>JALBCR010000442.1:0-534207 GCA_030710515.1 Abscondita cerata | reverse complement strand
GGCGAATTTTTTCTGGATAGATTTATAATGGTCTTTGCTTATTAGAAAGTGGATACCATATTAATGAACAATACTTAGCTTCGATCTTACTAATGAAAAATAAAGTATTTTTAAGCAATTGGTATTATTAAATGATTTTACAGTTTCTAATGATAAACCTAACATTTTGTTTGCAGATGAGCAAATGTTGTGAATGGGTATTGAATGAACGTTTACTGTCAAATGTTACTCCCAGATCTTTAACTTCATCGCACCTTTTAACAAGTGTAGAATCAATTTGATAAGAATAAACAGTGAGATTTGAATTTACAAGAGAAAGACATTACTTTACATTTATCTAAATTCAAGAAAAGGCCATTTTTGTTACACCAAAGTAAAAGCTTGTCAATTTGTTGTTGTAATAAGAAACAATGTAATTGATGAAAAAACTTTAAAGTCGTCAGCAAAAAAAAGTGAGTATATTGGCTAAGTCAAAAATAATAATGGACCCAAATGAGATTCTTGGGGTACTCCAGATGATGCAACAAAAGGTTTTGATTAATAACTCTTATAACTGAACTGAATTTTAAATACGAATTAAAAAATACTTGAAGAGAACTATTGAAACCAAAGCTAAGTAATTTATCAATAATAATGTTATGCCCAATGGTATCAAAAGTCGGTGTAAATCACATCGACTTGACCTCTATTATCCACCACCTCATACACATACTGAGTAAAAAACGCTAAGTTAGTGACAGTCGAGCGATTCTGCATGAAGCCACGTTGTGAAGGTGAAATGAATGACTTAATGTGTTTATAAACCTGATTAAAAATTGTTATTTCCAAAACTTTGACAATATTTGATAGGAGTCTATAGGCTTGTAGTTTCTAACATCAGCTACGTCACTAGATTTAAAATTGGTGTAATTTTGAGAGATTTTCAGGATGACAGAAAAGATACAACTTTTTAGAGATAAATCTATAAGATAAAAACAGAATAACAGTCTTTTAACAAAAATGGCGGTATTTGGTCAAAAAAACCAGGGTGGTTTTATTTTTAAGTTTTATTGCAACAGTAACCTACATCTTCTGAAATATAAAAAGACATTGATATTAAGAATAGAGTTAATACTGTATGCAATGTGTTTCAAGCTGTTGATATATTAAGACTATTATCTGCGGGTTGATCCGTGTTCGTCCTTCCTTCCTACGCCTCTGCTTGACGTTTCGCTAACCATGGGTGCTAGCTTCTTCAGAAGTTACTCTAAAGACTAATGTTGGTGTCTTCTTGCTCCCGTTATATACCTATGTTCCGTTACGGTATGGTTCATGCCGATCAGTGACGGTGGTTGGTTTTTGATGAATGGTTGATCTTCTGTTTTGTATCGACCAATTCTGTGGCGACATTTGCTTTCTTTTGTTTTTGTGTTATGAGCGTTTCCACGTGTTGCTTAATCGGTAACCATCTTCTCGATTGAAGAGTTGTTTTTATTTTTCATAATTAAAGTAGATTCTCTGTTGATCCTTGGATAGAAGCTGTTAGGTCCTTGGATAAACTTTTTAGCTTCCTAGAAATTGATGATGAGTTTTCCGCTTTCGTGTAGATGCTCTGCGCATTGCTGATTTATCTACTGCTCTGGACTTGGCGTCTCGGTGATGTTCTTTAATCTACATTTTATGTTGCGTCCGGCGTACCAATGTAGACCTTCTTCCTAACATGAACAATCACTTTGCAGACCCTCTTGCTGAGAGTTTCGGCAGGCTATCTTTATTAGAAGGCAGTTGCTGGATTTTTCTAACTGTTCCAAACCTGACACCGATATTCTTCTTTCTCCAAATGATTTTCTTAATTTGTCAGTTACTCCAGCAATGAAAATGGTAAAACGAGCGTAGGTGGTGACCCAGTTCCTTCTCTTTTCGGATTTCCTGCGACAGGCGGCTCTTATTGCTGGTATAGCCGTTCTTCTATTAGGGGCTTATTGGACGGCAGCTCAAGTTCTTCTGCCCAGAACCTCGTCAGGAACATGTTAGCTCTATGCACAAAGCTTTTGATTAGAGACCGCTTCTGCTGTGGATGATGGTGTGATGGGTACAGAGTGTATCGTCGGTGTAGTGTCTTTTATGATATACATTATGAGCCAAACTTGTTGTTATCCCCTCGTTTCTACCTTAGAACATCCAGGAAGGAAAGCCTCCTCATTCTTCTGTCTCTATGGTAAACTTGATCTTTTCTGCTGAGTGTTGAGGTGGCTAAGTTTCCAAATTGCAATGTAAAACTGAATCTTTTGTGAAGAACTCCGAACACTTCGTCGAATTACATGACTCTGGAAGTAACCAATGACGATATACTAGTTAGTTTTGATGTAGAATCGCACACAACGTACGATACACATAACATCATAAAACAACAGCACAACCCATGGGTTAAGAGACATACCAGAGCTAGCAAGAATATACTGAATACAACTTACTTTTTATGGAACGGAGATTTCTACGAACAAAAAATCAGGTGCAGCCATGGGATCACCATTATCACCGGTTATTGCGAATATCTTTATGGAAGCATTCGAGCAGAAGCCATTCAATCCAGCGAACAGAGAAACCGAAATGCTGGTTCAGATACGTGGACGATACCTTTGTCATATGGCCTCATGGGAAAGAAGCACTTGCACTGTATTTCTTAACCACCTCAACACTCAGCACGAAAGATCAAGTTTACCATGGAGACAGAAGAGAATAGGAGCTTCCTTCCTGGATGTTCTAGTGAAACGAGGGGATAACAACAAGTTGGCTCATAGTGTATATCGTAAAAGACACACACCGACCGATACCTCCATGCCACATCACACCATCATCCACAGCAGAAGCGGTCTCTAATCAAAACTTTATTGCATAGAGCTAACAAGATTCCTGACGAGGTTCACAAGGCAGAAGAACTTCGACACGTCCAACAAGCCTAATGAAGAACGGCTATACCAGAAACGAAATAAGAGCCGCCTGTCGCAGGAAATCCGAAAAAGAGAAGGAACAGGTCACCACCTACGCTCGTTTGCCATTCATTGCTGGAGTAACTGACAAATTAAGAAAATCATTGGAGAAGAAGAATATCGGTGTCAGGTTTGGAACGGTTAGAAAAATCCAGCAACTACTACCTTCTAATAAAGATAACCTGCCAAAACTCTCAACAAAGGGGTCTACCAAATTGATTGTTCATGTGGAAAGGTCTACATTGGTCAAACCGGACGCAACATAAAATGTAGATTAAAAGAACATCACCGAGACGCCAAGTCCAGAGCAGTAGATAAATCAGCAATCGCAGAACATCTACACGAAAAAGGAAAACACATCATCAACTTCGAGGAAGCTAAAGTTCTATCAAGGACTAACAACTACTATCCAAGGATAATCAAAGAATCCTTAGAAATTATGAAAAATAAAAACAACTTCAATCGAGAAGATGGTTACCGATTAAGCAACACGTGGAAACTAACTCTTCACAAAAACAAAGAAAACAAATGTCGCCACAAAATTAGTCGATACAAAACAGAAGATCAACCAACCATCGAAAACCAACCACCGTCACTGATCGACATCAACCAACCGTAACGGAACATAGGTATAAACAAGGAGCAGAAGACAACATCAGTCTTTAGAGTAACTCTGAAGAAGCTAACAGCATGGTTAGCGAAACGTCAAAGAAAACGTAGGAAGGAAGGACGAACACGGCTCAACCCGGAAGTTAATAATCTTAATCAGTTACATATTGATTCAAACCGATAGTTACTATTGTGTATGACTTGGTGTCGAAAATATACTGAAAAATACGAGAAAATAACTTGAAGCTGTTACCCTGGCCAACAAAAGCCCAGATTTTAACATTATCGAAAATGTTTGGGCTCGAATACTTGCTGTTATCCGAAGACAACAAGGGCCAAATTTTATACCAGTAAACCGTAATGCACTAATTGCAGCCATTGATACCGCATGGGAAACGATTAATATTAATTATATTGATACCTTGATAGCGTCAATGAGCAGACGCCTCCAAGAATGTATCAATAATAATGGAGGTCACACCCATTATTGATTTCTTATATTTATTTATATAGTAATACCTTTATTTAAAAAAAGTTTTCATTTAATTTTAAACTATAACTTGGTATCTTAATTATAATTATGTAATAAATTCTTGTCAAAAACTAAATATATACGTTGACAATAAGAATTGCCTTAGTTTTTATTTTCACTTTTTATATTAACTACAGAAAAAATGAAACGTCATAAAATATACATTTTGTAAGGACTAAATATTATGAATAGAGAGTTTAATGATTTTTTTTAATAACTTACAATAATTAGTAGGTTAGATTTATTTAAAAATAAGTAATAATCAGTCAACCCAAATAACCATGTTTAGTTTTTAATTTTTATTTTGTAAACATTTCCTAAACAAAATTTTTATTCGATAATTAATTGAGCTATGGTGTTTAATTAGCGATACCTTCAAATATATTCTTTAAAGAAAAAATTAAGTAAGCAACGTAAATTACCTATTTTCTAAAACGTGCTTAGTGTAATGATTCATTCTACAGTCCTTCTATAAGATAACCCCTGCTGAGACTACCTGCTGTTAGAATTGTAAATGATACCCTTAAGCCCGATTCACAATGTGCAAACTTTTGTTTACAGAAATTGTGGTGTCCAAGTTTTAAATTTCATGAGTGTACGAGGATATATTGAAAAATTCTTAGCCTACTATAGAACCAAACAAAATTTCAATGTCAAAATATTTTATTACTCAACATATTCTCCTCTTAATTGGATACATTTATTACAGCGAACCTGCAACGTCTCTAGACCTTTCAAAAAAAATGTTTCTTGTTGCTCTGCAAACCAGACCTCTACAGCTTCTATTACCTCCTTGTTGGAAGAAAATGTACGACCTTTTAAACTTTTTTTCAGTTGAGGAAAGAGGTGATAGTCGGACGGAGCCAAATCGGGTGAATAAGGGGGTGTTCTAGTAATTCAAACCCTAAATCACGAATTTTTGCATGGCAACATGAGATTTGTGTGCAGGGGCGTTGTCCTGCAAAAACAAAACACCTTTGGATAGCTTTCGCGTCTTTTCTCTTTAATATTTTCCCGTAGAGTGGTCAGTAATGTCGAATAGTAATCTCCAGTTATTGTTCTACCCTTATCCAAAAATCAATCATGATTACTCCATGGCAATCCCAAAAACTGAAGCAAGAACTTTTCCAGCAGATTTTGGACACGAAACTCTTAGGTCTTGGAGAACCAGAGTGTCGCCATTCCATCGATTGTTGCTTTGTTTCTGGATCGTAGAAATGTACCCAAGTCTCATCCATAGTAACAATTCGGTTTAAGAAGTCTACATCGTTTTCAAATCGAGCACAGATCGAACGCGATGCTTCTACCCTTGCACGCTTTTGGTCAACATTCAAACATTTGGGGATCCATTTTGCAGCAATTTTCTCATGTCCAAATTGACGTGAACCATATGATGAACGCGTTCGTATGAAATATTCAGTGCTTCAGATATCCGTTTTAGCCCAATTCGACGGTCTGATAAAATCATGTCATGAACTGCATCGATATTTTCGGGGACTGACACAGAAACTGGCCTTCCCGATCGGTCATCATCTTCAATGGAAAATTTACCTCTTTTGAAGCTTGCATTCCAATTTTGACGGTCGCATACGAAGGACATTGATCACCAAGGGTATTAAGCATATCTTCGTAAATCTGCTTACCTCTTAGGTACTTGATGATGGCTCGATACTCAATTTTTCGATTTTCACAATTTCGGTGGACATCTTTTTCATTTAATTTATTGCGTGACTCTGGTTTACTTTTTTGACGTCAAACTTTACACTGACACTTCTAATAAGTTATTGTTCGTTGCTATGGTAACGCAATATTTTGTTTATGCAAGGAATTGGTCTAGGCTAACTAGATATCAATACATCCTCGTAGTTCCAAAATTGTTTACAATCATTTGAAATAGAGTTTTCGACATCGATATATACTTTTTGTAAGCTATTGTTATTTGTAATTTGATTAGTTTCAATAAACGTTTGAATTTGAAAATCTTGATTAGAGTAAGTTTTTTTTTTATTTATTAAAATTTTTGTTTTAATTTATTGCAATTATTTCCATTTTGGAAATGTTGATTTACAATTACGGTACTGAGAAACATAACTCAAAAGCCGAATAAAGTAAGAGAGATGGAAGGAGCTTTTAAAGAAATTGACCTCGTTCCAACAATTTTAAAATTTAATTGTTATACGTATATTTAATCAAATAAAAGTTGTTCCTAATTTATTTTAATAAACGAAATCTCCACCATTTACTATACCAACAGTTGCGTATTGCTGACGTAGATTTTTTTGTTGTTTACGTACCATTATCTCTCATATTTAATGTTTATTTAGTTATATTTTCATTTTACTTAAACTAGTTTTTTTCCGAACAAACATTTTTGTGTCGGGTCCTTTCAAACGGTTATTATGGTTGGATATCTTTTACAAAAATTTTATACTTAATTGCGTTAGATGTAAACATGCGAATGAGTTCATGGTCATTATCTCTGCATCTCCTATAATGACACATACGAAAGTGATTGTGTGAAATCCCCACCAGCACGATTATTAACAGGGAATGTCCCGAAGTCCGGTTTCAGTCAACGTTTTTCCATCCTTGCGAATAATAATACCGAGGTCTTAAAAAAAACCAACGTTCGACAACGCTCATACCTACAGAAGACGTCAATAATGTTTAACGGTTACTGCGCCGTTCTTGTGTTTATATTTATCTCGTCGGTTGTAACACAATCGCCTTGGGATGTTAATCAATTTAAGAACTCGACTGTAAATCATGTAAGTTATTTTTCTCTATTACAGTTCAAATATAGATTGATAAAGTATAGGTACTTTTAGAAAAATGATTCGCTGGCGAAATTGCTTCCGTTTATGCAGTTAGCGCACGGATTGCGCTCAGGACCGATTACAATTCTTGATAATAAAACTATTTTTTATTGAAGACTTACACTATGACGGCAAAGGACCGGATGCATTTTGGGTCGGCAAAGGACAATGGCCTTCCGTGAACGGCACCCTCGTACCAGATGAAAATGGGTCCAAAGATCCTCTCAATTCATATAACGGACAAAACGTCACTATAAAATTACCGAGCAATGTAAGTTTAGATCAAATTGATTACCTCGCAGTTTGGTGTGTTACATACAAGCACAACTTTGGCCACACGTTTTTTCACAAAGTAAGTTTAAACTATATAGCGTTACGCGTTTATACTGTAAGGTACATATGTTAATAGAAAGCGCCAGGTCAATCCTTAGGAAAAAGTTTGGATTCTTTAAAGCAATTGGTTCACGACGTACGTTCAGGCCCTATTGTTGCCGTCGACAAAAAAACACTCTTTGTACCTAACTTATATTACGATGGCAAAGGTTCTCAAGCACAATTTTGGGCGGGGAAAGGGACGGAACCGTCCGCTTCTGGTTTTATACTTTTTGACGAAACGGGTAGTCACAAACCCATATCAAAGTATCAAGGTCAAAACATCTACATTACTCTGCCGCATAATACAACAACAGATAATATTAACTATTTTGCCATTTGGTCCGTAAAAGAAAACCACAGTTACGCCTACACGCTCATCCCCAAAAATGTTAAAATTCCAGAAATTAACGGAAATCCTTTCTATACTGTGAGTACAGCCGAATAACTTGGCATTTATTCAATAATACTATGATTTCTAGTCCGACAACAAGCAGATTGTCCGGGTAAAAAAATGCTGCCCGGTAGATCAAGTACTTACGCAAGAAGGATGTAGCCCAAGCAGTCAAAAATTTAACCTGACCGTAAGCATACACGAGCGCATCGATTCGCACGGAATAAAAAACATAGTCTTTGAACCGTTCGTGCAGTCCATTTCTTGCGAACACAGAAGGTGAGTGTGTGTTTTTCTGATTAAAAACTTATACATCAATTTACAGCTACCCATTAGACTCTAAAGAAGATAATTTTCTCTTACTTACGAACGGATCTTTAGCAGTTTTAGACACCAACCAAGTACATCCTATGGATGACTATTGCTTCGAAAGCGTCAATTTTAGCGAAGATGAAAAAGATCGATGGGAAACGACACCATTTCTTTGTATCACCAGTGCTAGTGCATCGATGTCTAAATCCACGTTTGTCTTGTACGCCGCCGGTACGTGAATAATGCATGTGTTTGATTTTGAATAAACTGTGATCAGTAGCACGTTGGTAGTTTTCTTTGAGCACCTTTGGTTTTTTCAGGTGTTCTCCTATCAGCCGTATTTTTAATAGTAACCGCTCTTGTATACTTTTCCCGAAGAACACGCGCAACGCCCGCGATAAATGTATCATGTTTTACTCGTTATCAATGGCCATGGTGTTTGTGTCTTTGAGCGCAGTGCAATTTTCCAAACTCAACGAAATTTCGTGTGGTCGTAGGTAAATATGTTATTTCTCGCATAGGTCAGTATCGTATGATTTTTTTTAGCTTACGTGATTCAATTCTTTTTGGTGTCATCATTCACTTGGTTCACGATGATGAGCGTCGAAACGCTTTTGAAAATTTTCTACTACGACAACGACGCGTACACGATGGATCGCAGGCGTTTTAGTGTCTATCTATCGATAGGTCTTTTCGTTCCAATCTTCACGTTTGGATTATCGTTTTTGGTCGATCAAATTCCGGACATACCTACAATTGTATTGAAACAGCAATTTGGAGACAACGAGTGCCGGTTCGATGGTAAGAGGTTTTTAATAATTAGCGCGCGTAACATTCCTGATTCTAGACAACGAACCGGCGTACGTCTACGTTCCGATAACACTAGCAATATTAACTAACGCCACTTTATGCATCATAATGAAGGTCCGGTTGGTAAGGTTGGCGACGAAGCATGGAAGGAGTATAGCTTGGATAACTCTTCAGGGCGAACTAAAACGAATGCAAGTTGTTTTTTTTTAATTTGAGAGGATTTTGATGACTATATACTGATTTAGGTTTCGGTCTGGGTTCCTTTTATTCTGTGTGATGACTGTGTGTTGGGTGGCCGAAATAGTTTCGCTCACTGTGGGCAGCGACGAAAGCATCTGGCTGGCGATGGACATTGTCAATTCACTCCAAGGTTTTATTATTTTTATTATATATGTGGTTCATCGTAAGTGCGTGGTGAAGTGTGTGAAAAAAAAATGTTCAAAGGAAAGAACGAAACTACGGCAAAACGATTAATGTATCGATTTATAATTAAATTATTTTTTTATCAATAAACTTTTTTCCCCCACATATTTTTTTAGATTTGATGAAATTGAAGAACCCTTGCTTGGGGAAATCTTTCTCCGTACCTTTCTCTGGCCCTAAAGTCCATTTCCAATATTCTGGAAGGCACTTCATATTTGACCAATAAGTGTTGCGACATTTAGTGTCGACTCGTGTGTTAAAGGGACACGTCCGAAAATGCATTTGCATTTAGGTAACTTGAATCGACAGCGCGCATTTGTACAATAGTGAACTTACACTCGAGTTCTCTTCTCACTCCTTAAGAGTCCCAAAAGGACGAAACAGCTGTCGAGTGATCCCCTGTATTTATTTGTTTTTTTATCAATTAACAAAAGATTCGATTTTCTAATTGTTCAGAAAATGCGTGTTGTTGTATATGTTACAGGCATCGCTCGCTCTTAGGGCGATTAAAAACACACTTGAAAATATTTGATTATAAAATGGACTGTACGAATAAAAAAATCTATTTGTCAACTTTACATTAAAAAACTCAATTCATTTACTATTTACGTAACTAACCATTTTTTTTCAAACATAATTATACAAACTAGATAAATACATAATTTGAATTAAATAATTAAAATGGCTTAACACGTTGGCTGCGGAGGTAAAATTGGTTGTATGTTTAAAAGTGAGATACATATCGCCAAGGGTATGTAAGATATGTAATCAATTTTGAATAGATGACCATCTAGCGACAAACCATGTTGTATTATGAATATTTTCAAAGTATAAATCTGTTACTACAGCACCAAACACCACTGTATTCTAACCGTACATATCTCCGAAATGTAGAACCGCATATAAATGTTTTTATTTGTGAAATGTTGAAGCTCTTCTTTATAACAGTGTGATACGCAGACATTTGGTCGCTAAAATCTACGCCTTTTTTAGTTTTCTTGTAGTCTATCACTGCTTGTGGTTTCGTGACTTCTGAAGAAAAGGGCAAATTACAAAGAATGCGTTAGAAAATAAAAAAATAAATACCTGTAGAAACTAGAGTATTTGTATGCATTGGGTGAGTTGATATCATCAGAACAGGTCTTTTATCTACCCATCTGATGATTTTTACATTATCTTGTTCCATTCCTATAGAACTTCTCCTTTTTCATTTTCCTAGAGAAATCTTTTGGTATTCCTTTCCGATTTGCTCGAAGTGTACCGCAGTACAGAAGTTTCTCTGCATACAACTGTTAGCATAAAGGTATGCTGAATAAAAGTTATCGGTGAACAGTATTCGTCCTTTCGTTGTTCATGTATAGACTCAAGTAAACTCATAACTATGGAGTGAGAGTGAGAGAGTCCAGGAATTGTATCTCCTTTTTCTGCATACACCTTCACATTGTATGTGTAACCATTTGATGTGCAAAGTTTATAAAGTTTAACCCCATATTTATGAGATTTGTTAGGTATATATTGTCGAAATCGGAGCCTTCCTCGGAAGGGAATCCTGGATTCATCGATAACCATTACTCTACCAGGGTAGAAGATGCTCTGATAGTTTTTCAGCAAAATAGAAACTAGTGGCGCTATTTTATAAAGTCTGTTGTCAAGATTTGCGATTTCATTGTTAGCGAATCTAAGCAATTCAGAAGTAATAAATATCGATCTCTTGTTATAACAGACGAAATAAATTTGTTGTTATATAGAGAATCCTTTGACCAATAAACCCATTTGCCAAAGTCACACCTAAAATTTGCAGATTTCAATCTTATTGGTATCTGTCCATCACTTAATCCTTGACTTATTGGAAAGCTGTTTGTTGAGCTGTTGACTTGCATAAATGTTTGTTTCAGTTACAAGTACGTGAAGCAATTCATCATTTACAAAGTGTTTAAAATATCCAACGGTCGCTTTACCTCTGTACTATTTAAATTAGATTAAGTGAGTTCTGCTGTTTATATAAATCAAATCTTTCGGTATTTTCATAATTGTCATTCCAATTTTTGTTACAAATAGGCATTTCACAGACACCAGCTACATCCATATCTTTGTCACTGTCACTATTATTCTCAGTCTGAATGCCACTAGGAATATCAGGATTCAATTCATCACTCTCAGAATCTTCAGTTGACGAATTTTGATAAGTCTTATCTCTCACAGAGTCATCGCTGTCAAACGGATCAGAGTTCTCCGAATCGCTTGTTACTTTATAGTTGATGAGGTTTCTATTACGCCTTATTTGTAAAACAGTGGTCGAACTGCTTTTTCCCGCTTTTTCAACACATTCTACTTCTGCATCAAGACACGAAGGTGCAGAAGTAGAAGGAGTATTCAATTTGCCACTTAAACGTTGCACAGCTAATTCTAAAATTATTCTACTGCGCGTAGACATGTTAACAACCATTCGTTATTGTAGTTAAACAAGTACTGACAAGTCTACGTCGAATTACTCATCAATCAACCCATAACCGTACATATCTTTGACGATATGTACAGCAAGTGAACATGATTTTCCCCTTCATATGCGGTAGGTACATATCTCGTGCGTAATGTACAAAATTATTTTTTATATATATTCTTTGACTTGTGACGACTCAATATCTACATTTGACATAAAAAAATTCCCAGTATAAGTTATTAAAATTTGCTTCGCATGTCAAGACAATCATGAGTAAAATAGAGCCGCATATTAAGAGAACGCGATATTATATTATATTATGTTTTCCCATATTTCTCCACACATCCTGCATAGCCTTTTTTCATCCTCTCGCCAGTATTTATTTTCATTTTCTTCATTGACGCTATTATTCTTTTGCTTTTTAAACTTTTTTTCTCCTGTTAAATAATTAGGGTTCCCGTCCGTGATTATCTCGTTGTATCTACTTTCTTTTAATTTTGCTCTTTTCTCCTGTGCTCGTCTATCCATATCTCTTCTTACCACATCTTTGACTACACTACTTCCTTCTTTCCTCCTATTTTCCACTTCTTCTCTTGAATATCCTCCTCCTTCATAATTTTGTCTTCTTCTTCTTGTCCATATCCTATCTTTGTCTCTTAACTTCTTTATAACATTCTCTCAATATTAAATTTTCTCCCTTTTATTTATTCCTTCCTCATCTTCATTGCACGCTTTCTCCCTCTGCCTGAATTCTTATTTTTTTTTCTAGCTTGACTTGTTCTTCTATAACCTGTCCATTTCCAATACTTTTGCTGCACTTTCTCCACTTTTGCCATTCTTCAATCCCCATATTTCCGCTCTGTACATCATTACTGTTAATATAATTTTTTTTTTTTTTTTTTTATTTTTTTTTTTAAAATTTTTTTTTTTTTTTTTTTTTAATAAAAAATTTTAATAATTTAAAAAATTATAAATTTTTTATAATTTTAATTATAAATTAAAAAATTTTTTTATTTTTTTTTATATTAATTAATTATATAAAAAAAAAATTTTTTAAAAATTTTATTAATAAAAAAAAAATTTTTAAAAAAAAAAATAAATATTAATAAAAAAAAAAAAAAATTTTTTATTTTTTTTTTAAAAACAATTAATTATTATAAATTTAAAAAAATAATAATATTATTTTTTTTTTTTTTTTTTTAAAAAATATCTTATATTTTTATAAAAAATTTTATATAAATAAAAAAAAATTTTTATTTCTTTATTAAAATTTTTATTTTTTTTATATTTTTAAAAAAAATTTTAAAAATGAAAAATTTGTTTAATAATTACCCTAGATTCCCAAAGTGGTCCAGGTGGACCCCAGGGTCCACGGGAGCCCGATAGGGTCTACGCTTGCGTGGAAAAAAATGGGGGTCCACAACTCGTTAACGGGGGTCTATAAAAATGTATTAGGTGACCCGACTTGACTTCTCCTATGAATAAGGGAGACAATAATATATATAGGCAGACAATATTATAAGAAGCTTGACTTCTCCTATGAATATAGGAAGACAATATTATAAGAAGCTCAGCAATTGTTTTTGTAAGAACTTGCATATTCCATATTCAGAAAGAGCGTGTCAAGACTCGCCGATGCCGCGCCGCCCGCCCGCCTAGTTAAAGTCGTGTCTGAACTTGCATGAACTTGTTGGATTTTTCTTTAATATAAATACGAATGCGAATGATAAACATTACTCAGTTGTTTCCGGAATTTCAAAAAGAAAGTGTACCTATATAAGTGTTCACCAGTGACGGAAGTAGTTTTCAGACTTTTGAAAATTAAAGTGAATTGATATTATTGTTTGCCAGTGTTGGAAAAGTAAGTACCTACCTATCTATTTGTTAGCAACTTGTATCTTAAAAGCCACTTCTATTATGTTTGTTAAATCATTTTAAGATTACTTAACAAACATTTTTTCATATTTACAGGTAAGTAATTGATACGAAACATGGCTGAATCTAAGAAGAAGTGTCGACAGTACAGTGTTGAATATTTGAAATTTGGTTTTCTTCCATCAAATACAGACAAGCGATTGCCCATGTGTCTTTTATGCAACAAAGTCTTGAGCAATGACTCTATGAAACCATCGAAGCTGGAAGATCATCTAAGAAGGTGTCATCCTGACAAAATAGGTAAGGATTTGAAATATTTCCAAACATTGAAGGAAAAGTATGAAAAGAGACCCACCGTGCATAGTATGTTCGCTTCAACGTCTGAAAGCAACGACGATGGCTTGCGGGCATCTTACAATATCTCATTACTTATAGCAAAATCTGGGAAACCGCATACCATTGGAGAGGAGTTAATTTTGCCTGCTGTTGAAGAGGTCTTAAAACTGTCCTGCACAAATCTTCATTTGACATACTTAAAAGAATTCCTTTGAGTAACAACACTGTACAAAGACGTATTGATGAAATGAGCTCTGATGTTGAAAGTTTCTTGTGTAATTATCTGCAAACAACTCATTTTTCTATTCAACTGGACGAGTCAACTTTACCTGGCAATGAAGCATTATTATTGGCATATGTTCGATTTATCAAAGGCGAACAAATGTTTGAAGAGTTACTATTCGCGAAAACTTTGAAGACTGACACTAAAGGTGAATCAATTTTTAATGTTCTGAATGATTTTTTACGGAAAATCAATTGCATTCACAAACATTATTTCGGTGGCAACAGATGGAGCTCCTGCCATGGTCGGGCGATATCGTGGGTTTATAAGTCATCTTAAAAGGATTATACCAGAGGTAATTGCAATTCACTGTGTCATCCACCGACAACATCTAGTAGCGAAAAATTGAGTGATAGATTGCACCAAGCGCTTCAATTTGTGATTAATGCAGTTAACAAAATAAGAAGCAATGCATTAAATACGCGCTTATTTGCACAGTTGTGCGAAGAAAATGATGAGGACTTCCAACGATTGCTGCTACATACCGAAGTACGCTGGTTGTCGAAAGGTGCATGTCTATCAAGATTCTATTTGCTTTTCGACTCTGTTTTAGAGTTTCTGAACACTAAAGATCCTGTTTTAAAAGAAAACCTCATGAATTTCAAAGCAGACATTGCGTATTTGACAGATTTGTTCAAAAATTCAATGACCTCAACCTACAGTTACAAGGGGACAGCCTCAATTTGATAAAAACAAAGAGTGAAATTTCAGCTTTTCTTGGTAAACTGAAACTTATGAAGCAAAATATTGGTCGACGTGAATTTTCCCAGTTTCCAAATTTATCGCAGGTAGAATGCCTCGACGAAGATATTCAGACGTATGTTCAACATTTGATTGCCCTGTATGATGATTTTAAAATCAGATTTGAAGACATTCTGTCGATGGATATACCACCATGGATAATAAATCCATATGATGAAACTGAAGTGGAAAATGTGGTACTGCAAGAAGAGCTACTGAGCTTAGCACTAATGAGGAGCTCAAAGTAGCATTCAAAAGAGGGTATCAATCATTTTGGCTGCAGGCACAAATACCTGAAAAATATCCAGGACTGTGGGGAATTGTGCAAAAATTTCTCATAGCGTTTCCTTCGTCATATCTTGTCGAACGCAGTTTTAGTGCCGTAACAAACTTGTTGACAAAAAACGGAGCAGATTAAATATTACAGAGCGAGGAGATTTACGGTTATACTTAACTAAACTCAAGCCAAATATTGATAATTTGCTGTCAATTCACCAAGTACATCCCTCCCATTAAAATTATAACTTTTATCTCAGATTACAATGGTAATCTGAGATAAAAGTAACATCAAACTAATAATGATTATTATTTTAAAAACAGTCGCAATATAATCAAAGTTTTGATTATATTGCGACTGTTTTTAAAATAATAATCATTATTAGTTTGATGTTAAATTTTGATTCTACTAAGACTGTTATAACAACATAATTAAAAGTGTAGTAATTTTTGTGTTTGAATAAATAGCTACAAAACAAGAAAATATTTATTTTTACTTTTACCACTCCGAAGTGGGAGATTATTGGTTTCTTGTACTGTGAGTCAATCTTAGAATACAAAAAGTAAAGTAGGAATCCAACTGTTGGATGAAGACGCTTTTTAGACTGGCTTTGAAACTTAGCTTGAATGACAATACTCACAGCATAATCAAAGCAATATAAATTCTCACCTTTTTTTCGAAAACTTTCAACTCATAGTTGATTGAAAAATAGCCACAACACAGATTTACATAGACATATACTTTTTCGGGTTTTGGAAGTAAGTTAGTAAATGTAATAGCTGCAGGGGTCCACCAAATCCAGCAAAATGTTTAAAGTGGTCTATGAGAAAAAAAAGTATGGGAACCACTGATCTAGTCCAACAACATGACCAGAGCATCGATTCTTACTTAACCGAATTAAAGAAACAAGCTGCTTTGTGTGACTTTGAATGTAAAAAGAAGGCTGTGCAGAATCATATAAGGGCGTATGATTAGAGACAAATTAATTCTAGGTATTATCGATAAAAATGTTCAGCAAAGATTGTTAAGAGAAACTAATATGACCGTGACGAAAATTATTGATTACTGTAAGTCAATTGAATTAAGCAAGGAGCATGTGAATTTATTGAAGCCTGAAGAAGAAGTTAACGCTGTTCTTAAAAAATTCGAATGTAGAAGTTGCCTGTACACTCATGTAGCTGGAAAATGTCCCGCTTTTAATAAAACTTGTGCAAAATGCCAAGGTCGTAACCATTTTGCAAAGGCATGTTATAGGGAAGAAAATGGGAGAAGCTATGGAAATTACAGGGCAGATTCAACAACAGAAATTCAGAAGAGCAAACTTATGGCAATCACAGCAGAAACAACACTAAAGGCATAAAAGAATTGAAAGTAGAAGATGAATTCGAAGTAGTCGTGGATGAAAACACAACAAGCATATTTAATGCAAGATGTTATGTCAAAACTTGGTTGTAAATGGGCAAACAATTAAATTCAAGCTGAACAGTGGTGCCGAAACAAGCATTATACCTCTCTCGTATTTAAATGAATCGAACCAAACCTGTGTACAAATTGGACCATCGCCAATTACATTGGTATCGTATGGAAATTTTAAAACTAGACCTCTAGGCCAGGTAAAATTTAAATGTAGTTATAAGGATATTTCTAGATTTGTTAATTTCTTAGTTGTTGATTTCGACTCTGAACCTTTGTTAGGTTTAAGCGATTGTTTAAAATTTAATTTAATATCGAAAGTAGATGCTGTAGGTAGTATGAAACATCTGGAAATTCTACCTAAAGAAAAAAATGTGATTTATAACATGTACTTAGAAATTTTTCAAGGGTTAGGTGAAATACCAGGGGAAATTAATATAAAATTAAAACCCAATGCAATTCCAGTTGTACAGTTTGAAAGAAAGGTGCCATTAGCTTTACATGACCGGTTAAATAACGCTCTTGTAAATTTAGAAAATCAGAAAATTATCAGTAAAGTAGAGTACCCCACAGAATGGGTTAATAGTTTAATGATTGTCGAAAAACCTAATGGCTCCTTAAGACTCTGTATCGATCCAAAACCATTGAACACTTATATTTGTAGAGAATATTTTACCATACCAAAATGTGACGATATCTTGACCAAATTATCTGGCAACACAATTTTCTCAGTAATTGATGTGAAAGACGGGTTTTGGCAACTTAAATTGAACGATAAGAGTTCTGACTATTGCACGTTCAATACCCCATTCGGGAGATATAAATTTAATAGAATGCCTTTTGGCATTAGTTCGGCGCCGGAAATTTTTCAAAGAAAAATTTCGAAATTTTTGGTAGCATAAAAGGTGTTAATGTGTACTTTGATGACATAATTATTTCTGCAAAAACTGAATACGATCATGATAAAATCCTTAAAGAAGTCTTTAACAGAGCTTTAGAATACAATATTAAGTTCAATTTTAATAAGTTTCAGTACAAACTAGAAAAGGTGACATTTATGGGTCAAATAATTTCAAAAGCAGGCATAGAACCCGATCAAAAAAATATTGACAGTATTATAGCTATTGAGAGTCCAAAAAATAAAAAAGACTTGTTAAAAATATTAGGAATGTTTAAATTTTTTTCAAAATTCATACCAAATTTAAGTCATCTTACTTTTCATATGCGAAATTTAACCAGAAACGACGTTACGTTTAATTGGAATGATGATCATGAAAGGGAGCTTCATACGTTAAAGAGTATTTTAACAAGTAAACCAATATTAAAAATTTTGATATGGACAAACCAACAATAATTCAGTGTGACGCTTCTAGTCAGGGATTAGGTTGCGTTTACTACAAGATCATCCGTGTCCTTTGCGTCTAGATCTTTGAGCGAAGCGGAAAAAAGTACGCTCAAATCGAGAAAGAACTTTTAGCTATAGTTTATGCGTTTGAGAAGTTTAATTATTTTGTTTATAGTAAAGAAGTAGTCGTCCAGACAGATCACAAACCACTCGTTTCCATACTTAATAAAAATCTAGATAAGGTTAGTGCTAGGCTGCAACGTATGTTACTAAAACTACTAAAGTATAACATTAAAATAGAATACATACCCGGTAGCAAAATGTACGTCGCGGATGTGCTGTCAAGATTTGTATTGAACAGCCCATCACCAGTTGATCATGAAATGGAGTATTTAATTCCTCTCTATCAAATAATATTAATGTGTCAGAAGAAAAGAAAAAGTTTTTCAAAATAGCATCGAAAATGACGGTGTTTTATCACAAGTTAAGCGTTTTTGTGAAACGCAATGGCCCTCATGACAAATATCTAAATCAAGATTTAAAACAATATTTTAAACTAAAAGAACATATCTATCTTTCAAACGGTTTGTTATTTCTCAACTCAAAAATTATTGTTCCAAAAGACTTACGAAGGGAAATGCTTAAATTAGTTCATTCTGCACACTTTGGTGTAGAAAAATGTAAACTTCGTGCTAGACAAATATTTTATTGGCCAAAATTATCATCCGAGATCGAATATCTAGTTTTAAATTGTGAAGTTTGTCAAGCCAATAGAACAGCCAATCAAAAAGAAACTTTAATATCGCACCCCATACCGGAAAGGCCGTGGCAGTATTTAAGTTCAGATTTTTTTGAATTTAATGGTAAAAATTACTTACTGTTCGTAGACTCGTATTCAAACTGGATCGAAGTGTACAAAGTCAATAATAAGTCAGTTGAAACCTTAATCAAGATTTGTAAGGATTTATTTTCAAAATTTGGAATTCCGGATATATTGTATAGTGATAATGTACCGTATAATAGTATTAGTTTTAAGAAATTTGCTAGTGATTATAATTTCAAAGCCATTTTCTCAAGCCCAAACTATCCTCAATCTAATGGGTTAGCGGAGAGATCCGTAGGTATTATAAAACAGATGCTAAAAAATCCGACTCTGAAAACAATTTACCATTACTTTTGCTAGAATATAAAAACACTCCAATACCACAATTAGGCTACTCACCAGCTCAGATACTAATGAGTAGAACTTTAAAATCTCTTGTACCTACATCAACAAATATTTTAAAACCAAATCTTGTAGACCATAAAATTCTTTGTGAAAAACTGCAAAACAAGCAGATTAGACAAAAAAATTTATGATAAAACTGCCAAAGATTTGCCAGAACTTTCAATAAATGACAAAATATTCTTCCAGAAGGATAACAAATGGGAGAAAGGAATTATAGTAGAAAAACATAATTTAAGATCTTATATAATTAAGGATGAGAATGGAAATAAATTTAGGCGTAATAGAAAGTTTATAAACAAAACTCGTGCTAATGTTAACTTGGATGATGATGTAATTTATGAGACCACACCACTCCTCCCTAATGAAACAGAGTTAATCAGTAATGAGAATCCAACAAATGGTATGAATAACAATTTGGAGAATTCAAATATTCAAAAACGAAGTATACGAACTCATAAATTACCCCATCACCTAAGGCAAGATTTTGTCTTAGACTTTTGAATAATTTAGTTTTAGTTTAGCTTTGTATTCGTAGTTTAAACTTAGTTAAAAAAAAAAAAAAAAGGAAAAGGCGTGTTACATATTGTAAACATGGCAATGTCGCAAAATATTAAAAGGGTTTCGCGGGCATTGGAAGAAGGGGAATGCACTCCGGTAATGGCGCTTGTTGCCTACGCTTGTAACAGGATTCGTTAAATAAAAACTACTTTAAGACTCTCGATTTTCTTTAAAGTAAAAAACAACAAAACAATTACCCTTCCTACCAATTTTTCAAAAATCCATCTCTTTTTTTTGAGTCCTTCCGAATATTTTCTCTCCATTTACCATATCTGATCTACTACATTATTCCCTTTTTTTACTAATTCTCTAATGTTCGTCGTCTTTGTTGTCGTACCTCAAGTTATAACCTAAATATTTCCACACATTTACACTCTCGATTTCTTGTTCCCCCAATTCCACTTTATCTTTTTCTTCCTCTCCTTTTCTGAAAAACCATCATTTTTGTTTTGTCTACATTTGTCTTTAAATCCTTCTTTTCCTAATATTTTTTCATTACTTCTACTGCACCCCCTCATTTCCTTTTCACTGTTGGCTATCACCACAATTTCGTCTGCATAACCAAGTATCCAAACCTTTATGTTTCCAATTATATCCCACCTCTTTGATGACTTTTTAAATATTTTTGTAAGACTTCCTATGTAGAGCGAGAACAATCCCAGACTTAAAGAACACCCTTGTCTCAAGGCTTTTTTTCGTCCAGAATACCTCTCCTAACTTTCCTTCAACTCTTGTCCTACACCTTGCTTCTCTATACATTTCTTGTATCGCTTCCACCAAATCGCTACTTATCTTACTTTCCCTTAGTGTCTCCCAAAATTTCTTCCTGCTTACATAATCAATCTTTTAAGTCTAAGAACATCGCAAAAAGCTTCCCTCCCTTTTTCTCCAACTCCTTATTTGTCAACTGCTTTAGAATATATATGTTGTCGAATGTTCTTCTTCCTCTCCTAAATCCTGCTTGCCAATCTGGTAACAATTTTTTTCTCTTCTACTTCTTTTTCTAATCTTCTCCTTAATATTTCTACATAAATCTTATACCCTACGTTAGTTATGCTCACACACCTATAGTTTTTCATCTGTTCTTTATCCCCTCCTTTGTATACAGGGCATATTATTAACTCTTTCAATTCCGGTGGTAAACCCCTCTCCTTTCCAGAAAGTCTTTCGCTCATCTTCTTCCCCGTGAATTTCCATTGCTCTCCTGCGTTCCATCCGTCCCTTCTGCCTTTCCTCTTTTTACTTTTATCAGTGCTTCCACTTCTTCCTTTTTATTTTACCTTTTCCTTCTCGATGTTTCGTCCTTGTTTACCTTGTTTTAATTATTTTTTTCCCCATCTAGCAATTCAATACAGTGTTCTCTTCGTTTTTTCTCGACTAAATATGCGCTTCTTTTTCCTTTATTTCTCTTTTTATTTAAGAATTTCCATATTTCTCCCTCGTTTTTAATTTTTATCTTCTCTTCTATTTTTGTTTTATATTCTTCTTTTCTTTTTCACACTGTTCTTTGTACTTTCTTTTCAGTTCTTTGTATTCCTCTGTGTACATATGTCCTTTTTTCCAACTTCTCCTACCCCTTCTTAATTCTTGTATTGCTCTCTCACATTATGCATTCCATCGGTTTCTATTCTTCCATTCTTTCGGTGTTCGTTTGCTATTGTACAACCTCTTGCGAACTTACAGCAGGCGATTCGAGATTGTTATTTTTGAAAACACATATTTGGCTGTCATAGTTGAAGGATCAACTTATCTAACTGTTTACACATTTGTCCACAAAGTTGCCTTAATGCAATTGCATTTTCGGATGTGTTCCGTTAACATGAGTCGACAATAGATATATGTCGCAACACTTATTGAATAAATAATAACCTGAATGCGAAGTTCTATGTGATAGTAATGGAATATCTGGGTTACGCTATTGAAGCACAGAATAATAAATATATTCACGGCGTTCATACAAAAATTTCACTGAGCGATAATTTTGTTCTTAAAGTAGCGTTCGCGTTGTACCCACACGCAGCCAGGAGTAGCCAAGGTGTACATAAAGTAAATTCGTCGATTTCCGATTGAGCGGTATATCGCGAAATGCCACTGCTAAGAAATAGTAACCTTTCTATAACCGCTCCGCTTAAGTCATGAATAATATTCGTGCGCGTGGGTACAGTTCGCGATCATCGACTTCAAAATTTCGACACCAAGTGAAACTTCTACGCAACGTAGTATTATTATTCTGTGATTGAAGTATTCGGAAGGTGTTCAAGCTTACCTGTTCCAATGCTTCAATGTGCGTGTAACACCAAAAATGTGGTACCACAGAAAAGTAAACGATTCAGAAACTTCACTCGACCGTCGCGCGCCGGCACTTTGAGCGGCTGTTTAGATTTTGTACGGAGTATACGATTTCTTTAAGCAGGATATTTTTTCTTATTTAAGGAATTTAAATAAACACATCGAAAATAACAAAAAGTGTTTATAATAATTACAAAATTTAATGTAATTTTAATAATTTTTGTATGCGGTTTTTTTGTTTGTTTATTATTTTTTGTGTTTTCAAATTTCTGTTAGCAAATTTTAAGAAATAAAATATTCTCATCCTGGTGTACAGACATAATAAAAATTTTAATGGGAATCGAACACACGGGTGTTCAAACGACACTTTTTCTAATTTAATTAGAATTTGGTGCACTACATTATTACCTACAGCTGAAATTGGGAATATTTTACAAAAACTTAAAGAATACGACAACGTGTTTGTCGTTTAAACGTTTGTAATACATCGATGTATTGTTTTAAACACCAAGTAGTAAAATCAATTGAACATTATAATTACATTTACAATTGCGTACAATTTTTATTCAAATATTGGGTTTCTCCGCCACAATCGGCCATACTAGTAATGTGCGCGAGTTTCACGAAACCCCAAAAAATTCCCGGAGTGAAGTTCCTGAATCGTTTATTTTTCTGCGGTGGTACTGTAAATGAAGTATATTAACGGTAACTTCATGCCCAGCAATCAGTGATAAAAAAGAGAAACAAAGCTGACCATACCCACAGTTCTTCTAAATCCTAAATAAAAATAAGGGCGTCTTCAAAAAAAAAACTCTGTCAAACATTGTGCTTATAACAATATATGTATATATTTTCTTCTAAACATTTAATCATTTAACAACACGAATGCTTGCAACAACAATACTTAAAGCTTAGCTATGCATAGGCCTCTCTTTTTCTACCAGACAAGTTAGCTTATCCCAATGACCCGTATAAATCATAACCTTATTGTTCGTAGGTTCACATAGAAATCCTATTAGTGCGTCTTATAACATATTAAAAAATAAAATCTCAAAGTTACAACGAATGGAAATGTTAAAAAAATGAGAGCAGAAATTGTCAGTTAAAAAAATATTAAGTAAAAAAAAGTCTCTAATCCTCTTTCTTCTTAAGTAGAATCGGTCGCTGACGCCCAATACCGTTTGAACATTATCTTCGGAAAGACTAAAGTATACTAGCTGCACATGGGGAGCGTTCCTGCCGAACGGCAGCTCGGGAAACGTAAGGCTAAACTTTTGGGCACCATGATGGGGGCTCCTACTCGTAGGTACGGGACTCGACGACTTATTCACGTACTCGTATAAAATATAGTCGTCCAAGCTGCTGAAGTTCTCCTGAAAACAAACCGTTTTTACGAGAATCGGAACTCACTACCATGTACTACCTTAAAAACACCAATCCAATCGTCTTTGTATTTTGGTATATCGCGGGTTATTTTATACACTGCCGAATTTTCTTCCTCCAAATACCAGAACGGTATCTTATCGAATAGAACAGTTGCCTCAGTGTTTTCGGAAAATACCTGCGCATCCACACGAGTAATTCTAGGAATCTAGTGAGCTTCTTCAGCACAAGAAGCGTAAGGGTTTAAAATATCACATACCTTTATGACGAACTCCGCCGTAACAGGTTTGTGGTCGCTTAAGCTGTACGAATGATGCGCTTTGTAAGACTTCGGTTCGATCTTCAGCGTGACGTTCTCGTAGTTGTTCGAATTGACCTTGTAAAGAATGCGATCGGTCCACGCGGGTCGTCTCCTAACAAAATACTTTCGTTATCAGTACAAACAATAATACTTTTTACTTATGATCGTAGTCGTGTGAGCCGACTTCGTACTTGAAGGTGGGCGGAAAATCGGGTTCGATTTCGCTCAATTCGCTGAAAGCCTTGCCGTTACCCATCACGTGTCGCAACTGGTCTTGTTTGAACAGTTCTTTAATTTCGCCCTTTTTAATACTGCGTTCAATTTCTTCCGAATTTTTTTCGAAATCTTCTAGAAGGCGAAAGTTTAAATCGCCCATCCAGAATACATAGCTAGAAGAATGTTATGTTTTCATTTATTCCTTTATCACACAAAATATAGTGTTTTGAATGATATTAGTAGTAGTGATGTCGAATTAGGTCAAATTTCCCGCGACAATTTGAAATTCGTGGATGTTCCTGTGCGTGCGTGTCCTGTATCGGGTGTGTGTTCGTGAATTTGACGGTAAAATTTGAAATGGGTGGATGGTCGAGCACGTTCGGGTTTTCTCGTGTGGTTGTGCGTGTTGGGTTTACTAAAATTTTGAAATTCGGGGTGGTCGTGTAGGTTAACCCGCAAATTTCCCTGCAAATTTTGAAAATCGTGGTTGATCGTATATGTTCGTGAACGTTTTCGTAAACGTTCGTATTTAGACGCATCGTTCGGTTGATAGTGTTGGTCGGCACCGATCGCTATTTGGGTGAACGTTTAGATTTCGGGCATGGTCGAAAAGAATTAGCTGGGTGGGAAAGAACGGGTACCGAAGAAACCCCGACGGGTGCAAAAGCAGTAGAGTTCTTGCCTTCCAGTCGAACGTTGAAAGCAACCAGAATCATTATCTGGAACCTCTCGCCGTACTATTACGCCACCGCCCCCTGTATTGTTTTGCGAGTTATACCGACTATGCAAATTTGCCCCCCCCGCGCCAAATTATTGTAAGTGTAACAATTGGCTCCCTGTGCGTGTGGTTTTTTATGTATGCATGGAGCAGCAGCATACCTACTTCCAAAGAACTACCGCCCAGCACACGTGCCAACAACCGATTCTGCAACAATGTCGAGAATGCCCAAATGAATTCATCGCCAGATTGGATAAATTCCATAAAAGACACGGTCACCAGCTGCCCCAAATAGAACACTTTCTACGCGGCGTCGCAGCAAAATGGTGGTCTAGCCGTACATAACATCGTAGATATTCGGATTCAAGTCCGCCCTCCGAAGCAAATTCGACAATGCCTCCACGTGGTGCAGTTCTACAGCCACAACCAAGGTCCGAACAAACCAGTCTAAAATGTTCTAATCATAAAAGTAAGAACGGCTGTACGATCCTACAAGCATTAATAGAGCCACAACATCATAAACCAAACCCACTACTCGGTACCCATCGAACCGACCAATTTTAATTCCGAGAGAAACCCACAAACTTTCGAAGGGGGCCATGAAACGAAATTCCTCGTCACTTCCGAACTCACCGAACCGGCAATCCTAGGATTAGAATAGCTCAACAAGTCGTCCTCGATTTATAAAGAGGCTCAATACACTTTGGCACCCAGCAACGACGCACCCTCTTGCACTGGGAGAGAAAGTCCGCAGTCAAGCGCAACTTGGCGCGCTCCCGGAAGTTGATCACGGGTTTCCCGTCGAATTCGAAAAACTCGCCGACCTGCTGGGCGAATTCCACAATTCCTTTGCAGAGGAATTCGAGGCGTCTAACACTACCCCAACCACCGTACTCTATTGCCAAAAAGGAATCAACCGGGAAGTCGAGCAGATGCTGGCTCCTTTCAATGTCGAGCCCAGTAAGTCGAAGTTTGCCTCACCGATAGTCATCGTAACGAAGAAAAACAGAAAGAATTAGTTTTGCGTCGATTATCGCAAACCGACTCATTTTACCAATTCCGCGGTGATGCCGTTCGGCCTTAAGAACGCCTCAGCCACCTTCCAGAAGATGATGAGCCAGGAAGTTGTAACAAGATGATTTCTAACGACGTCTGTCACCGCCCACTTTAAGATAGCTAAACGTAGCCGAGATTGTACGGGCACAGCAAGAACAGTCCGGAATCCAAGCTATCATTAGGGTATGGAAACGCCTCGAGAAACGCGGGAATGAAAACAGGCCGACGATGCCGAATATCACAGGCAGTACAAGGTAGAAGACGGAAACTTATACTTCTACACCGGCCAGTCCTGGACACTCTTCGTTCCCGTGCAGCTGCGGGAACGTACTATGTCTGCCTACCACGACTCCCACAGATTTACACCGACTATTCCATTAAGGTTTGGTTTTAAGGACGTAGTTAACAATGCAGTGAAATAGTGTTGTGGTCAAGTGCGAGTGGAAAATAACTTAAGCAGACATTGCGGAACCGGTAAACGAATTAATAAAAATATCTGGAAGATAAATACCGGAAGGTTTTTAAAATACTCATAAAACCAAAAGACAGCGACAAACTATGGAAAGTTGTGTGCGGAAACCACAGCTTAATCAATAATTGCGAACATCAACTAGCACAAAGGTTGTGCGTAATCTTATTTACCTATGGTTGTGTGTCAAGGTCGTAAAGCAGTGCCGGAAAATACGGGGAGAGGAATAAGTGGATGCGTAACGTGTATAATTTGCAGTAGACGCTGATGACCCAAGAAGGAAATTAAGAAGGAAGAAAAACAAGAACTAATAGTGTTAAAGAATTTATAAACAGGAAAATAGAAGTAGAAGACTGTACAGAGCTTGAGAGGTGGGGAACAAGCGAAGAAACAAGGAAAAACAAACTAATCGACAGAGAATTTAGAAAACAAAAAGATGAACATATAGATAATAATAAATAAGCTAGATGAAGTTAAAGGAGATATAAGGAAAAAACTGGAGTCAAAGATAATTGATATAAAAGAAGATAAATCCGTAACAAGTGATGATCTAAAGAAGGCGAAAGAAAAAGCTAAGGCCTTGCAAGAAGAATGGAAACAGATGTAGAAAAAAGATAAGTAACTTAGAAAGTAAGCTGGAGAACCAAGAAAAAGAAAAAAGAACTTAGTAATCAAAATGGATAGATTGGAAGGCAGAACAACCAGGGAAAATAACCTGACTTTATTCGTAAGAACATTCAAGGAGAAGATGGAAGATCACGAGTAGCATTTATATCGACAATGATCTAACACGTAAAAAAGAAAAATCCAAATTACAATTAGAAAGGTGGACTAAAAAGAAAAGACTAAAGGAAAGAAGACTAAAGTAAGTTATCGCAAACTGGAGGTTGATGGCATTAATATGAATGGGCACATAAAAAAGGTGGAAGCATAATAAGGGGTGATGTAACATAAATCAAATGAAAAAACTAGTACGAAATGAATCGAAGATGAACCTGGCAAGGAAGGGTAATGAGAAAGGGAACAAAAAAGAAAATGAGATTTGGTACCTGGAACGTGAAGACAATGAAGGAAATGGGAAAAACAGAGAAAATAAGAGAAGCAATGAAGAGGTTCAAAGTATCGTGTAATTAAGGCTCTGCAAAAAACTAGGAGGAAAGAAGAAGGGAGAATCAACAAGAAAAGTTACTCAATGTTATATGCAAGAGAGGAGAAGCAAAGAAGGAACGGAACTGCGGTAATGGTCGATGGAAAGACATTTAAGAAGATAAATGGTAGCAAATATTACATTTATAAATAAATATGCACCTATAGATGTAGCACCGGAAGAAGAAAAGGAGGAATTTTACGAAAAACTAGAAGAGGTCTGCGAAATCATAGGAAATCATAACACTAAGTGGCTGGAGACTGAAATGCTAAAATAACGAAGGACAGACAACAGAGAAAGATTATGCAACACAAATGAATATGGTTATGGCAAGTACAATGTTCCAACATAAGAAAGAACAAAATAATATAATATATCCTCGTCTAGCTCAAGAGGTCACTGTCCAATGGCATCGCACGTTGGTTTTTGGTTATTTTGTGGGTTTTGGGTTTGACAAATGACAACTGACAACGAATACAGAAATATAACCTCAAACTACTGTCAAATTTAACATTTGATGTAAGAAATGTCGTCAACATCCACATATGTTCAGTGTCACTGTGCATAACTTTTTATCTCTTTTCTTTGAAAAGGTCTATATATGAAAACATAATAATAATAATAATAAACAGAAGATCAACGAATGACAAAGAAGTAAAGGTAATCAAACCAAAACGAATTAGATGTTATGGAGACATAAATAGAATAAACGAGAGATCAACAGTTAAAATGATAAATAAATGGAAACCAGTAACACGATCAAGATCAACTAAGGTGGGTAGATCAAATAATTGGGGACATTGGTAGTATGAGAGTTACATGGACAAAGAAAATGAAGAATAGGAAAGAAGAGTAGTTGAAGAAGTAAGAAGAACTCAAACTTGTAGAAGAATAAAGCGCAGCATATAGAACCCAGTACAGAGTGGCTTCAAGTCCAAGGAGTGTATTGCCTTATACATGGTGTTTCAGTGAAATCGTGCAAAAATTAAACAGGGCATAGAGGATGCTCTACTGAACAATTTGAGGTAGGGAACCTGGGGTCCGATAATTCAGCTTAAAGAGATATGGAAGTAAACTTCTCTATCAGATTGTCTGTGTGTCAGGTTGTAGCTGCCTGCGATGTAATTCGAAACACACCAGGGATATTTGTACGGGTGCGGCAGAATCTTGTACGCCGATGTCAAGCTTGCATTGAGGTTGGTGGCCGTCACTTTGAGCAACTCTTGTAAGTTACGTTAACTGTATTAATGATGGTATTTGTAAGTTAACTGTAACTAATGTAAATAAAAAATTGACAGTAGTGTGATAGACAACTTTAGTCCCATATCTCTTTAAGCTAAATTATCGGACACCAGGTTCCCTACCTCTAATTGTTCAGTAGAGCATCCCCTATGCCCTGTTTCATTTTTGCACGCTTTCACTGAAACACCCTGCATAAAGCTAGCATTGATACCCGGTGTTACCCAGGTTACGCAGGCCCATGTAGGCCTACTTTTGTCTGTAGTTCCCCTCAGAAAGGTTAGAGGGTGACAGGGGTTTTAGTCATGAAAGTTAATTTTAGCCCTGGAGGAAGCTTCGTTTGGGTGGCCATAAGTACTAAACAAACAGACAGACAAAAAAATTCCTATTTAAATGATATATATTTCGAACCGAGGATCGCGCGTTAGAAAAGATGGCAAGATTTTCACACCTAACACTCAATTTAAAATTAAACATTAATTCAAACAAACTGAACACTATAACTAAATAGTATATAAAAAATCTATTTTTAAAGTATTACGTTGTTCCGTCGTGTGGTAACATTATTTCCGGTATTACAGCAGCCATCTTTGATGAAATATAATCAATTCTAAATCGATATCCATCACGACACTATAATCGCGATATTCAATCAATGACGAAACCGGAAAACCAACGCATAACGCCATCTACCGGTGACTAAAAGAAATACTAACACGTATAGAGAATCTACTGCTTGTATCTATGGGATGTTATGCATTCCGGGGAGATGATGTATTTCTGATTATATGAATATAATTTAATTAATTACGGACAATTTTAAAGAATGTTTAAAATTAATAAATTTGTCGATTTTGTATGATTCATCTATTTTTAACAAACATTGTTTACATTTTGGGCTTGTAAGTCAATTTTCAGTCAGACACACAATATATCAACTATATCAATATAGATTTAGGTGCGTTCTTTTATCCGACGGAATTAAGTATCTCTATTAGATCTGAGTATCTCAGCTCATCTGAATAACAAATAATCTGCATTACCTCCACTAACTGAACCCTGACAATACAATTACTCGCTTCCAATTACTTTATGCAAACGGAAAAACAGCGTAGATAAAAGTACAATAATAGTAGGACTTGAATTTCCTTGAAAACAGCAATCGCAATTTATGGTACACTTGGAATAAGAGAAAAAATTCAAACATCAACATTATCGCCGAGCATTATTTTTTCCTATACTTAAGAGGAAAGCAAAAAATTGTGGTACATCTGCGAAACATTTAAGAACATAGGGGACATGAATAAATTTTCTTAATTAAATATTATGAGTATACGCATTAAAAGATGTAAAATTCCAAAATCTTAAATTTTTGGACCATCCAATCTCCAGTAATAAATTTTTGAAATTTTATATCGTGTGACGTCATTATATTGGAAATAATCAGTGAAGTGGCTGACATCTGGTGGCGATAGCTGTAATTGAATATGTCGTGTAATTCTAACCTAAATTAAAAGTGTAAAAGTGTCAAAGGGTATTAATTTGTCAAAAGAAGCGTATGCTCCCGAGATAGAGTAGTAAAAATGTCATTTTGGAACGCCATTTATTAGGCGTGAATATTTCCAACAATAAACAACTCAAAGTGTGTTTTGTTCAGTCCTAGCGTTGGCTAGATAGATCTCGATAACTAAACGTAACTGAAAATTGCAAATTGCCAAGGAGGGTTTTTGAAGGGTGAACTATCATCCTCTTGCTACTTCCGGTTGTACAGAAGACGTGTTATACATTCGATATTTTAATGTGACACCCTGTATATTTTTTTAAATTTTCGAAATGGTTACGTTATTCTGAACAAATTTTATTAACAATTCTTGAATAGTTAGAAATTGTTATTTTTATTATGCAGAATGTTCTAGAAATTGATAAAACCGTCATATTAAAACTCATACAACTATGTTTTTTCAAATGGAACACTCTGTATGATACAAGAAGGCCTTCTTGAACAATTGTATACCGCACTTAAGTATACACCTCTGATGAGCTCATAATAAGAGCAAAATGCGCATCAGGTGTTCTTTCGTTGCATGTGTGCTACTGTACAAGAAATACTTGGCTTGCTATTGATATGCGTGTTTTAAGCATTTAAAGTTATCGTTCCTGATACAGATAGTGCACTTTAAACATTCACAGTCATTACAGTTAATTGTTGGTATTTCTTAGTTTATACTATTTATAGGTGTCCATATTACACGAGATGTCGTTAGACACATATTTTACTTATAATGTATACTACTAAAATAATAAACCATATACACGGTGTTTCATGTGAAGAAAGATAGTTAACTTTTTAATATGACGACCTTATACTCCCCTCCGTCTAACCAACTGCACCCTGTATATAAAAACAAACTACTAAACCGATGTGTACCAAATTTTCAATTTAGATAATTTATTGTCCGGTGAATGTTTTAAACGTACCGATTTGACTACCACAAGCTGAGATATAAGCATTTAAAGTTACCATGTTAAGTTTTTGGGGAATTAAAAAAATTCATTTTGGCCCACTGAACTGTAAAGCATATTTTTCAGTTGTTCATATTTGTCTTGAAACTTGATTTTACACACAATGCGATAAATTGATTTAAAAAAATTTACTTTACACAATACTTGACACCATAATGATCAGAATAAAGGCGCATTTAATTTTTATTGATATTGATGGCGCCATCTATACGTCAGTTAAAAAATAAACCGACACATATTAGGCCTACTTAAAATCAGTAGAAATAATTTTGTTCTTTTTTAGTTTTTGATGTTAGTCGGCCAAAAAATATACAAAATTTCGTGTGTAAAGTAATTTTACTTTCCACACTCTAATGTAAATAACTAATTTGGCCTCCTGACGTGTAAACGTCAAATTAACACTGAAACGTCATGATTACGTACAGTGCGTAAAATTTACCCAATTCGCCCGCCCTTAACGAACATATGTCAATAAAATATTTGTATAGAACAAAAATATGTTTACTAAATCAACAATTACACAACTTTTTTACTGTTAAATCGTAAAAAACAATGTGATTTAGAATATTTTTAGTTTCATGTAAATGATTAACGCCATCTTAGGTATTGCGAATTACAGTTCACTTCACGACCGATATTGACAGTTGACAGCAAAAATTTGTTAATTTTTACCATTTAAAAATTGTCGGCCAAAAAATTTAATACAAATTTTGTGCGTTAAATTATTTTACAGCGCTTAATTTAATTTTCCGCACGCGAATGTAAATAATTATTCTGGCCTTTTTCAGTTGTTCATACTTGTCTAGAAAACTTGATTTTTACACACAATGCGATAAAGTACGGCTACTATGCGGTCAAATACGGCTACTGTGCGGTAAAGTAGTGGCAGTATTTGGGAGCGTTTTAAAAATAAAGTGAGTATAACATCCGATAGATTGATTTAAAAAATACTTTACACCATAGTTGACACATATGTACAAAATAAGGGCGCATATAATTTTTATTGATGATGATATTGATGGCGCCATCTATACGTCAGTTAAACAAATGAACTGACGCATATTAGATTGTTCTTTTTACTTTTGATGATGATCGTCGGCCAAAAATATTATACAAATTTCGTGCAAAATGATTTTACGGCGCTCCAGCTAATGAGCTGTAAAATCCTACTTTCCACACTCTAATGTAAATAACTATTCCGCAAGCGCGTAAAAAATTATATTGCGCGCGCAGGAGGGTTTTGTTCACGGGTTCCGTTAGTTGTTTATAAAATTAATATTAGAGAATAATGCAAAATCAGTTAAAAAATCAGTTAGAACTACTATTACAAATCTAGAAAAGCAGTTTATATTTATGCTTAAAGTGGCAAAAGTTCAAAAATTGTGGAATCGAGCAGTTCGGCGTGAACATACATTTTCAGCAACTTCACCGCTTTATGTTTGTGGGCATCATTTTAAGTTAAGATATAATTTTAAACATTTTGACGTGTAACCTTCATATAACTCATAACCCATTTTTTTTAAGTTTAATCGTGAATACGCAATAATAAAGTATAAAACCATTGATTATATAAAACACTAAAGCAGTTGAATACTAAACTAAACAGAAACGCGTGCCGAGATTACTTATATAATGACGTCATGACTGTAATAGGTTTTATAAACATCTGAATTTCATCCATATTCCCCATTCACAACCTTTTCATTTCAATGCAAAAGCCGAGCAACTAAAAAGCTATAAAAGGTACCTACTCGTGAAAAAAAATTTCCGTATGTTCAGGAACATGAAACTCTTGATCCTTAATAATCGTATTATAATCTTCGATTCGATCATCCAATCCCTCGTCATGTGCAGTCAAGTGCGCATTGACAAAACAAATAGAACACCCATATGTGGTTAATCTAACGCTAACAGCACCTTTATTTCCCTAAAAGATAAACACAGATTTAAAGACAACATAGATAAAACCTAGACACTTACCCACATTCCAGACAACCCGGTTCTTGTGTACTCCGACTCAACATCTCTGATGTTAAACAAGTCTTTCTCAATGCGTACACACTCAAAACCAGTCCTTGCAGCCGAATGCTCTTTAATTTGATATAATCGCGAGTCTGTAAAATGCCACGGATCGTGTTAGTCCACGGATCATCGAAAAATGCATCCATCAACATATTCGTTGGTTTCGATTTTACTTCCTGCAAGGATATTATGAAGAAGTCCGGAAGGGTCTTATCATTCTTCGACCCTGAAGTCAAACTAAGGAACTCGTGTAGGTCTTCGTCTGGTGAACCAGTTCCGACGTTGTAGGTGGCAAAGTACAATCTTAACATGATAATTAGCATATATCTGGACCAATTTCAATTAGTACTTACTTTAAATTATCCATAACTACGCATATAATACTTCCTGATACTTTGTAAGCGAGTTAATTGGTATTTAAAAACTAAAAATATGTTTGCTATTAAATTATACGTTAAATATTGACATCATTTCTATTTGACAAAGTTTTAGTTATTTTGTAAATACGCACATCTATCGAGTGCGTTCGGGCACACTCGCAGTTCATTCAATAAGCGAAAGTTGCAGCAAAGCTTATATAAGGCAGAACGTAATACATACAAATGTGTACTATACATACAGATTCATTAACATAAAAACGATGTCAATACATTAATAATCAAGATGTATAACATGCACTATAATAATAATAATAATAATAGATACACTGGCTTCAACTTGGCATAGCCCGTTCAAGCTAGCACAAAACCAGACTGTCCACACGTCTGTGAAAAGAAAACACCATAATAATAATAATTATTATTATTATTGACATATTATACAGACTGGCCAACACCGACAAAATAGAGCCAATTGCAGCCACATTAATAATTTAAAAAAAAAAAACTCAGACCTGTCAATTTTATTTCTGAAAGGGACATCTTTTCAGCCTGTCGGCATTCTAGTGTTACCTCTGGTTTTAACGGAAATGACGTCAAATGAAACTTTTTAAATGGCAACATGTGCAAAATCGGATAGACCACAAATAATGCTTTTCAAAAAACTCCACATGTTGCTAGTTTCCTTTGGCCGTTCGGCTTGATTGTTTTTCCCAAAGTGAGCGATAACGCCCCCTTGTGGGCGCTGCAGACCTAAAGAGGGGCGGAAAGAAACCCAGAAAAAAAAGGGAGCGTTGTGTAGAGGCTTGGGGAGCGATTTGTAATTCCACCTAGCTAGGAGGACTCTTAGACACGGACTGAACTTTCGATTCTCGACTACAACTTGTGAACATCAACTAATATTAATTAAGAGATTGCTCAAACTTGGTTCGATATTTTTCTCCGCGTAGTTCATATATCTGTCCTGTTTTATTCAATAAATAAAATAAATCATGTCAATCGGTTGGTCCGTTTTGAAATGAAAGTAGACACAAACAAACAAATAAAAAGGGAACAGACACACTTTCGCATTTTAATAGTTATTAGTATTACTAGATAGGTAATTTCCGTAGATAATAGACCGCGGGCAATCATGTTTTAACAAGTTTTTGTTAAATAACCAGATTTGTACATTCCTATATCAATCGACTGGTTCATATAATACTTGTTCTTACTTGTTGAGTACGATTGACGGTCGAATGAGGTAAACAAGTTTATGCATATTTGTCTTATTCCTGTCGGTGCATGCTGCTAATGCAATCTTATATAAACAACGTAATATTTATTTTCTTTTCATTTGCGGTTTCGCGCATAATAGATATTCAGTACTTAAGTTCAACACTTACTTACGTATTCTCAAAACAATGTCGCAAGTAAAAAAGAAGAGACGGCAATACAGTGCGGAATATATTAAATTCGGATTCATTGAAAATCCCACAAACCTATCGTCGCATTTATGTCTTCTATGTCTAAAAACACTTTTGATTAAAGCAATGAAGCCTTCAAGACTGCAAGATCATTTGAATAAAATGCATCCAGATAAGAAAGACAAGAATATAGCATAATACTCAACCAAGTGTAGCAAAACTATTTTTGGCGGCTGCTAAGCAAGATGACGACGGACTTCGAGCTTCGTACAATATCTCTTTGTTAATTGTTCAAAAAGGCAAACCACACAACATGTGAGAAGAGTTAATTTTGCCAGCAATAAAGGAAGTAATAACTACTGTGCTTCATAAACCGTCCGCAGATATTATCCGAAAAATTCCTTTGAGTAATAATTCTGTGCAAAGACGAATTGATGAACTGGCTGAAAACATTGAAGGATCATTGTCAAATTATCTGAGGACTTGTCAATTCTCAATTCAGCTTGACGAGTACACTTTATCAACTAATGAAGCATTGTTCCTGTCTTACGCGAGGTTTATTAAAGATGAGAAAATATGTGAAGAACTATTGTTTGCTAGAAATTAAGACACCGACACAAAAGGCGAAACCATATTTAATACATTGGAAAAGTTTTGTGATGAGAAAGAGATTCCTTTGAAAAATATTATATCAGTTACTACGGATGGCGCTCTGGCTATGACAGGGTGCCAAAAGACTTCATATCGTACTTAAAAAATAAAATTCCAAATGTCCTTGCTGTACATTGCGTTATTCATAGACAACATTTGGTTGCTAGAAACTTAAGTGAACGACTATTTCAATCACTGCAATATGTCATCAAAGCAGTCAATAAAATCCGTAACAGCTCTTTGAATGATAGATTATTTCATCAGCTTTGTGTTACTAATGACGAAGATTTCAACCGTTTGTTGTTTCATACTGAAGTTCGTTGGCTATCAAGAGGCAATTTTCTGACTCGATTTTACAACCTGTTTGACTCTGTGATAGAGTTCTTGGAAACTAAAGATACAGAATTGCGCAACAAGCTCATTGCATCAAAGAATGATATGCTTACATGACAGACCTGTATAAATTATTCAACGACATGAATCTCCAACTGCAAGGTAATGAACTTAATTTAATTAAAACAAAAAATGTCGTTGCTACTTTCGCAGCCAAATCTCCACATTAACTTCATCGAACGATACCAGGACATTTTGAACTTGGAAATACCAGACTGGGTGTTGGATCCGTTCTCAAACGTTAATACAGCAATGTCTCCTCAGCTGGAAGAAGAACTTATAAAATTGACAACAAAAGAGGAAATAAAAATCAAGTTCAAAAATGGCTATCAAGAATTTTGGCTACAAAAACCAAAGCCGCAATTGTACCTTGGATTGTGGTCAATCGTTCAACGATTCTTGATAGCATTCCCACGTCATATTTGTGTGAACGTGGATTTATTGCTGTGGCAACGCTGCTTACTAAAAAGAGAAATCGTTTGCATGTTACCGAACGTGGCGACTTACGGCTGATCTTGAGTAAATTGGAACCTGATATCAACAAACTTATTAAACAGTAGATTAATCCTTCACATTAGTTTTTATATAAGAATCGATTATGTTTGTTTTATTTTGAATAAAAGATACTCTGTCTGAATACTATAAAGTTGCGTTTCAATAATCATTCTCATTGGCAGGTGCAGCCCGTAAGAGTTAACTTGAGACCTGAGCGCCGTTGTGTACTACCTACATGTTCACATAACTCCCCAATCTTATTTATAATTACAAGATATGGAGTAATAATATTTGCGCACACTTATTTAGGTTACATTTTATTTTTACTTAATTTGATGTAATTCAATGTAATTAGACGCCTTTTACTTTAGCAACTATTTTGAATTGATTTATATTTGCTCAAAATTACTTCTAATACCTAATTGAAAATTAATATTAATGAAAGGTATGTTCACGCTGTGGGACTCGTACCATCAGTGAGAACAGCCAAGCGGTAGATGCGTTAATATTACAAACTAAACCACCGCAAGCGCGCTGGTTCGAATCCAGTTGACTGCGAGAAATTCTAACCAGCTAATTTAAAAAATGGTAAATCAAGATTTAACAACGTAATATTCTAAATAGATACACACAATAAGATAAAAATAGTTACGTTTTATTGTACATGTTGTTACAATATACAATATATAGCTTAGCGGTAGAAGCGTCAATTTAACAAACTGAACCACCGCTAGAGCGCTAATTCGAATTTAGTTGACAACGAGAGATTGCATCAAGCCAATGTACAAAAGACAAATCAAGATTTCAACAACGTAACTAGAATATAAATAGTTATGTTTTATTGTATACGTTGTTACAATATTAGTACAACGTTGGTAATATGTTACAAAAAGCAGCTAAATTAACATTATCACAACGTTACTTTTTTAACATTTTTTACCTTGACGTAATCTGTTACATCAACATTTAATAAACGTTGAACTGCTTTAAATGGAAACGTTACAATGTAACATTGTGATGTTAAAGTTTCGTTTATGTAATGTTTTTATGTTTAGTGGGAAGCCGGCAGTTTGTCAAAAAAAATCATTTTTTTTATTTGAACGTATAACCTAGGAATTGATGGATGGAATAGGCAAGAAGACTAATTAAAGCTAGCACGTTAAATCCTTAATTAAAAAAATACATAGTTAAGTTTAGTGGTTTACGGTTTTAATAATTTCTGCTCTAATTATTACAGTATTACAATTTTTTCCCCACATTTTGATCATTATCATGCATTAAATCAACCTTAACCTTTTGTTGTCGTGCATTAGAAAAAAATATTTTTTTTCCTCAGAATACAAAAACATAAAAGGTTATTTTATTTATGATTATGTTGAGTTAGTTAAGTTAGGTTATATTATTTTAGGTTAGGTAAAGTTGGAAAGAAAAGTAATACTGATGTAATAATTACAAACCTGGATAATGATATTTTTGGTGACGCCTGTAAAATAATCAGACAACAACTATTTAGCTCCAAATCCAAATGTTTGGCTTCAAAAAGAAGAAAAATTAAAAATTTACAAGGATTTATTTATAACTAAAAGTCAGTTCTCATTTAAACAAAATAAAGAAACACGAAAACAAATAGAATCTTATACGTCTCATGAAATCCAAGTGGCGGTGGACAAACAAAAGTAGGAAGTGCATCGGGACAGACGAAATCATACCAGCGACAATTAAAAACCTTCATAAAAGGCTTTAGTTTTAATAAATAACCAAAAAAACAACCAGAAAAAGCAACACCGTACTGATTAACATGCTTACTGGACGTACTAAAAAAATATTCAAAAGATTACTAAATAACCGAAAAAAATAAACCAACAGAAAAACACCAAAAACCAAAAACTGTTGGTTAAATAGACGCTGCAGTTGGTGTTCCTTTCCTTTGAAAAAAATAAAGAAAGAAATGGAACAAATGCGAATAGCAAAGGCACAGTGTGCTATCCTGCCTAATGTTGGATGACCAAATGCAACGAAAAAATTGGTCATATGGCTATCGCAGTCCAGTCATCAATTCAATAGGCAGCACCGATTTGGAACAGAGCTCTGAATTTAAAAAGACCCAGAGACAAAATAAAAAAGACTCAACGCATAATGGTACTAAGAGTAGGATCAGCTCATCGAACGGTACCTACACCTTTTTCCTTAACCCACATAGTTTCAAGGAAAAAAGCATTAAGGAGATATGTATTAAAAGGAAGCTAACTTAAGGGTAAAAGTCCTACGGGGAATGTGCCTATAAGGAAAATGGTGTTAAGAGGAAAAGCCCTACAAGAAGAAATGGGAAAACGCATAGAAGCCAGATGAACTCAGGAGTCGATTTGGAATACAATCATTTTATTAAAGACGTCAGATCAGGTAGTTTAGAAGACCAAATCATTTCTTCACTTTGGTTTCCTATAGGTACATCGATTTGGATAACTTTCGTTGAAGTAATTCGTTACAATCCTTTGTTATGTTTTGTGGGACACCATCTTGTACATAAATCATTCTCCGTCTCAAATCTAAATACTTCTTCTAATAAAATATGGTGTCCATCCTTTATAAATTCTTGATATCGTGCTGCAGTTAATGTACTTTCATATGAATTTATGTATTTCAGTACTAATCTATCTTGCTGAAACATAATGATCTTAATAAACGTCCCATAACCGCTACTGCATTACCTTCATCTTTGGCAGTTCTTGGTCGAAAAACCGTTTTTTTTTCAAAATTTCCAGGCTAAATTGTCCCAAGTTTAGCCAAAAATGTTTCGATTGGAAGATTGATTTTTGATGGTCTAATATTTAGTGTATTCTCCATAAAGTAAAATCATGTCTAACCTTTCTTTATTCGAGTACCTAACCATTTAAATGACTAGATTAGGTAAAAACTACAATACTGTTTAAAAATGTGTTATAAATGAAGCCCTGCATGTGCAACAAGTTAAGTTTTTCTTGTTCAGTCAATATATCTTCATAGCCTACTAACAAATAGACGAGTCAATGTAAGGAGAAAATTGTGAAGACTTCTGTACTGGTTCAAGGTGTCACCCCAATGGTAGTAGATACAATCGTTGATTGAAATTTCAATCAACGATACAATGCAGTTCAAGAACATTAAAGTTGTGTTAATACGCGAAGTCAAAGAAATAGATATATTCAGGCGCCGTCTAAGTTAAGGTAGCCATGATGTTAGCAAACCTACAACAAACAAAAGAATGATAAAGAAGAAAACAAATTTAAAATGTGAAACCAGTATCTTTTGTTAACCACATGCAATATTATTAATTATTTCCTCCAAATGATTGTCATTTCTTCAATTTACGTTATTCTTTATAGTTATTGATAAGTTTACTGATATACTTAAGACAGAAATGTTTTTTTTTATTATTTCCAAACAATTTTTATTACTGTGATAATAAGTACCTGTGGTCATTAAAAGTAAGAGTAAAGAAATATTTGTAAAAGTCACAGAGAGTTTAATGGGATGTACCAGAAGAGATTATATGAAGAGTATAGTATGCAGAGAAAAAGGAGTAAAGAAGTACCTAGAGCAAAAGAAAGAAATGTATAAAATAATAATGTGATATACGAAGATAAGGCTGATGGATAATCAGAAATGAAACAATAGAGAAGATATAAAGAAGATAATTATTGTAAATATATAAGTAGGAGATGGAAATTAATCATATATTATGTGATAGTGACTGTAAAAAGCATGGAGAGCAATAGAATAAGAAATGAGAAAGAATATCGGATAATCAATCTCAAAAGCGTAAAGGTATCAAAAATAATTAATTAAAAAGATTGATTATTATATTAGAGATCTGAAAAAGGCAGGAGCAAAATGGAAAAATCTAGCATAAATATGCAGGTTAGTATATAAAAAAAGTAGAAAGAAAAAGTATAAAAAAGAGAAGAAAGAAAGCAAAGTTGCGTGTATAATTTTGACGCTTACTAAGTGATTGTCTACGATGGATGCGTCAGAGAGATAGAGAAGAAATTATTTTCCGTTTCTACCGCAAAAAGAATGTCGAGAGATGTGTTAAAGATAAGTGTTAGGGTTGTTGATGAGGATGCATTAAAATACGACATCACACTTTAATTGAGAAGGAAAGAAAGAAATTGACCTATAAAGAATTAAAGGTGGGAAGAATATTTTGCTAGCGGGCGGTGTTGTGGAAAAAAGCTTGACGAAAACATTTTTTTATGAATAAAGATTTGTAGAGGGTATATATAACACGGGTTGTACTTGAAACCTCAAGATTTCAGAATGAAGCAATGTGGAAACAGCCAGTAATAGAAGGTGCGAGAATTTCTGAAAAGTCTTGAATGAAGGTGCATAAACAGGCGGGAGATTAACTTTGTTTACCGATCCATTTCTTTAATTGAGATTCAGGATTTAAGTTAATTTTGTCAGATAAACATGAGTATTTAAATGAACAATTTAAAATTATGTATTGTATGTATATCCATGTAAATGTCAATGTCTTATGTGAACACAATTATTCTTTTTCGACGTGTGTTCAGTTATACAGTGACCGGAAAAAAGTTTGCAACAAAGTCCGTCCTAAACAAACAATGTTTTTTGTTTTTTACCGTCCATTGTCACCACACCGTACAGGTTTATACTGATCTTCTGGGGCACCATACATAACACTTACATCACAATACAATATTTAAAATGTACCATACGATCGGGGCCGCCGCAAGCTGCTTTGCCGCCCGTGTGCCAAACTAAAAATGCCGCCCTTTTTTTTCTCTGTTTTATTGGGTACCTATTTTAAAGTCCGCTAGGTAATACTTAAAGGACTAAAAAGGCAATAAAGAAACAAAATATCGAACAAACAATATATTTCGATAAACTAATAAACTTGAACGTACAGGCATGTAACTATTTATAAAAATTGAACTTTTCTGGCCTTTGAACTGGCGAAATCAATTATTATTTTCTTAGTATCTACTAAACTATCTAATATTTCAGATTCTATAGATATTATGGCTAAATTATTTAATCTTGGTTGAAGCATAGTCGATCTTAAGTAATTTTTGATCAATTTTCAGATGTGTTCAATAATTTTAACATTGAACCTGCCAGTTTCTCTTTCTGTTTCTCCTTCTCTCGTTTTTGACTTCGAAATTGGGCTCCGGAAAGTTTTTTTCTCTTTGAAGGTTCCTGAAAAATGTTTTTTTAATGGTTATTTTATTTTACTTTATTTTTTATAGTCCGTGATTAGCAACAAAACTGAGTTACTTACCATTTTGAATATTTTTTTCACTTTACTTACAATAATCACTAACTACAAGATATGACCTAGTTTAGGTATGATTTGGTAAAAATAATTAACAAATTGACAGTAAGTTTCATAAAAGCTCCACAAGACGAGGAACTACAAATTATGGGATGCGATGTAAATAAAGTTGGACGGAGATTCACATGTTTCAGTAAATCAGTGAATCCCCGGTCATCTACAAATTAGAGAATTTAGCTGCGGAGTGCGGACACTACCAATAGATGTCGTTAGTAGTATATATTATAAAAAATTCAAAGGCAAAATAATTTCAATTTGAAGATTGCTTTTTTGCCGCCCCCTAGACAGTGCCGCCCGCGTGCGGTGCACGCCTTGCACACTAGGTTCCGGCGGCCCTGCATACGATTAAATAAATAAATTGGTAGACTAATAAATGAAAATTACTGGATGGTGAAGTTTACTTGTTGGATGCAAATCAAACGCAAAAATTTGTTCTCTCAATATTTCCGGAAAAAATGCCGGAAAACTGATATTTTTGAAAAGTCCTTATTTTCTTTTGAAAATTTGTTTGTTTACGATACATTTTTTAATTTTGTGTAATTTGTTGGTGTGGCATTAGCAATGGTGAGTTTAAGTGAACGCATTGAAATACTTATGATGCTGGGGCTATCAAGAGACGTAGAAGTTTACAAGAAGTTTGTAATTTATTTAATGATACATATCCAAATATAGTAAGTGACATAGAAAGAAGAACACCCAGTAATAATGAATTTATTTGAACAATTTTTGGTATACTAGTGTATACGAATTAGATTAGTAAACAATCACAATTTGATAAAAATTAAACTGTTAACTTCTTCAAAAAATTGAATATAGTGTTGCTCTACCACGATGTCTTCTGCACTCATTAACACGTCTGGGCATACTTCTAATGAGGTGATCGATTTCTTCTTGAGGTATCTCATCCCATGCTATCTGTAACTGATGCTGCAAAGCCGCTAGAGTTTGTGCAGGATGAGGTAAATTGAGTAATCTTCTTTCCATAATATCCCAGACGTGCTCGATGGGCGAAAGATCGGGAGATCTTGGTGGCTAAGGCAACAAGGCAATTTGATTGGCCTCAAAATGAGCCAAAAAAACCCTAGCAACATAAGGTCGTCCGTTGTCTTGTTGGAATGTGCTGTTGGGGATGGTCTCAACATAAGGTATAATATGGGGGTCTATGACCTCCTGGTTGTAGAGCACAGCGGTCATGTTACCTCTAATGAAGACCAAAGGTGACCTACTTCCAATAACAATAGCTCCCCATACCATAACTCCAACTGTGTGGTGCACATGCCTATTCACAGAAAATTGGGGATCTTGTCTTTCACCGCGCCGTCTTCTCATCACTGATGATAAGAAACTGGATGTTTTATTGGCTGAATCTGAAAATCCCCATTTACTAACCAGGAAATTAGCGGCCAATCTCAATATGTCGCAGTCTTCGGTCGTCTCAATTTTAAAAAGTGAGAAGTATAAACCCTACAAGGTACATCTTGTACACGAGTTGGTAGAGGATGATTTGTGAAAAAATGTCAAATATTTCCAATAATAATGAAATTTTGTCAACAATATTATTTTCTCTGACGAAGCTACGTTTTGCTTTAATAGTGAAATAAATACACATAACTGCCGATACTGGTCATCGGTCATCGGAAAATCATCATTGGGTTTTAGAACACCATACGCAGTATCCTTAAAAGGTTAATGTTTGGGCGGGAATTTTGATATAATTTAACTTCGGCTATGTACTTACAGTTATTTAAAAATCAAATTATACCTACATGTGCTAATCTTTAACTCCATGAAAACAATGGACACCTCCCCAACAACAATATCTGGTTCCAGCAAGATGCACTATTGTGCAAATGTTCGTCAACATCTAAATAATGTGTTTCTAAACAGATGGATTGGAAGAAGAGGAAACATTGAGTGGCCAGCCCGTTCGCCGGATTTAAGCCATACTAAGATAAGCCCAATAACATAGAAGATTTAAAAATTAGAATTACCAGGATGGAAGAAATTTCCTGTGAAAATTCTCTTCGTGGTTTTGTAAGTCGATTGGGTCATTGTCAAATTTGAAAATAGAGGACAATTTAAACATTTAATTCACTAGATTTATGTGTTTGTTCGTATTTATTTATGATTTACTTGTTTCTGAACTCGCTCGCCTTTGTTCCTCGCTTCGCTTTTGTTTATCATGGCTGTATCGTTTACGAATCCAAAATTAATTAATTGTAAATTTAGTACTACCGAAAAAATTTCTATACCATTATAAAGAGAACAAAAATCTCTATTGAATAGTAGTACAACATTAAAAGGTTGCCATTTAAAAAAGTATCCCATAAAGTCATAACTCAAAAACAATTAAATAACAACAATTTTTGAATATGTCAATATATAGATCAAAATTTCATAAAAACCTTTTGTATTAATCATTTTCGTAAAAAATGAATTTCAACGACAGAAATTCGGGTGTCTCCATACTTTTAACTCTCTCTGTATAATAAACGTTCAGTACAGACACATACAGAATATAACTTTACAGGTTATGGGCCGTTATTAGTCAAAAGATAGTAAATCTAATGTTCTGTGATCTTTGTGTAGAGAGAGCGTTCTGTGTTTCTCGTTTTGTGCTACAGTGAAATATGGCTACATTTACTGTACCTTTACCGATACTAAAGGCAGAAAATTTTTGTACTTGGAAGTATAGGATATGTTTACTCTTAGAAAAAGAGGGAGTACTTCTTGCCTCTAGACATTCTTGATGATGAATATGAAAAATTAAAAGATGCTGATTTAACCGCCTTCAAAAGTATGGTTAGCAAAGCTCGGTACATGATAACAGTCGGTATCGGATAAGTATATCGAATATATAAAAAAGGCTAAGTCTGCAAAAGAAATGTTCGCAAATCTTGAAAATATTTTTTATACAAAAAGTGCATTAAAGTTCTTGCTAGGAAAGAAGATCCCTGCGTCATAAGTATGTGCAATGAATCAATATTAAAACTTGAGTCAATTGAGCATTTACTATTTAGTTACTGGTTAAAATTAGAAAGTAACTAAAACAGTGTTGCAATAATATGTGGTTGTCAGTAACTTAAAAAAGTAACAAGTGACAGTAATTAATAACCTAAATACAGAATGAAACAAGAATGACAGCAACCGACATTTGACAGAACATTACTTAAATGAAATGGAAGTCAAATTGAGTAACTTTATTCATAACGCATAAGTACATCTTTCCTCTTTATTTTACACATACCCATGTCTCATTCATACAATGATCGTTATTTCGTACATCAGAAAATAATGACGCAAGTATCTTCTTAGTGGCACCATGTTTATCAAAGATGTTCATAATGCGGAAAATTCTCAAGTTGAAATTCGTAGAGGGTAAATTGCAATACCATTTTACGTCATTTGAGTGACTGATCGAAGAATTAGATGGCGTAAGCAAGACAGCAAGAAAAATTACACGTGGTCCAAAGTGATTATAGACAGGAAGAAGAAAAGGAATTTGATTTGATAGCAACGGGCGATTCTATCAAAAATGAAGCCTTAACATCCGAACTGCAGACCAACGGCAAGCAAGTGAAATTTGTTTTGGATAGTGGTGCTACAAATCATTGGGTGTCTGAAGATCTAGAAAAATACATGGAGAATATTGAACCTCTTAGAGTCAGAATGGATATTAAAATAGCCAATGGTCTTATTATGACAGGTAAACAAAGAGGTTATCTTCGCCTAATTGTGTTAAATGTTAAGGACAGTAAACAAGTTTGCATAAAGTTACCTGCTATAGTTGTACCTGGTTTTAGGTATAAAAGAACGACCACAAAAAAGTTATGTCATAAACTTCAGAAGTTGTAGTCTAAGTGCAACGATTTCAAATGGTGATTTGGTAATCGAGTGCCTTGCAATAGAAAATTTGTATGTACTCTAGTACTTCCTTCATCAAATGAAACTTGTTTTGTCTCTCCTGATAAAGATATCATGTGGCATCAAAGACTTGGTCACTTGAATTCACAAGGTCTAAAATCGTTAAATCTTCCAAGTGATTGTGGAGTGTGCAGTTCTTGTAATCAAGGTAAAGCTAAAAGAAAACCTTTTGCAGACGTCCGATACCAAGATCAAAAAGCATTGGTGAACATACTCATAGTGATGTAGCTGGCCCGTTCAAGGTTCATTCAGTAAATAGTGAGAGATACTATCAGACAATTATAGATAACTATTCTCATTTCTGACAAGTATTCCTGTTGAAAAACAAGAGTGAGGCCAAAGGTTATTATTCAGTTAAGATTGTTGCACTGTTGCTCACGTCAATATTCTTAGAACTTTTTAAGTGAAGTTGGCTAGATGTTGTTTATGTTGTTGTCAAAAAAAGGTCTGTCAAAGGCTTAAGCTTATTTTTGTAATTTGCATTTTAAGATGCAATATTTAAACTAGATTTTCATTAAATAAGAATTCAAAGTAAAGTGTTTTTATGTATCAAACAACAACAATAGGTTATGGATTCTGGGCTGCGCTTGTACCAGTGTTTGTGAGTTAGTGTTTGTAAATAATAACAATGGACTTTACAAAGCATATAAGACCAGTCAATTGTGAGGCCAACTGGCCTATGTGGAAAAGTAGGGTAAAAGACCTCCTTAATTACCACGAAGGTACCCTGGATGTAATTAATGGAAAGCTTGAAAGGCCAGATCCGTTGGATAGTTCAGCTTCGGAAGATAAAGTCAAGAAACCTAAAGAAAAAGTGATCTTTTCGAAAGGCTAACAGCTATGCTAAATCCTATGATAACAAGTGCTGTAACAGATACAGTGTACCAAAAATTATGGACAAGGAGACAGCCCATGAAGCTTGGGAAGCACTAAAGGTACAGTTTGAGGCTACCTCAAAAGATCAACTGTTTAAAATATGTTCAGATTTTTTTAAGTTCAGTTGGACACCAGCAGATGATGTGTCAACTCATATTGCTAAATTAAAAAGCATGTGGTATGAAATTAACAACGGTTTAAAAGAAAAAAAGAAAAAAGAGTTGCCTGAGTTAATGATAGTGTGCAAGATTTTAAGTATACTACCAAGTAGCTTCAGTTCTTTTCAATCAAGTTGGATGATGTTAACAGAGGGAGACAAGAAAACCTTCGACGAGTTAGTTATTCAACTGTGTGTGTATGAAAGGAATTTTCTGAAGGTTGATAGCAGTAATTCAGTAGTTCAGGAAGCACTTGAGGTAAAGCATACTGCCAAGAAGACGCAAGGTAAACCATTTAAATCTAAAGTTAAGAAAGGGGATGTCTGTATTACTGTCAAAGCAAAAGACCACTGGATTTATCAGTGTCCAAAGTGGATTGCTGATGGGAAACCAAGACGATCAGAAACCGCATCAGTTGCAGGTGCAGCAATCCTTTTAATAGAAGCTGAAGCTTTCGCAGTTGCAAGGATTCAGCTACCTGGTGGGTTGACAATGGTGCTACAAAACACGTCAGTAATAGTCCAGACTATTATTCAGAGTTTTATAAGTTTGATAGTCCTTGTGGTGTTAAAGGAGCAGGACTAAGAAATTTTGCCAGCAGTAGGGGCAGGGAAGATTTTGGCCAAGTCAAGTGTCGATGGTCAGGACATAGTACTTTCAGATGTGTGGTATGTTCCTGGATTATCTAAAAATCTATTCTCAGTGCTCGCTGCTCACGATAAAAATCCTGATAGTTTATTCAAATCAAACGCTACAGATTGTTGGTTTTTGAATAAAGGTGAAGTGATATACAGGGAAACGTTCCACTGGGGAACTCTGTACAAGACAGAGATTCAGCCACAAAGAGTCAAAGTAGATGTAAATATTGTTGATCAGTCGTCAATGTTACAGTTATACCATGAGAGATGGGGTCACCAGGACAAACGTCACGTGAAGGCCATGCTTCAGAGGGAAATGGGCATAAGTGTTCCTTTAGAGAAAAACCTATGCGAGCCATGTGTCTATGGAAAACACATAGACTACCTTTGGGCACAGAGAAAGGCAAGCAAGCCAGGCGAGCTTGTTTCAGGGATGTATGTGGACCTTTTTAAAGAATCCTTTGGAAAGAAGAGGTATGTAGCTATTTTTAAAGATAGTTATACGAAATTTCGCTACTGTTATCTTTTAAAGAAAAATAGTAAAATTAGTTCTAAGAGGTTTTCTTCAACATGCTAAAGCCATGGGGCATATTGTAAGAGAATTTTGAGTGATAACGGAGGCTGAGCTAGATAATTTAGAAAACTATGCTACAAGCAGAAGAGGCATAACCAAAGACTGACAGCGCCATACACGCCAGAACAAAATGGCGGCAGTGAACGAGAATTTAGAACTTGCATTGAAATGGCTAGAACTTTAAAGTATTCAAGTAGTGAAGCAAGGTTTTCCTGAAGAATTATGGGCGGAGTTAGTTGCTACTACACATACATTCTAAATAGAACAGGAAAGTCATCAATAGAAGGAGTAAGCCCTTATGAGTTGTGGATGAAACAGAAGCCTAGAATAAAGCATTTACGAATTATTGGGTCCATCTGCTATGCTCATATTCCAGCCCAAAAACCCCAGAGAAAATGAATAAAAAGGCTATAAAAGACTTTTTTAATCGGCTATGATGGTGATGAAAGATACATGATCTGGATAAAAAGAAGAAAGCAGGATACTCTTAGCAGAGATGTTAGCTTTTCAATAAACATTCAGGACAGTGAATTTATAGCATTGCCATTAAAGGATGTAGAACTTATTCAAATGAGGGAAAGAAAAGCACTCAGGAAAACAGATAGAATCTTTGCCCAGAAACAAAAAGAGATTTTGGAGTCTTCTGAAGAAAGTAGTTCAGGATTCTGAATTTGAGTCTCTCCAGAGTTTTAAGATTTCTCCAGTTTAAAGAAAGCCAAAAGATAAACTAGAAAAAGAGCTGTTGAATGTATAATGGTCGGATAAGCCAGTAATGGCTACAGGCTCCTGGGTACCCAGAACACATAAAGTGATTATCTCTGCAGAGAATTCATTATCAATGAAGGGTTGCCCTAACAGAGTCAAAATGTACGGCCAGTATGACTCAACTACCTCTAGACATTGAACATGACATAAATATTCCTGAGCGGGAAGACACAGCCTATAACATAAGACAACAGTCAAACTGAAGAAGCAGCTATACTTTGAAGAAGCAACAGAATTAAGTGTGCTCCAAAAGACTCGATGATTATGTTGTGTACAATGAAAATGAACCTAAGAACATCAGCTTTGAAGATGTTTACTTAGCTCACTGTTTGTTCACTGGAGCACCAGCAAATTATGAAGATCCTATCAACTCTGGCGACGAATGGAAAGAGGCAATAAAAAGAGAAAATAAGGCACTAAATGATCACGATACATGGAAACCAGCTGTTCTTTCAAAGGGTGTTAAAGCAATCGACACACGCTGGGTGTTCACCATCAAATCAGACAAGCTCAATAAAGCTCAGTTGGTAGCTAAAAGCTTTCAAGAAAATGTATTTTTCAACATTTATGCACCAGTTGTCCAGATTTCCACAATTCTCATTCTATTATTAGCGACTATTAAAAAGAGATAGAATATTCTTCAACTTGATGTTTCTTCAGCTTTTTAAATGGAAAATTGGACGATGACATATATATTAAGATACCCAAACGGATTAAGTGTCCAACAAATGCATTAAAACTTAATAAGAGCCTATATGGTCTACTTTCAGCACCAAGGAGGTGTAACGAGATGCTTAATGAAGCAGTTGAAAGATATGGTCTAACAAGATCTAAAAATGATTTAGTCTATACACTGGAAATGTACTTACCTATTGATTTGGGTTGATAATATAATTGTTACTAGCAATGAGAAAGAATATAACAAGCTTATTAGTTTCTTGAAGAAAGAATTCAACGTTAAAATCCTTGGAACCATTAACAACTTCCTAGGTACTGATATCAAAGTCACTTGTGAATTTATCAATACTTCACAAGAAGACTTTATAAACAAGATGATTTCGAAGTTCGGAATGGATGACTGCAAGCCCATCAAAACTCCTATGGAACACAACTTTCAGGCTGATATTTCTACCAATTGACAGAGGTTTACCCTGTAGATAATTGATTGGCTCTCTTACCTATATTAACACTGTGAGTAGACCCCATATAACATATGATACATCTGTACTCAGTAGATATTTTGACAAACCTAATCAACAATTGTGGATACCTGCTAAGAACCAAGACACTGGAATTGTAACTTACCAATGCAGATGGCAGAATCAGCACTAGGAAAAGTACCAGTGGTTGTGTAGTTTATCACTGCGGTAATCCTGTTTCTTGGTACACAAGAAAGCAAATTCCGTATCTCAATCAACAGCAGAATCAGAATACATCGCAAGTGCCTCAGCGGCTGTGGATATTGTGTACTTTCAGCGCATCATTGATGATCTAAAGTGCGACCACTCAGTCCTACTTATATTTGTCAATAGTCAAAGGGCAATCAATGTATGTGAAAGTTATGAAAATAGTAGACGCACTAGACATATTGATATAAAATAACATCTTGTGCATAAAAATCTCATCAAATTGACATATGTTGCATCAAACAATAGCAATGTAGCTGATATCTTTACTAAATTCTTGAATTCTATTAAATTCAAGTTTTCGTTGATAAGTTACACTTAATAAATAACCTTTGATGTATAAAAAGGGTAGATTTGTAAGATTGTTTATAGTTATTCTATTTGAAATGTTTTCTTTCGTAACAATTTAAATTATGTATTGTATGCATGTATCAAACTCCACCTGGGGTGGCCAGGGGGTAGATTGAGTAGCTCGCTGGTCATCACTGCCGGTCACAAACCCGGGTAAAGGAGGAGGGTTGTGGCGTTAGAAATTAGCTACCTAACACATGTAAAACCCCAATGGGAAAAACTAATACAACGAACAGCAGGATGAAAAATTCAAATAAAACATTTCCCCGGATGATAATCCACGTCTTCCATGATGGGAGCCCCAACAGATAAAAGGGAGGCCAGTTCTGCTTTAAGTTGATTAACAAACCGCTCGACCAAAAAAAAACAAAAACAAAAAGGAAAAGACCAAAAAAGAAAGCTCATCTACGCTACTTGGAACATACAGGGATGGAGGACAAAAAGCACGGAAGTAACACAAGAATTTAAGAAAAATAACATAGACATAATGATCACAACAGAAACAAAGAAAAAAGGAAACGGCACAGAAGAAATAGATGGAACCCTACATTTCTGGAGTGGAGTAAGAAAAGAAGAGAGAGCAAAAGCAGGAGTAGGAATATTACTAAAGAAAAAGTGGAAAAACCTAATAACAACATGGGAATCTATCAACGAAAGAATAATAAAACTGAACATGACTGTTTATGGAAGAGAGCTAGTAATACTGGGCGTTTACGGTCCCACAGATGATAGTACTGCGGCAGAAAAAGAAAAGTTTATGAATACACTGGGACAAGAAATAGAAAAAACAAGAAACAAACACGAGATTATATTAATAGCAGGAAGCATAAACGGAAGAACCGGAAGAAGAACAAATAACAAAGTAGTAGGTCAGTTCGGAGAAGATGAAACTGACGATAATGGAGAGAGAATAATAGAGATATGTGAATTGAACAATCTAAAAATTACAAACGGGTTCTACAAACACAAGAACATTCACAAATACACCTGGACACAAGACACTCACAAACTAAGATCCATTATAGGCTACATTATTGTAAAACACCAAACATCAATCATAATAAAGGACGTAAGAGCAAAAAGGGGCGCCGAATGTGGAACCGATCCCAAACTACTGGTAGCTCAATTATACTTTACATGGTCCCAGAGGAGAAACAGCATAATCAAACAAGCAAACCCAAAAAAAGCCGATCCTCAAGAAAAACCAAAAAGACTAAAACTACAGTTGTTACAGGACGAAACAATACGAGATTTATATCAACGTAGATTAGACAGGCAGTTAGTAGAATTTAATTATAATAGCATAGAAAGAACATACGAACACGTAAAACTTTGCATTAAACAAGCAGCTTTAGAAGCCTTAGGCGAAGAAGAAGTTAGACAGAAAAACTAGAAAGTAGATCTAAGTCAGAAAACAAAAGAAGTAATAACGGAGAAAAAAGTCTTGTACAAAAGATGGCTGAACACCAAAACGGAAGAAGATTTAGAAAAATATAAAAAAGAACAGAGAAACAAAGAGGTTTCTGAACAAGAAAAAATATGAAAAATGGGTAAAGGCATGTCAGAAAATAGAACAGTATATAGGAGAAACGTAATGCTCGGAATCGTGGAAGAAAATTAGAGCACTAAAACTAATACAACGGAAAAGATTAACATCCAGTACATATCACAGAAAGAGTGGGAAAGCTACTACCAACAGTTATTAACAGAAAATAGACATCAATTTTTAGAAAATCAGATAAACTTAGTATATATGAATATAAAACCAACACAAATAACAATAGAAGATGAAGAATTAAAGAAAGCAATAAAAACACTAAAAATCAATAAATCTACTGGACCAGGAGGCATAGCAAATGAATGAATTAAGTATGGAATAACTAAGCTAATATAGGATGATAAGAAACATGTTTCAAAGAGCAATTAATGCAGAAAGACTACCAGACGAATGGACTGAGGCTTATATAATTTCAATTTTTATGAAAGGAGATAGAAAGAAATGCACTAATTACAGAAGGATCAGCACAATATCATCAATTGGCAGATTATACGGAAAAATAATAAAAACAAATTAGAAACCGAAATACACAAGAAAATCGGAAAAGATCAAGCAGGATTCACAGCGGGAAATCTTGTGTTGACCACATATACAGTATGTCCCCCTAAGTTGGAATCATATGAAAAACTTTTTTATTATTAATTTTAGAAAAAAAAGTTATTCTTTACAAAAAGTTCTGCATGTTCTACAATCTAAAATACAGTCATCAAATATCAATTTTTTCAGTCGTATACGAGGTTTGTCAAAAATATGAATTTTACTCAAGAGTAAAGTACCTTTAAATTTTACAATATCGGAAAATGTTATCAAAAAAGTTGATCAGAAATAAAAACTACGTTCAAATATGCAATTACATCCATTTACATTAAAAATTAAGTTTATTTTGTTTTTTTATTAATATTTCTATTTTGAATGAACATTTATCTCTTGTGATTATTTATTAATATTTATGATAATTTGACTAAAATATTATAATATACTTTACGATGCTGTGAGTCATTTTATTTCTACAGGGTGTTGACTTTTATTTCTCAAAAATGTTCAATAAATATAATAATGTTATCAATGTAAATACTTGCAATTGCATATTTAAACGTAGTTTTTAATTCTACTTAACTTTTTTAATAACATTTTCCAATATTGTTAAATTTAAAGGTACTTTACTCTTCAGTAAAATTCATATTTTTTGACAAAACTTGTATACGACTGAAAAAATTTGATATTTGATGACTGTATTTTAGATTTTAGAACATGCACAACTTTTTATAGAGAATAACTTTTTTTCCTAAAATTAATAATAAAAAGGTTTTTGATATGATTCCAACTTAGGGAGACATATTGTATACAATCAGATAATTAATAGAAAAGAAAAAAGCGAAAAATAGTGAAATCCACCTAGCATTTATTAACATAAAGAAAGCATATGATTCGGTACCAAGAAAGAGATTATGGGAAGCCATGCAGGAAATGCGAATACAGAGAAACCTTATACAAGCAGTACGCGCAATTTACCAGAACAACAGAGTACAAGTTAAGACAGGACAAAAGCTAAGCAATAAATTTCAAGCAACTAAAAGTCTCCTACAAGGTTGCTCAACGTCACCTACACTCTTTAAGATCTACTTAGAACATACTCTAAAAAATGGAAACAAAAATGCGAAGGAATGGGTGTCCTAGTACGTAATGATTATTTATAAACCCTAAGCTTTGCGAACGACCAGGTGGTTATCGCACAACACAAAGAAGATCTTAGTTTTATGGTTATGGAAGCTTAAAGACGAATACAACAGAGCAGGGCTATAAATTAATTTTGATAAAACTGAATACGCAACAATAAGCGAAGAAAGATTTGAGATACTGAAAATAGATGAATACACACAAATTAGAGAAACAAATATTTAGGAAGCATTCTAACAAAACAAGGAACATCAGAGGAAGACATAAAATGTAGATTCGGACAAGCCCGAACTTGCATTAAACAACTAAATTCGGTACTGAAAAACACAAAAGAAGAATATATGGGTCAATGATAGAGAGTATTCTGACATATGGTGCGGAAACGTGGGTGATAAATAAAAGAAATAGATCAAAAATTATCGCGGTTGAAATGGAATGTTGGAGGATAAGCTGTAGGGTAGTACAAACAGACCGAATTCCTAATGAAGAGATAAGAAACAGAATGGACGTACAAAAAGATGCTACAAGTAGAATAGAAGAGAAACAACTAAACTGGTACGGACATATAAGAAGAAGAAGGAAGACCGAAGATCTTGGAGAGATGATGTAAATGAAGCCATGGAAAAAGATAATTAGAAGACGGAGACTGGGAAGACAAAAAAGAGCGGAGAAATTAACTGAGAGAAGGAAAATAGCATTAGCTGTAGAAACCCTTATAATAATGTATGTATCAAAATATCCATGTAAATGTCAATGTCTTATGTAAAATTTTACTTCAAAAATAAAAGTAGTTTTTCGTAAGGTATACTAAAACTTTTCTTTATTTGACATTTTGGTAAAGACAGTTGCTTCAAGTAAAGCATGTACAAAAATTTTTGAAAACATACAAAGAGAAAGAATCTTTAACAAAGTGTAGGGGAGAGAGAGGTACATTGATACAGGAGGCACATTGATACACATTCAAAATTTAGCGGCGAAAGAAGTCAATCGGTTTCAAACTGTTACCACAAGATAGCACTAGCGTGACGACATTGTCATAAAAATTTAGTGGCGGAAAGTAAACGATAAGTGGAGTTACATGTGTTGTGTCATTTTGCGTGAGAAAGTAATTTTTATTACTTTTTACATGTTTGTGTTTTACTAACGTGGTGCTAATAGAGAATTGCTTGTGTCGTCATTCCCAAACGTAAGTATTATTCAAACATTGTTTGCAACCAAATGTCTGTACTTTAAGGTTAGCTGTGCAACATGCGATAATTTGTGTCAGAGGGCGTTTGGGGCAGATTGATACATATATAAGGGGGCACATAGATACAGTGTATCAATGTGCCTCGCACTGTATCAATGTGCCTCGCCCAATGTCTATATGATAATTTACTTATTATAATGAGGTGTAATATGTTATATGAGGATGTGTTACTTGTTTTAGGTTGATGGAAATGGTTCGCACCTACCACAAAAGACTCAAAGAGCATTCATTGATGAAGAAGCTATAAAGGCTGCAATAACTGACGTGATTAAACATCACAAATCAATCAGAGCTGCAGCCGCTCATCATAATTTGAAATCTGCTACACTTCAACATAGAATCGAAAAATATAGACAAATTCATGAAAATATAACTCCAGAGGTTTCAGATGACTCTGCATATGAAGATGAAGCTATGGACAAAAACAGATGAGAAAATATCACTCTAAATATACAAGTCAACAAGTATTTTCTGTTGAAGAGGAATGTGAACTCGAGAAATATTTAGTGACATCGTCTCGTATGCATTATGGTCTGACATATCGTCAAGCCAGAGAATTGGCTTATCAATATGCCAAGTTACTACCAAACTGTTCCATTCCGGAAAGATGGGAGGTAAATAAAATTGCTGGCAAATTTGGATGCAGTCCTTTATGAAAAGACACCCGTCCCTTAGTCTGCGCTCTCCTGAAAATACGAGCTTAGCTAGGGCAACTGCTTTTAATAGGACAACAGTCGGCGAATTTTTGATAATTACATGATTGTAATGCAGACCTACAAATTTTCACCAGATAGAATATACAATATAGATGAGACTGGGATTACCACAGTGCTCTCCACGCCTAAGGTTATTGCAGAGTCAGGTAAAATGAACATTATTTATTATAATATGTGAGATGAAGTTGATGTTCAAACATTTTCAGGAAGAAAACAAGTTGGTCAGATCGTGTCAGGAGAATGTGGACAACTAGTGACCTTCTGTGGTATTATCAGTGCAACAGGTTCCACGATATCACCTGCATTTGTATTTCCAAGGGTGAAATATAAAAGTTATTTTATAAATGGTGCCCCACCGGGATCATTGGGATTATCTTCAAAATCAGGTTGGATGACGGGAGGCTCGTCGAAGGAACGACGCATTTTGATTTTACTTGATAACCACGAGTCCCATTGTACAATTGAGACTATAGTATTTTGCAGAGATAATGGAATTACCCTTCTTTCGTTTCCTCCACACACGTCACATAGGTTACAACCTTTGGACATCGCAGTATTCGGACCATTCAAAGCACACCTTAGAAGTGCATTCAATGACTGGATGTCATCAATCCTGGTAAACAGATATCTATTTATGATATACCAGGGTTAGCAAACAAGGCATATTTAAGCTCTTTCACACCCAAAAATATCATAAAATCTTTTGAAAAACCAGGACTTTGGCCAATCAACCGTTTAGTTTTTTACAGATGAAGACTTCATTTCATCTGCTGTAACTGATCGCGAAGAAGTCATAGAGACCGAAAATATGTCGGTACTTCAAGAGAATAGTAACTCTGAGAATGGAGCAGAACCGATACCAACCACTTCCTCATCTGAAGGGCAAGAAGAATTCCTACCTACTGCATCTTCAATAATAGCTAGCAGTAAAATTGTTGATAGCACTAAGTGCTTAACACTAACAAAGTTGGTATCTCCTAAACAGATTAAGCCATTTCCCAAAGCACTGCCAAGGAAAAAACAGCTAAGCAGAGGCAAGGAAAATCTCGTATATACACGACAACACCAGAAAAGGTGAGACTAGAAGAAATCGCGGAAAAAAGGAATCTGAAAAAAATTAAGCAAGTCTCCAAGAAAGTGAAATTTGATTCCAAACAAAAGACTCAAAATATCCGAAGTTCATCTGAAAGTGAAAACGAAGTCGATATGAGCTTATCTGATTCGATTAATGATATCAGTGATGAAGAGCTATTAGGGTTGTGCGACGATGATCAACTGAATGTAGGCGATTATATTGTCGTCAAGTTTCCAACAAAGAGATCAGTTATTCATTTTGCTGGACAAATCACCACAATTTATAGTGACACTGAGATGGAAGTCAATTTTTTACGGAAAAAGAAAACTGAGAATGGAACATTTGTTTTTCCTGACGTTCAAGACATTAGTTTAGTACTTCGAGGAGATGTGGTATTCAAACTACCCAAACCCATTGCTGCTGGTGGTACACTTCGCCAGAATAAATCTTTTTATTTTTCATCAGTTCCTAATCTAGTAATTCGATAGGTAAATACTACACAACGAAAGCTTGTTTTTAGTTGATGTTCATAATAAACATGTTTAACTTCTGTATGGTATCAATGTGCCCCAGGGCAGTATCAATTTACCCCACTAATAGAGAGGCAGTTTGATACAAATCTAACCATTTAAAAAATTGTGAAAACTACCAAGTTGTTTTTGCTTTTCCCTCAAATAGGTAATCGTTTGAAAGAAAGATGTACAGCCTATATACCTAGTATTCAAAAATCGCGATAAATATTTTTTCTTCGACACAATCATAATCAGTAGAAAAATTGTATCAATGTACCTCGCTCTCCCTAATGATAGTTGAGGAAGAGACACAAGAATAGGAAGAGTGGGAGAAATTAAAAAAATTCAAGAAATATGTAGATATTGGAACAAGAGAAAGCAACACCGTGATAACTCCAGTGCAAACTAGAACGTAGACGGGAAAAAGAGTGATGAGATACATGGAAGAGACAAATAAAGGTAGAGAAAAAGTACCTAATCGAAGAAAAACTAAGAGAGATGTGTTAAGAGTAAATTACAAAATGGAGAAACTACTGTCTGGGGAGGAGAGTTAAAAGAGTAAGAATAAGAAATTTAAGGTTTTATATGTCAAATCTTTTAATTGTTTAAACACAAAATAAACTTTATCTAGTTATTAGAAGATACAGAAAAATGTACAAGTTATCTCTACTAGTAAATAAAATTAAATCACTTATTAAGAGAAATTCATGTCAGCATGTCACTGGTTGATTCTATTCTGATAAACCACTATCACCAAATGAACTTGACCTTTCCAAAGTTCCAGATCTATTATACTGCGTAAAGTGTAAATATTTTTAGTATTATATTGATAAGGACTTAAGAGAACCTCTTAGCAACGAGACGGCCTTCAAAGAGCCAATTTATATTTACAGGCAGTTAGGTAAACATCAGAAGTTTCTAGAAAGCGTAGTTGATGTTTTTATAAATAAACTTGCGTCAGAAATCAAAGAATACAAACATGATAATTAGGAGCATAGTATTTATGATAAACGCAATTTCTCGAAATTAGTACTTTATCTTCCCGATATATTGCTTTTAGCAAGTGGTAAGGTTCAGTTGCTAGACTGTGCGAGACTTATAATAAAATGAAGATTCTGATTGTGCTTACGTGTTGTTACGTGTTTTGCCGTGCAAACAATTACGGCGTTGGTAAGTTTGTATCGTAAAAACTCGTTTTTTTTTGGTACTGAATTAGAATTTAGACAAATACGGCGATGGAGCTGTTACCAGTGAACTTCGTGAATGTTACGGCGTTCCGTGTCCAGCAGGCACAATAGGTTGTAGCAAAGTTACCAAAACTTCATCAGACACTAAAACCATAATGACTACCGTCCAATGCGAAGACCTTCAAGGTAATTTGATTATATACCTAATTGTCAACGAATTTATCTAATTTATCGAATTTTAAGGAAACGTTTTGAATTCGGAAACAAAATCGTCGCAGAATCAGTATCCAGGTACACGTATTTCAAGCTTTGCATTTACCGGACAGTATAGTTACAGAGGTGGTCAGAACATTAATATAAAACCATCCATTCCAAAAATTACAAACCACTTCAATACAGACTACAACAACAATTTGGACAAAGTGGAAACTTTTGAATAGATTTTAACATTTCATTTATTTATTTCAAAAACATTTTTGTATTCAAAATTAATTATAATTCGTAAAATAAATACATTTTATTTTCACTTGTATTCGTGGTTAAAACTAAATCAATACGAAAAACAATCTTAATCTTTTTTATATTGTGAACTGAGATTGTTGAACAATGAACATAAAGTGGCCGTTCATGATCATAAATAGCGGCTAATATAAAGTTCTTCAACAACCAAAGATTGTTTGAAAGCAAATTTTTTTAAATTGTTTTTTTGTGTAGGGAGGGGATGGCCCTATCCTTTCAAAACCATGCAATAATTTCAGAAGCAACTCTTATTTTCTATTATCTGTGTCATTGAAATGTCATTCCAGCTTTTCTGTCAATTTGTTTTTGATAACGCCGATGGATGGATTCAGTGGTGGGAGAGGAAGTTAATAATGTCTATCATATTTCCATACCATCTTCTGTTACAAATATTGTGTAGATGAAGCGGGTCATCTTAGTTTATTAAGGCAGAAGTTTTATATTAAAAGTATGCTTGACCAAAACTCGTCACTTTGAAACAAAAGAAGAAGAAGGTATTGTATATAAAAGTAGAAGCAGGCTTTGAAGCACTCAAAAAAATGTGAACCAACACTTTAAAATTGTGACGCATTTTTTTGAAGCTGAAAGAATAAGTGGCTGGAATCTTTAATTTAGTCGCTATTCAAAAAATGTTACCCAATTACCATTATTCTATGCAGCTGTCGAGGAAAGGGTTCACGTACCTTTTTGACTAAGAAATGGAAACACTACAAGAAAACTGATCCTACTAAAGACATCATGCAGGAGTTGAAAAGCAAACTCAAACGGTACTAAAGGACAAGAAAAGGCAGAAATCATCAAGCGGAGGAGTAAGCGAGGTAGGCTTGCGTCTAAGGTAGAACAGAGTTCAAAAGGTGATAAGAGACACCAAGCCCAAAATTTGGGGAAAGCTCGTAATCGAACAAGGTAACGAATAGACATGGAGTATCGGTACCAAATTTGTAAAAAAAAAGAAATTGTGCAATGCGTTTGGTTCCACATAAAAGAAACTTTTTCTAAGCGGAAAGGAGACTCACGAAAAATTACCACGTGCTCCATTTCCACTATTACCTGTATAGTTATTGCCAAAAACATGTATCATGAACTCCAAGATATTGAAGGAACTTGAGAAAAACAAATATAGTATGCCAGATCAGCAATGTGACTTCAAAGAAGGTTTGTCTGCGAAAGACACCTGGGACACCCAAGGAAACCTGTCGCTTTATAATTACGTGTATTTAGTATTCGTAGACTCCAAAGGGGATTTTAATAACTTTCTGTGGCCTGCGGTATTGGAAAAGCTCTCGCACCTTAGATGTGCAAAGATTTAAATGTTTTTGTGATAAGTGTCATCCTTGCAGGATAATTATCAGAGATCCAGTAGACAGTAATCCGGTGTTGTCGACAGGGATCAACCACGTCCGTACCAGTCCTTGAGAGATTTAGTAGTTGTAAGATCGACCGTACAAGGGCACAGGATAGCTCCCGGTTGTTTGATGGCGTTAAAGAAATGCTTGCTGATAACAGTCAATCAAATGTACAACGGAACAACTGTCGCTCTTAAGATGAGCGTCAGATGTGATAAGGTGGGCGAGGTCGTAAACTGCTCTGTGCACATAAAAGCAGTCCAAAATAATATCTGTGGCAAAGCTGATGAAACGATCTATAAAGGTGTGCTCAGGGCCTCAAACTAAATTAAATGCGGGTTCTGGTGAACAGGCTGCAGCGGTACCGATGCATTTGATCATGCGACTGCTGAAGGTAAAAAAATCAATAATTGATGATAGAATGTACACCTTAAAAGAAAGTTGTGAAATTGGAGACAGTTTGATTCACTTAGAGTAAGAGGATTAAGTAGAAATGTAAGTGAAAGAACACCAACTGAAGAAAATCCATCACCAAGACAACGAGGACTACAAGACATCATCCAAAAAAACCATAGAGCGGAGAAACGTAGGAACGAGGACCCGGCAAATAAATCATGAAACATCAAAAAACACAATAATTGGAGTATCGCAACATACAGAATGTAATCACATAATAGAAATAATAGAATAAATGGAAGAATACGGTATAACCTTCTTAAGTATAAGTGGAAGAAAAATAATCTAACAGGGAGTCAGAGAAGTACTATCAATACTAGTCGGGAGTAGAGAGTCTCACCAGGAAATACGGGTGGATACAATAATTACAAAAGCTTTAAATAAAAGAATCATAAAGCACAAAAACTATCATCTAGAATAATATATTGATCACTGTTGAACTGAGAAAAAAGTTACGGTTGTGGAAGAATCTTCCTTTTGTAATAGCGATACATACTCACTCGTAATAGATTGTATGGTACATGCTCAAGAGATAAAAAAGAACATAGAAGAAGTTACAATACAAAAACAAGCTAAACGGAATACACATTATAGCCTGGTGACAACAAAAATAAAAAGAGATATAAAGCTTTAAGAAGAAAGGAAAGGTTTAATTAGAATTCAGTTGTGTTGCTGTGTCCAAAAATTTAATTTATTGCACGGAAAAATGTGAAAAACTATGTGAAAATTTATATTTAAGCAAAAAATTAAATTCGTGTAAGAATCGACTAGATAACAATTTATAGACATTTTCAAGGGTCATAGATCATAAAAAAGTATAAAGAAAATTTAGAAAGAAAGTGACAAAATTATAATTTACAAGATCGTATGACGTATGCATCGAACTATCCCGAAATGCTACAGCGTAACATTATAAACATATAATCATTTTCTCCTTATAAGCTTTCATTTGATACTAATATTTTATTTAACTTCAAAAATTAATTTTTAGGTTTCATTTGATTGTCTTTTGTCCTGGAATTTGCGCCAAAAAACGCCACTGTACACGATAATTATCAAAGAGACCTTTGGCGACATAATTAATATGGGCAATGCAAAAATTTTAGAGGACTCTCCAGCCTCGAAAGTATGTTTAGTTCTCACGTTGAAATATAAAATGTGCAAACAATAAAATAAAATTTTAAAATAAAAAAAACTACACGTACAGAAAAACAATAGTTGCTGCAAGTAAAACTTTTATTGAAAAAGTGCGAATTTTTAACAAGGAGATGATTTAATAAGGATTTCAGTAAAGTACTTAGTTTTTTAAAGTTAAGAACTGACAGTATTCACTTTAATAAATTCAAGACTCTTTGTGGAGCAACTGATAACAGTTGACGTGCCAGAAGCTGATTTTGACGTTTTAATATTACTTTAAATCGTTCTCCATTAAGAGTCTCCGTACACGAGCCACATTTTGCAGGCTGTTCCGAACACAAAAATGCAATAGCATTGTTGCGGTTGAAACGGAGGTCTGGAGTCGGCATGCAGTTCAAGCAACGTCGTAGCGGGTTGCCGTTATTCTATATAATAAAGCCCCTATTGTTTTCATGTTTGTCTCCGAAATTAAACGGGTACTTCCAGACGTCGTAGTGACTTGAAATTCGGCATGCCGATGGGTCTTGCCTTCAAACCAACGGGAAAAATACGAAAACCGGAAACTTCTATTCAGGGACGGTGCCAGGGGCGTCTCCGTCCGCCATAGGTCTAGCATTATTAAACTCATTCATTAAAATTTGCCCTTCAATCGACGGGGTGTTAATCTAGTAAACTATAAAATCAATGCTGACATTCTAGTCAAAATGTAAGTCACGCCTATGTGCTTCAGTTGGTAACCAAACTCGAGACAATGTGAGCTGTTGCTAACAGAAGAAGACATCAACGAAGGATCCACTAGCTAGATACACCGGCTAATATTGAATTTGAGATTCAATTCTTTTGCAGCCGGAAATAAACAATTGGGTACTATGTGTAAATTGCAAGGCCTGGCAGTCAACGCAGCCCGGGTTTATTTACTCTCAATTTTCTTTTTTTTTTTTTAATAAAAACGTTGAATTTATGCATGAAGATTTAATTCAGGTCGTAAGATTGTACTAATTATTCAGTAAATTTATATTATTTTTTGCGGATATCGGCTGTCGCTAAGCGCAATGTAATTAGTATCTTCCGACTAGATTATTTGTGGCGTCTACGCTAGATTTAAATTTTTAATACGAACGAATTGTAAGCAAGATAATCAACTGTGATAAGTATACTTGTATTGTGCCTTTGTTCTTTTGAGTTTTTATTGTGTGTCTTACCATTGTGATATTGCTTCTTGTCAGAATATATTCTACAATCTCTCTTGTACGAGTTTGTATGTTTTCACCTTCCTTAAGATTACTTAAGGATAATTCATTAGGTTTCTCTAGGTGTCGCCTAGTATCGCTTTAGAAACCTCCATCAACGTTCTTTTAACCTATTCTACGACCCACTCACCGACACGAGCTTTGGATAGGTTTTCGAAGCGACTTCTTAAGTACTTTTTTTTATTTACTGATTTTGTTAACCTACACAACAAACTTGTAACAAATTAAAAATCAAAGAGTGGATGGAAATCAATTTTTACACGAAGATTTGCTTTATTTCTGTCGAAATGTAGAAGCGCCATTTTGATGTTATTATCTAGGTTTTGTTTTTAGTTAGTTAGTTGTTGTTGTTGACAAACAAAAAAATATACTGCCTGTCATTAGTCTGAATAAGGCGTGTTATTATTTGTGTTCCTCTGCGCAATATAAAAGTTTTATAAGGTTAAGGCCCAGATTACTAATTTAACAATTATAGTATAGTGTAGTATATAAAGAAAATTCAAGTTGAAAGGGCGTGAAAACTATGAAACGTGGAAATATGCAGCATGTGCGTATTTAGAGGTAGCTGGTTTGTGGAAATATATTGTCGAGGATATCGATGAAGAAGATAAAAGCAAACAGACAAAAGCTTGTGCAATATTGGCACTGCTTGTGGACCAGCTGAATTACGTTCACATTCAGGATGCGAAATCGGGGAAGAAAGTTTGGAATAATCTAAAAAAGGTGTTCGATAATTCCGGTTTGTTGCGACGTGCGAGACTTCTGCGTGAATTAGTGTCTGCAAAACTCACAGAATGTTATTCTATTGAGAATTACGTGAATAAGCTCATTACAACAGGGCACAAGTTATGTAGCGGAAGAATAGCGATTGATGATAAAATTATCGGGACACCTTTGGTTGCCAGTTTAACTGACGATTACAAGCTAATGATTATGGCGATGGAAAGATTGTCCGATTTAGTAAAAACGAAATTGTTGCAGGAAGCATCTAATTCTGGTACGAACTCTTTAAATACTACGGCAGTATACGCTAATGACAAAATCGCAGAAAAAGTGGCACAGTAAGCAGAAACTAAAGCGGATTCTGAAGCAGTGGCGGCTCGTGGTCAATCATACTGGGAGGTCAAAAATTAATTTAAAAATAGACATACTTTAAAAATATATAAATAACTCAAATGCACCCCAAAATTTTATACAATCTACAATTTTGTTCAAAATATAGCGATTTTTCGAAACATTCTCATTAAAATCTCTAAGGGATTTTCTGTAAGCATTGTCTAGCTGTGTACGAATATCAACATGTCCTACGGTTGCAAAATTTACCGAGCATTTCATGGGTTCTGCAGACGAAACATGTTTTTAAATATTTTAAATCTCTGACACCGGATTTGGACTATAGCGAGTCTGACGAGTCTTTAGAAAATAATAAACAAACAAAACAGTAAAATACATTTGATACTTTACAACCACATATCCAGTTAGCTAAATCGTACATTACCTTGCGAAAGTTTTGATGAACATCTTTATTTTTGTCTTTGCTAGTCTGTCGTAAACTTAGTTCTGGCAAAGGACGAACATTTGCCTTGAACTCAACTAATTTTGTAAAATTAAGTTTGTTAGCACTTTGTAGTTGTTTAATTTTCTGCACTACCGACATTTTCTATTATAGCGCATGCACACGCGAATCAAAAATAGTATTTTTACAAAACAACACAACAACAGTAAAACATATCAATATAAATTCTAAATTGATTTAAAACACGCGAAAATCAAATCAAAAATCGAGCGTAGTTGTACACCCTATACGAAGTCAACGTAAACTGCGGACCCGGCTCATGACCCAAAGTTGATTATTGTTTCGGACGTTTGCGTTTATTCGGGCGCTGCACGTTTTTCGAGTTTTTCCGGGTAAATCTAATTCAATGAGGACAATTCGCACCGCCAGCCCAAGGTTAAAGAGGATGAATTACGAACAACGGCCGATAAATTTTAAGTTATTGTACTTGCGACTTAATTACCTATTTTAATAAAACACGTAATAATGAATATTTTTTTATATATTGTCAAAATTTTTGGGAGGTCATTGACCAAATGACCATATGGACAAGCTGCCACTGTATCTGAAGTGTTACAGTTGTGGCGAGTTTGGACATTATAAGAACAACTATTCAAAGAAAGAAACCGTTATAAAATATGTTTTGTACGTCCCAGAATTATGTACTAATTTGTTATCAGTTAGCCAACTGGTAAAAAAGGGACTAAAGATCGAGTTCACTGCAGAACGATGTAGTATTTTAAACAAAAGTGACGTGTTATTGGAAGAAAAAATTGTGTAACGGTTTGTTTGAAGTTGAACAAGCATCATATTTAGGAGTTATTGCAAAACCATCCGATACTATGAAACTGTGGCATCAGCGGCTTGGTCATATTGGTAATGACAGTTTATTAAAATTAAAAATGGTTTGTTAAATAGAATTGACTTTGTTGTAAGAAATGAATATGTTTGTGAAATTTGTTATAAGGGTAAACAAACACAAATACGGAACAAGTTTCCATCAAGTAATACTAGAACGACTCGAATATTAAAATTGATACATTCAGATTTGTCTGGACCAATGTCAATAGCAACATTTGGAGGTTCAAAATATTTTGTAACATTTTTAGACGATTACAGTCGTAAAGTTTTTATCTATTTTTTGAAAAACAAATCAGAGGTCTTGTGCAAATTTAAAGAATTTCAAAAAATGGTTAAAAATCAAACCAATAGTAAAATTAAAATATTCATCAGTTAATTACGTCATACACCCCTAAACAAAATGGTACGGCAGAACGCATGAACAGAACGTTGGTTGAACGTGCGCGGTGTATGCTGCTTGAGGCAAAATTGAGAATCAAATTTTGGTGAGAAGCGATTAACACATCAGCTTACTTAGTCAATCGATCACCATGTCGTGGTGTTTTAGAGTAAAACCCCTGAAGAAAATTGGAGCGGTAGAAAACCATAGTTATCTCATCCTAAAGTGTTTGGATGTAAAGCTTTGGTGCATATTCCAAAAATTAAACGCAAGAAGTTTAACCAAAAATCGTGTGATGGCATCATAGTTGGATATTCAACGGAGAGCAAGCATATCGTGTTTTCGACATGAATAAAAAGAAGTAACAATTTGCCGAGATGTTGTGTTCTTGGAGAATGAGCGATCAAAGAGGAAATTGATTGTTGTAATTTAAATAATCATTTTATTTTTTAACGACGGCGTCGTTGAAGTGGAGGATAAGCAGTGTACGATTTTTCCACCTTAGAAATGAATCATTCAGGTCATGATGATCTTAACGACAAGGTTCAAGAAGTGGAAGAAATTGAGAGATTTTTTAAGCCAGGAGAAACATCGGCATCTTCAAGTATTTACAAAGATGTTAAAGATAATATTTTCAGAGAGTAAAAATCTTTGAGAATTCGTAAGCCAGTTAGAATCCGGATTTCATCTCATAAATGGGCAGTGCATCCGATGATCTAGATTCACCTGAAGCTCCTCATTAGAAAATTGCGATGAAAAACGAGTATAATTCTTTGATGGAAGCTGGAACATGAACTTTGGTGGAACTACCAAACCATCGAAAGACAATTCAAAAAAATTCCAAGAAGCAATTTATATGGAGCAACCAAAAGAATTTGACGGCTGTTCCGGAAGGGTATGTTTGCTAAAAAAGTCGTTGTATGAGCTAAAGCAAGCAGGTCTTGTATGGAATCAATTGATTCTGCCTTGAAGAGTTTTGAGTTACAAAGCTCAAAGTACGACACATGCATTTACTTCGACAATACTGATGGCAGTAAATTTTTAATATTCGCTGTTTTGTGGACGATTTGCTATTATAGTAATGATAGCGCAAAGAAGGAGAAACTGAAATCTTTCTTAAAAGGTCATTTTAAAATGAAAGACATTGGTCTAGCGAAGGAGGTTTTCGGAATCCATATTTCAGAAAGTGCAGAAACGTTGTGTATCGATCAAAGTCATTACATAGGAAAAGTTCTAGAGCGATTTAATATGAGCCTGTCGATGTCAACTAAAAATTAACTTAGGATATGTCACCGAAAAGTGAAGCTGATCGCAAAGAAATGGAGAATATTCCATATCAGAAAGCCGTTGAATGTCTCATATTTATTGCCCAAGTGTCACGTCCAGACATTTAGGACTCCGTATCCTCAGTAAGTAGATTTAATAATAATCCGGGACAAGGACATTGAAATGCTGTAAAAAGGATTATGCGGTATTTGAAGTGGACTGGTGGTTTCAGATTGTCTTACGTAAACAATGGAAACGACAATCTTATTGGTTATTGTGACTCTGATTGGGCCAGTGATTGTGTGGATAGACGATCAATTACGGGTTATGTATGGAGCGGTAAGTTGGAATTCAAAGAAACAACCCACTGTGGCACTTTCAACAACAGAATCGGAGTACATGGCTATGTCAACAGCTACACAACAAGCTCTTTGGTTAAAGGGGCTTTTGGATGAACCTTTTCATCATAGTACCGGACCTATAAAAATAAATTGCGATAACAAGGGAGCAATCAAGTTAGCGGAGACGACAGCTTTCCAACCGCGGACAAATCATATTGATGTCCGTCACCATTTTTTACGTGAGAAAGTGCGCAGCGGTCTAGTCCAATTTGACTGCACATCAACCGACCTGATGATTGCTGATAATTTAACAAAGGTGGTACATACTGAGAAACACTCATTTTGTACTGGAGATATGAATTTAAAGTAGCATCTGGCGCTAGTGGAGATGTCAAAATGTAGAAGAGCAATTTTGATGTTATTATTTTATCTAGGTTTTGTTTTTAGTTAGTTAGTTGTTGTTGACAATACTGCCTGTCATTAGTCTGAATAAGACGTGTTATTATTTGTGTTCATCAATTTCTAACATGATGCGAGCACCTCCTCATTATATTCGACCAGTTAGAGAACGGTTGATGATCACGATTTCTAAATCAATAGATTGGCCGAAAGATGGCCCCAAGATCACCTGATTTAACACCCTTAGATTTTTTTTCTGTTAGGTCATTTGAATCGGTTGTTTTGCGACGAAAAATTACCTACTGCAGAATGTCACCGAATTCCGCAAGAAACATTTGAAAACGTCCTTATTGTAAGAAAAGCCGTTTATCTTAATTAATAAAAAAATAAATAAAATTTTTTCCTGTCGGTTGTTTTGATCAAAAATTATAAAACAAAAAAAAACCTAAAATACTGAAATACGTATTAAATTTCCTAAAAATTACGTATCACAAATGGGTCATGCCATTTAAAAATACTAACCGTAATCTCTGAGGGTTAGGGGTTGATTCCACAACTGTTATTACCAATAATACCTCAAAAATTGTCCTCACCCTGTATAATATTTTTTACAGTTATTTTCTCTTTACATGTGAGTAGGTTTGTTTTATCTTATGTTGGCGTCACTGGGTTTAGAACTAACCTCAAATTTCGTTTATTTTATCATTAACTTACAGTTAAATGAATTAAATAAACAAAAACTTTGATCAACATGGAAGTGATATGTAGAATTTGTTTGATCGAAGCTTTGATTCATCGCTTAAGTAGCAATATGATACTGGAAGAGAACTTATTAGAGTTTATCATAAAATCGTAAGTATAGCACAATGTCGTAGTATTTAAACATTTGAATTACGTTATTAGAATTTGAGCATCACTCAAAATCCGGTTGTGTGCGATCAATGCACGATTGTGATTAATAAAATTCACAAATTTAAAGAATTGTGCATAAAAAATAAAAACATTCTGAAAAACAGGATTCTACTTAAATCAAGCCACAAAACCTTCAATAGTCAAAGATTCTAACACACTTAAATCATCTCGAAGCAACACATCTTCCGTCAAAGAAGAAACTTTTGTTCAAACAATTGCAGAAGAATTTGGCAAAGATATAAAGAATATTAAAGATGATTATATTTTGTTGAACACTGACATAGACTGTATCCAAGAATCTACCACTGCAAACATTAAAGATTCTAACACACTTAAATCACCTCGAAGCAACATATCTTCCGTCGAAAAAGAAACTATCGTTCAAACAATTAAAGAAGAGTTTGGCAAAAATACTGAGGATGTTAAAGATGATGATATTTTGCTGAATACCGACATAAAGTGTGTCGAAGAATCTACCACTGCGAACATTCTTTATTACTGTTCTGAATGCAATTACAACACAAATGGCAGACAAAATCTAATTGATCATATTTTTGCTCACATCTTTAAATGTAATACATGTATTTACAGGACTTGTAACAATTCATTGTTAACGGCTCACAAGGAAGTGTGTTCAAATGTAATTCAGGCAGAAGCTTTCTCGGAAATACTCAATACAGAACTTTGTTCTGAAATACCCTTTGCCGAGAATTGTTCCGAAATATCATATGTAGAGGGCATTTCTCAAAACCCTATTCAGAACCCTGTATAGAGGATGGTTTTAAATTCCTATGCAATGACTGGTTCTGAAATGCAAGAGCAATCTCCACCCGAGAAAGTGAATGAAAAGAAAGTTGAAGTTCCATCGTATAAGCAACAAAAAAAAAAAAAGGGAAAATTACTAAGAAAAAACATCAAAAGTTATCGTATACAGTTGAGGATGCATTTGAGTGTTATGATTGTGGTTATCAATCGAAAGTAAAACCATTTTACTACGTCATATTGCAACTCGTAAAAATGCAAGCATGCGAATTTGATACATCATCTTGCAGTCGGTTTTGCCCTCGGGTAGCTTTTAGTCGAAGAATAGATTATTACGATCCCAATTAACAATTCTTTATTATACGTAAATAAAATATAAACAAACAGTTCAAATGTGTTTTAATTACATTCCGCACTAGGGGGCCTGTCTTCTTGAATGCGGCTTTCCTGGTCTGTGGAACGGCCAGTATGAGTTTCGGTCCAGGACAAGTTCTATACAGCTTAACCTTCCAGGTGGTCGGCTTTTAATTTTTCCTGAAACAGTGTTTAATTTCTCGGAGACTACGGTGGTTTAATGTCAACGCAGGAGAATGCAAGTAGCCGCTGATAATGATTTTTATTTGGATATTTGAATCCGGTAAGTTTTATCGGATTGCGCGGATCAGTTTGTTTAGCGGAGGATACGGTCTCTATAGGGCTACTACTACAGTTTGTGATGTTGTTTAACCAGCGGATAATACGGAAGCAAAGTTATTTAGGCTAGGTAGAAACCTTACGAACGAAACTTGCGGTGAACGGTGCATATGTAGGATAGGGTATTACCAAGCCCCTCCGCAGGATTCGCACCCTACGTTATGGTCTTAGCAATGTAAAGACGGCTCTTCCGCTCAGCAGACGCCAAACGTAATCAGCACAGTCCTTTGTATCACGGCCCTTTCGCTCAGTTGGCACTAAGCGTACTTGGCACAGTTCAAGAGAATAGGAACGGTGTACAAGGCCCTTTCGTCAATTTACACCAAGCTTACTTGGCGCAGTGTTATCGGGATCACAGGTCCTTCCGCATGTGCTTTAGCTCCACACGTATTCGACACAGTGATAGGTACACCAGGTTCAGCCTGCAGAACGTGAACTCTACGTTTAAAACCAGTGTCGGAGGTATAATACGTTTTGGTAACGTATTCTGATTACTAATAAATTTTTATTGTAGCCCTGCACCCGGAGACTCCAACGAACAAACTGCTGAAAATAAACTAAACCAAATTATTCAAAAGTTCGGAAGACGGCACAAAAATGAGAAAAATTAAAAAAATTAACTCGGCAAACGATAAAATAAAATCGATAAAACTCTTAATAAAATCGTGGTCAGGTGAAATAGCGGTGTCGGCGATTTGAAATTTCGGTTTATGCGGCAAAACACTGGTACGGCTCGGCGAACGGTGAATCTCGGAAAATCAGAGAGAGCGTCTTCTCGTATTTATATGCGTAGCTATCTCTGAATGCGTGACGTTGCGTACCTTCGCACGACCTATTGTTATCGCCTGCATGCTTTCGGTTGATAATGACATTGTTGCTTTGCTTATGGGATTACCTGTGTACAAATTTATAATTTTCATGCAAAAATTGTACGAAAATTCCAAATAATTAAATTATTTTTACGGATTCTTATAATCTCAAAGTCACATCTAGAAAGCAAAGCGAAATAAGTAAATGTAAAAAATGTAACTACACAACCATCAACAAACTACGTTTATACCGTCATGTTTATGACGCATAATAGAAAACTGTACAACTGCAAGTTATGTAACTATGCTACCTTGGATAACCGTCAATTAATTTCTCATATTGGTACACACAGAAAAGAAAAGTCATTTAAATGTAGACTATGCGATTATAGTTGTAGCCATCCGAAATCTCTAAAGCACATATGTGTAAACACTCTGGAAAGTGGCCTTGATATATCATCTGAGGATGTTTTAAAATCTCATATGTTACAGCATGAAAGTAGAAAAAGAACTACTAAACATGAAGTCACATCTGAAAAGCAAAACGAAATAATTAAATGTGAAAAATGTAACTACTCAACCTTCAACAAACTACGTTTATACTATCATGTTTACCGCATGCTTACTAAAAAACGGCTCAAGTACAAGTTATGTGATTATACTACCTCGGATAAACGTCAATTAATTTCTCATACTGCTACACACACAAAGAAAAGCCATTTAAATGTAGACTATGCGATTATAGTTGTAGCCAATTGAAATCTTTAAAAGCATATATGTGTAAACACTCTGGAAAGTGGCCTTTAATGCGCAAAATGCGGTTACCAAACTTTCACAAAACAGATGATTACGAGACACATTAGAACGCACACAAATGAAAAATCATTGGACACAATTCAATGTAGCGAGAGTGAGTATCAAAGTAATAGTCAAACCGAAATAATTAAATGTGACAAATGTAACTACTCAATCTTCAACAAACTACATTTATACTATCATGTTTACCACGTGCATAATAAGGAACGGCTCTCAAGTGCAAGTTATGTGACTATGCTACCTCGGATAAACGTCAATTAATTTCTCATACTGGTACACACACAAAAGAAAAGCCATTTAAATGTAGACTATGCGATTATAGTTGTAACCATTTGAAATTTTTAAAAAGACATGTGTAAACACTCTGAAAGTGGCCTTTTCAATGCCCATAAGGCGATCACAAAACAGTTGATTACAAAACACATTAGAACTCACAGAAAATGAAAAATCATTCTTGGACACAAAATTGATATAAAAACACACGCCGAAAAAAAAAAAATATATATAAAAATATATTTCGATTACGTGTGTTTCATTGTTTAGCGAAAAAACCGTTTTTAATTTCAGTTGTTGATTGTTATTTATTATACAGAATGTAAACTGTTTGATTATGGTATTAATTTTGAGTATTTTGTGATAACTGATGCTTTTGTTAATGATTTTAAGTGTTTGTACTTGTAAGATTTTACCATAGGAACAAAAATCGTTAAAACTATTGCAAAAGATGTACTTATTTATGTTAATAAATGAAACATATTTATTTGCTTCTTAAAATCAACAATTGATTCGATTTCTATACCTATATATACATTAAAATTAACGAAATTTAAATAATTAGAATATTTACGCTTCTTCTAATTGTGTGTCTTGCTATTATTTTATTCTCCATACGTATTCCTTGTTTCTTAATCTCTCGATTTCTTCTCTCGCGTATCCGCATCTTTCATAATATTTTCTTCTGTCTTCACCATATTTTATAAGGTCTCTTAATTTCTTTCAGCATTCATATAGTATCTCATTGGCTTTCCTATTTTCTATTCTTTCTTCATATCTCAACGCTCGCTTTATTGCTTTTACTCGTATTTTTCCAGTTGTACTTTGTCTTCTACTATGTATCTCGACGTTTCTTTCTATAATCCTAATCCCCATTTTCAATATTTTCCTGTACTTTTTCTAGTTTTTACCATTCCCGAATCCCCGCCCTTATAACATCACACTTCTTACCAGCCTCTCAAAATCCATCTTCTTTTTTCCAAATCATTTCCAAATTTGTTTCTTCTAATCCCTGTACTTGTCCTACTGTTCTATTTTCTTTCCGTCTCAACTGTTTTACGTGCTTTCCACCCTTGTTGTCATGTCTTATATTATACCATTATATTTCTCTACCGTCTCCGTATTCTCTCCCCCTTCCTTTTTCTTTTGCTTTCCTTTTCTTTTTTTCAATTCTATTCTATATAATGCTATGAGTAAAATTGCATAATACAGCTGAAGCCCAAACATTTTAAAAATTACTTACATTTAAGAACTTGTAGTTGAGAGCCCAGAAATAACTTTATCCTTAGCATCTCTGAAAGAATTAGATTGTAATATTAGCTTAAAGGAGAATACTTACCTACGTCCGAGAGACTTCTACGACAAATAAACGAATTAAGGTAAAACGCCTTTAAATACGGGTTCCCATTTCCAAAAACGTTGTATGAATGAATGTGTAGTATTGTGAACATTAACCCGTTGAACGTTATCCAATAATAATGATGTAAAGAAACTTATCCCGTGAAAATGACCATGTATCTGAAATTTCGAATTTATTTAGAAAAGCAACGTGTACAAGATATAAAATAAAAGGATAACTTAAAGGATTGATTGCTGAGTTCAGAAGGATCGAAAAATGATGCACCGAATCATAATTTAGAAGTACACGTCGTTTATCAAAAGAGCGTAATTTTTGAGTCGTTTAAGGCTAATTACAAGTAATTTAATAATTATTTGCACAAAGGTAGTTCCAAATTTAAACGCTGAGAGAAATTCAATATTAAAAAAAGAAAAATGTAAACACCGATAGTAATAGTTAAAATTTACCTATTAATAATTACATAAGACTGATAAATCGACACTAAAGGTTGAAATTGAAGAATAGTGATTATCAAAAATTCGAAAAATAAATTTTAAATAAAATAATAAAACTTACCAATAGGGAACGTTAGTGCAGTGCAAGTAGTATGCGATATTCACTCAACAATCTACCAAAATCCACCAGGAAGCAAATAATTTTCCGGGGAACCCTGGAACGTAATTAAAAAAGAAACAACGGAGCACATAAAAAGAAAACAAGGCTTACCGCAAACAAATAAGGTTAGAATTTAGACTAATAATAATAACATTTGTAATCGAAATCTAATTAGTAACAAACCATTTCTTGTTTCACTTTGTTCCCAATAAAATTTTAAGCGCCTGATAATTTCCCTACGTCATAAACGGACACGTTTTCATTTTGACAATCCAGTGCGCAAACTCTGTGTAAACTAAATAAAGGCTTTCCTGAAAGTCAGTATCACGCGATGTAAATTTAGTTTGACCTACATAACAAAGGTCATTGAACATTTTGTAAAAGGTTGTAAAGTTGTTTGTAAATAAATTAATAGAGTCTCATGATAAATTTTATTATTTTAAAGAAATTAAAAGGGTAGCTAACTGGCATAAATTAGATTCCTTGTAAAAAGAAAGGAATAAATTTAGGAAAGAACCAATTAAGCATTTATGAAAAGAATTGGGGTGGTTACACAAATACTAAACATAAAATAAACTTCTATTCATCGTAATGTTTATGTGTAACGTATGTGTGTATTTTTATTTAATGCAAAACTATTGCTGTTTCAACCCGGAAATAGGCGACAGTACATATTTATATTATATTTATTATTTGTTTTCTTATACAGTACGTTAATTAAGTACTTGTACAAAATTTAAATGGTAAATTTTTGACTAATTTTAAGATAAAAAATTCATATATGAACATGGGTCCTCAACGGCTTAGTTTCTGCTTCCAAAGAAAACTATTTTATTTGGTTTTTACTTATATTTTTTTCACATTTTTTCGAATTATTATTATTTATCAAATTTTTACTAATTTGTAAGTGTAACACAGCATTAAGAACTCGGAAATGAACCAACTTAGAAAACTCCAACGCAGGTTTAACTTCAAACCCGTTTTTACCCAAAACGGCTGTTTTTAGAGACAAATACTAAGAGTGCCTTTTTTTGTGTAAAATTGAATGAAGAATAGGTTTGCCTAGTCAAAAATAACATACAATGCGATACAAAAAATGTGGCTAATTAAATTAAGAACGCCAGTATATGTGGCGCCCTCTAACATTAAACAAAAAACTAAGTTAACATTTGAGTTTCTTGTCATTAATATACCCAGTATTACAAATTTTGTTCAATTGCCATGTTACTTAACAATAATATAACTAAAAAAACCAAATAAAATATATTATTTGATGCCCTGTCTCTCAGAAACCGAGCCGTTGCCGACTCATGTTCATATAAACTTTTTATCTTAAAATTAGTCCTAAATTAAAAAAATAAAAATAACAAAAAACACGTCCTCTGTTAATTCTACCTTAATTAAAACTGTTTTCCTTTTAACTCTTTCCATTTTTTTACAGCACTTTCATTATCCACTCTACGTCTACCCCTCCTTCTCTTAGAATTACCGTTCTTTCCCTCTCTTAACTGCTCACATTTTTTGTCTTGTCATCGTTCCCTCTATACTTCATCCTTTATCCTTTTATTCCCTTGCAAAACCTCCTCTTTCATAGTGCAGTCTTCTATCTTTCTCCTCATATCTCACCGCCATTCTCTTCGCCTTCATTCTTAATTTATCTAGTTTTACTTCATCTTGTATTATGTACCCAGGTGTCTCTCTATCCAAACCCAGTGTCTTTTCTCCAATATTTCACTTGTATCTCTTTAATAGCTTTCATTTCTTCCATCATCATATCTTAGCTTTGTCGACCATTACACACTTCTTACCAACTTATCAAAAATCCACTTTCTTTTTTATTTCCTTTTAAAACCCGCGTTCTCCCATTCCCAATACTTGACCTAGTATCTCATCCCCTTTTTTTGAAATACACCTCTATTAGCCCTATTACCTTTTCATTTGTCCGCCAATACCACTACATCGTCTGCATAAGCTAACACACACACACACACACACACACACCTTAATCTCTATTACCACATCTTCTTTTTAATGTTCCTTCATCTCCTCTTCTAAATTTCCTATGTATATCGCAAATAAACTCGGACTTGTGGCTATTTTTACCTTAACCCGTTCTTTGTCGATAATACCTCTCTACCTCTCCGTTCTGCACTTTATTTCCTCATACATCTCCACTATTGCCATCACCAGATTCTCGTCTACCTTTTTTTTTTCTTAACACCTCCTATAACATTCCTTTACCTTCGTTATCAAATGTCGCTTTACTATACAAGAATAATTCAACAATTTTTCCATATTTCTTTTCCAAGTTTTTATTCACAATCTGCCTTATGATATAAATGTTATCCACTGTACTTCCTCTTTCCTTAAATCGAGCTTGCCAATCTAGCATTAATTTCCTTTCTTTTATTTCTTTCTCTAACCTTTTCTTAGAACCTCCGCACATAATTTATATCCAGTATGTCTAATGCTAAAAGTTTTTCTCCACCCTTATGTATCGGGCAAATCTTAGTTTCTCGCTATACCTCCGGAAACCCTTCCTATTTCCTCGTTTTTTTACCAGTATATTTCCTTTGATCTCCCTGGAATTCTATCCGTTTCTTCTGCCTTTCTTACCTTTATTTTCTCCATCGCATTTTCTATTTCTTCTTTTATTATTTTTTCTTTCCAATCGTTATCTCTTTCGTCCGCTTTTTTTCTTTAGGTTACTTCTTCCATGAGATGTATATAATGTTTTTCCACTTCTCTTTCTCTATCATAACACGCCTACTCTTTTCCTTGCTTCTCCTTCTGTTCACAAACTTCCACATTTCTCCCTTCGTTTTTTAACAACTTAAATCTTCACTCCTTTTTTGTATTAAACGTTAAATTTTTTTTTAAATTTCTTCTATTCCTTTATTCCTATTTTTCTTCTTTTCATCTCTTTGTTCCTCTTCTTCTTTCCGTTTTTCTGAATTACATTATTTGTTTCACCACTTATTTTTTTCTTTTCATTTCACATTTCCTTATCTTGTATTTTTTCCATCCTTCTTCATACTAGTCTACTTATTTCTCTTGCTACCTCCAGTACTACATATTTATATTTCATTGTGTTGATATTATTATTTGTTTAGTAACATTTATATAAACAAACTGATTGCTGTACTGAATACATTTAATTTTGCATGTACAAATGTATTTATGTATAAAAGACTGTTGCTGATGACATCTTTCGCTGAACCCTTTAATTATTTTGATACTTGATTTGTTTATATTTTGCTTGTATAATTTATGAGTGGCATTTAGGGTTTTCTCTACCCTTTTTTCCCCGGGCAGCCTAGGCAGAAGCGTTTTTTTGACTTTAAATGTGTACACAATTTTAAATTTCATTAAGTCACTCTTTTCTTCTTTGTTTTAATTGATAATCTTTTTTTCAATATTTATGTTGGCAACTTGTAAATTGAAACAGAACTAATGTATAACTTTCATCTTTTTTTAAAGTTGCATTAATTATTATTAATACGCTTAATCTTATAAAAATCGTATTTTGTGAACTGAAGATTATTAATTATTACCAATTTCAATTTCCATTTTCTAGGTTAACGAGCAATACCTAGTTCAGATTAAAATGTCCGGACGAAGTTGCTCTGACTAAAATCCATTTTTATCTAAAAAAATTAATGTGTGTTAGGGTGTCATCAGCTTAAAAATGTATTTTAAGAAATGAACCAGAGCTTTTTAATAAGTATATGCAAAAAGACTACAAAAGAGTACCAAGAATAGATCCTTGTGGCACACCAGATGGGAATAATACAGTTTTATTACTATCGGTCTTGATCTCATTGTGTGTGTGTTGACGAAGATATTCAATAAAAAATTTGCTCCCCCATCTTAATGTGTTTATTTCGTTGTGTAAAATATTCGCAATAATGACAAGGCTCGTATATTTCGTAATTTATGCAAACATAAATTATAAGAACCATTAGATAGGTATTTCAAAGCCAACTATCAGTATGAATCATATCGGGCGGTTTTGGCGTTGTTTGTGGTTGGATCGTGCTGTTCCAACACGATATGAAAGAAGCGCATAACTATGGGCTAAAGAATTTATGGGCAGAACACAATTAGAAGTGATCGTAAACGTCGCAGATATCGACGTGTCGTTCGCGCCCTACGTATATCTAATAAAAAATGTTGCTTATATATTACTGTGTTCATCACTGAATAATGTTCTTGCATAAATTTCCCTCTTTAAAATTAACTGCGTTAAATATCGACATTTTTTAACTCGAATTGAGTTTGCAAAAAAAAATATATTTTACAGTGAGGGAGCAATTTGTTACAGCCGTTGACTTTTCTTAATTACGACGTTTTGACAATAAAAGTCGCGCACGGATTGTTTTCTTACTCGAACCGTAAAATGCGCCATGCAATTTTTTCGACTCTACACTTTCTTTCTTGAAAAGAACGAGCATCGAAAAATTTAGATATAATTGAGTTAGATTACACAAGATGTTGTAAAAAAGTGTCGCTCCATAAAAATTGTCATATGGGGATAACTTAAAAATTGACAATTAAGTAATAGCACGTTTCAGTCAAAGCGATGTAAGAGAAAAAAGTTCCGCCCTAATGCTATCTTTTTCTGTCAGTTTGACCAACACGAATCCTCTAAAATACTCTAAATTTTAAATTATCACCAAAAATCAACCCAAGTCAAGCTAACCTTAAAATTTTTAATTATTCGTTTGAGTTTTGTGTTTGGGTTTGTTCTGCGTGGTTTTTATCAAGACTAAATTGTTTACTATTACCTCTGTCTTCTGTAAGTATTTAAAATTGTTTTATTAAGTATCTGTAATTTTTTTTTATTAAGATATCAACATGGCTACAGAAAAGGTTTATAATCTGTGGCTTGGGTTGACTTTTGGTGATAATTTAAAATTCAGAGTATTTTTGAACGTTCGTGTTGGTAAAACAGATAGAAAAAGATAACACTAGGACGGAACTTTTTTCTCTTACATCGCTTTGACTGAAACGTGCTATTGACAGCTTCCCTTGTTAATTAAACAAAACGAATAGAGCGGCACAGAAAAAAATTTATGGAAATAGATTTTCTAATGAAACATTGTGAATAATTTACTACTTCCTCATATTTCAATAATTATTTCATTTGGTGATATTTTATGAAACTCATTCCATTTGTGTGGTCAGAAAATTCGAGGAATTTTCTGCGAAACTGATGTAGAATAGTTATAAAATTATGTATAATAACAAAAAGTTTTAAACGCATTGAAACAGTTATTGTGTATGCAAACAAGTGTTTCACGCAGAACCTCACATTGTTTCAATAGTAATAAACGTGTAAGAGCGTATAGAAAGTGTCAGGGTGGCAAGCCTGATTTCCATTATTGTCAATGTTTTATGTCGGTTTAATTAAAATAAAGTATACTACATTAAGTGCAATGTATTAAACATCGAATTAATTTTTGTACATGAATCAACATGAATTGACATTCCTAATGTTTTAGTATGACCATTTTTACCCAGTTTTATAAGGATGGAATGAATATCAGATCAAGGAGGATAAGCAAAAGCCTTGATTTGATTGGGTACCCATGTTCGGATGTTGAAACATCCAGTTTTGAGGAGCTTTGCATGTGAGCCAGTAAAGTTCGTCGAAGTAAAAAGTCAGAAATATATGCGGTTACATTTTTTAAACAAAATTATGTTGATACGCCAAAATGGTCGTTTATGCCAACCCACAAAAAAAAAAAGAATTCTGCGATTTATTGAGCGTTAAAGGCATCATGGTGTCTAAACTAATGTATTCTTCTATGAAGTCAGTCTGACTGTTGGTTGCAATACCTGCGGTTGCCGGGACTCAATTTTGCATAAAGTCATCAACTAATAAACCAATTAATGTAATCACCATGCAATACATTCTCATTACAACTCTCCCCGCCCTGTATTCTGCGCATTAAAAGCAAGAGCTTTCAAAATACAACTAACAATGGTGCACACAAATGTTAAGAACTTCGGTAAACTTACGAATTGTAGCTACTCTGCAGATTCCATCGTTACCGGGAGAAAACATTTGAACCCGACCTAATTTCTAACAAACTGATCGTAGGAGTTTACCTTTCACAATTACAAAGTCGCCTATTATTACAGCTTCCTTATCAACCGACCATTTTGTTCGTGGTCGAAAGTATTCAGTCGTTTCTAAAAGTAAACGCAACCACCATATGCATTAGAAGAAACATCATCAAACTTAGGCCTGTAAACACGTACTTAGTGTTCACTTGGCTAACGCAACTGAACAGTTTTTTGAGAGGTTTTTTCATCTCCGATGATGAATGTATAGACTGATGATTGCTTGAATCACGCAGGCGCCGGTCAAATAAAGATTTTTGTAAATTTAGTGTTTCCGAAGTTTGTATTCCAGATCAGGTTAAGCCTCACAGTTTCTTCCTTTTTGTTTGGAATTTTCTAGATATTTGTGGATTTTGATAACCTCTATAACCAATCTGTTGTGATAACCGCCGTCCTTTGATTGTTGCTAGCTCAAAGTAGCTAGAAAGTATCAATTATCATCGATCAATCAAAATCCAGAATTTGAACTGGAAGGAGAAGAACTGGATGTTTATCAATCTTGATTGCCTCTCCAACTGTTGTAATAATCGTTAGCAGCTGCTAGTAATTTGGAGCTTTCGAACAGTAGTCTTCTCTTATTTACTAAGCACATGTTCAGCAACCGCTGACTTTCCGGTCTGCATCAACATCAATTCACAAGAATACTTGTAAGCTATGACGCTGTACCACTAAAGAAAGGTCTAGATGTCGTGACCAAGATTTTTCCTACTAACATCACCAAGCATTTTGAAGCTACTATTAGCAAACTAAGTCTTGATAAAGCTCTTGTTTATTTTTTCTACACTCAACCTTGAATCCATAAAATAGACAAACTAATACTCAAAATTAAATTTGGAGAAAATTACTCAGCTTAATTACTCAGTTTTTTGAAAAGAAAAATTGGCAAAAACTTTAACTTAATTAGGTACCCATTTTTGGTTGCGTTTGGAGGTTATAATAACTTTTAAGAGGTTCTGTAAGATCCTTTCTCCATAAAATGCGCTGCAAAAACAGTTTGTGAAACTTTTGTAAGAATTAAGGTAGTATTCATTGTCCTATAAACATTTTGACGTAACGGTTACCAATTAGTTCTGGTCGTTTTTGTGCTTTCCATTATTTTGTTCGAGAGCTTCAATTTTAGCTTTTTGGTTAATGTATTGCATTAGTTAATCAAATTTAGGAAGGGTGTTTGACTACTGTATGGATGGGTTCCGAGTTAAACATGGTCTGAAAAACAAAGAAAATGAGAATAAATACTGAACGAACATAAACCACATAAAAGAAGGGTACGGAAAGATACTATTATTATTATTAGGAATGGGGTGAGTGTCATAGAAAGAACCTCTTGCACTGCGACCAGATTAGATCTTTTGTGCCCCCCTCTAGTTGAAATTCGATCAGATCCTTAGTCGGGAGTTTTAGTAGATCTTCTTCCAAAATAAAGATGAGTTTTAAGTGTTTTTACTTCTTTAGTCACAGAACCGAGCACCTCATAATCATGTGGTCTATTCGCTCTACCTCTTCACCATAGTACCTGCATGTATCATCATCCACCAGTCCCATCTTTTTTAAGTGATACCTGCAATAGATGTGTCCTGTTAGTATACCACAGAGTAGTTTTAAGTCTCTTCTGGGCAAGTTTAACACTTCCTTCCACCTTTTTTGATTAGGGCTAAGACATTTCTTAGAAAGTTTAAGATTTAGCAAATTACTTCAGGTTTTGTTAACTTGTTTGTTGGGCCTGTTGGTAATAACTTCCTGATAATCCCTCTGGCTAAAGCCGTACATAGAAGATGGCCTTATAAAAGGTTTTGCTGCCCCTAGCTTTGCTTGCTGATCTGTTTCCTCATTGCTTTCTATTTCCTCATGCCCTGGCACCCAGACAAGTTCAACTTTGTTCTTGTTCGCCAGTTGATTTAGGGCCTGATGGCACTTGTGTAGCATGTGTGATCTCATTCTATTACTTTGTAGTGCTTTTAATGCCGCTTGACAGTCCGACATGATGCTTATGTGCTGTTTGCATCAGTTTTTGGTGAGGAGATGTTCTGCCACCATGTGGATGGCGTGTACTTCTGCTTGAAAAATGGTAGCGTCAGCACTGAGAGACTCGTGTCTTTTAAACCTTGGTCCTACCACTTCTGCCCCACACCATTTTCTATTTTAGATCCGTCTGTAAACCATTTTTGGAAAGATCCGGCACGCAGTCCGTGTCTCCACTCTAGTCTTTCCTAGTGGAGAATCGGACATTGTATTTATGATCAAAGATCATTTTAGGGTTTGTCTGGTCGCTTACTGCAACCATGTCTAGTAAAGGAGTGGTTCTAAGAATTCCTAAATGACCTTTGAGGTTGCCTTCTTTAAAATAGTATACCTCATGTAATTTGAGAATCGCGGCTGTAGGTGTGGATTTCATGGCCCCTATGATGAGCAGACATGCAAGCCTTTGCACTTTTGCCAGCTTTGCTTCCGCGGTATTTTAGTCTACTTTCCTCCATCAAACCGCAGATGCATAGAGGACTCCTGGTCTGACTACCTGCTTGTAGATCCAGTTAGTTGCCCTGGGGTTCAAACCCCATGTTTTGCCAACGATTTAGCGGCATGACCATAAAGTTTTTATGGCTTTGTTGATAATTTTTGTCAGGTGACTCTCCCACGTTAATTTTTGGTCCAGTCTCACCCCTAGGTATTTTACCTCCTTAGATAGGGGAATGGTGATTCCATTTAATTAAATACTTGGAATATTTAAATTCCTTCGTTTAGTAAAAGCTACAATTGTGGTTTTATTCGGGTTTATGTTCATGCCCTCGTTTAGACACCAATTGCGTGTTAGGTTAATGGCATTTTGCATTCTCTCCCCAATAATAGAGTTATGCTTACCCCTCATCGTTATGGTTATGTCATCAGAATAACCAAGAACGTTATACCCCTCTCTACTCAGGTCGTTCAGTAGTTCATCCACTACTAGCAACCACAATAGTGGGGGTAATACTCCTCCTTGCGGGCAGCCTCTTGTAGTGGCTACCACATGGTTGGCGCTACCAATGCTGGTGGCTAGCTCTCTACTCATCATCATGTTGTTTATCCATTGAATGATAAAGTCGTAAATCCCTCTTTTCCTGAGACACTGGGTCATAGAGTCATAGGCGGCGTTGTCAAACGCGCCCTCTATGTTCATAAAGACTGATAGGGCTATTTCCTTTGACTTATGTGCTCCCTCTATGTTTTTTACAATCTCATGTAAAGCTGATATCGTTGATTTGTCTTTCTGATAGGCAAATTGGTGTTTATGAATAGGTTAAGATGTTAGTACCTTCGTCTTGATATATTGGTCCACTAATTTCTCCACTGTTTTAAGCATAAATCTAGAGATTATACACCACCGTGCGGAAAGCTAAGACACAAGGAAACAGAGTACTGGACACTATTCGGGAAAAATGGAGAAGATAAACAATGAATGAAGGAAGTGTTGAAGAGACGGAAAAGGATGGGGGAAAGGCAAAAAACTATATGTTTGGATTATAAAGTTTGGTTATAAGTTGATAGGTATACATACACAGTACAATTGTAAAATTGCCTTCGAGTTCTCAGACTCCTGAAGATTCCAAAAGGACGAAACAGCTGTCGAGTGATTCTCGGTGTTTGCTTGAAATTGTAAAATTTCTTGAAAATTTAGCAAGTCAGTTTGAGTTTGTTTTTAATCCAAGTTTAGTTGGTAATAATAATAGAAGAATTGAATTTTGTAACATCTGTTGACTAAGTTGCTTTGCCTTGCTCCCTTATAACGCAGAAATTTTAGGGGAAAATATTGTTTTTTAAGGATAACTGACCAACTTAAAGTGATTACCTGTAACATAAAACAAATAATGTTAAAAATCCTAAGCTGATTTGGCGGTGTGAATTGGACGATGCACCGGGTTGATCAATTACTTGTCTTGACTGATATAACTTCTTGAGCCGATACTGATTACTGTCTTATTTTGTCGTGGCATAATTGATGGGATCGAAATCTTTCTTTTACCACGTGGTTTTGATGGATGTTATCTGTAACAGAGAATTTACTTATTATTTATGGTATTCGGAAGGGGGCGGGAGGGTTTTAAAAGTCGTCGGAGAAAGCGGTCTTAAGGCGGGCGTTTGAATTTGAAAGGCCGGGTAAGTGGATAAGGGTGGGTTTGGATATTCAGAATGCGGTAGACGGTACGGCGACGGAGTTGTTTTAGGATAGTAGGGTATGCAGGTTAGGGTGTGATGTAGGTCGTTGTTTCGGATGTTTCAAAGAGCGTTAAAGCTTTGTTTCGGATTGTTTTCGGATGTGGGCGACTTCAGACGCGAGAAGCGTAAATCATGATTACAATAGATTTGTATAGATGAAGTTTGTTTTTTTGGTGATAGGAAAACTTTTACGGCATAGAAGAAGTGCGAGCTACCTTAGGAAGCCTTACCGATTGAATATGAGATGCAAAGGGATTTCAAGAATAACGCCAAGGTATTTAGTGGAATGGGAGTATTGATGATAGTGAGTTGACTGATTACTGCTTGCAGTAGATACTCATTTATTTATATGCTTTGAGTTGGTCATGATGATTTGACAAGGTTGCGGATATTGCTAGTCATCACATTCCTGGTTCGTATCAGAAAAATGCTTAGTATATACAGTGACCGTCATGTAATGGCTGTGCTGTTATATTTTATGTTCTTATTTACCTTCTATAATGTATACACACTTAATTAATATTATTACATGTAAATACTAGGGTGGGTAAGGGTTGGTGTTTAGGTTTTAGAGGTTTTCCTAAACCTTGAAGTAAATGCTTTGCCAAGACGAACCAATTCACTATTGCACACGGTTTCGTCACCACACTATACAGGTTTATACTGATCTTCTGGGGCACCATACATAACACTTACATCACAATAAAATATTTATATAATTATTATAATGTACATACTATACAAATAAATAAATAAACCGGCAAAGAGTTTGCATCAAATGGGAAAAATTTTTGAAATTGAGATATCCGAAAATTTCTTTTGGCGAATGAATTTAACATATCAAATGACAAAAAAAACACTTCGACAAATGTCATGTGACCACTGTCATAGCGGCAAATTTAAAAAATATCCCTTAAATATGTAAAAAGTGAGGTTAGATGACAAGATATTGAAAAATGCAATGAATTTTTTGTATGTTTTTGTATAAGCTTATTATCCAGGCAATATTGTAAAAAATTGTTTAAATTGGATTTAGAATGGAAGGATTGATTATTTTAAGACTATTTTAAAATAATTCTAAATTTGTAATTTTAACCTTTTGTATTCTGTTGTAGGCCATTGCAACAAAGTCCGTCCTAAAAAAACAATGTTTTTTGTTCTTGAAGTTTATTTGTTGGTTTTATTGTGTGTTATGCAAATCAAACGCAAAAAATTTTGTTTTCTCAATATTTCCGGAAAAAATACCGGAATACTAATATTTTTGAAAAATTGTTATTTTTTTTGAAAATTTGCGCATAGACGTATAATATAATTCTGAACAACTTTTTCCTTAGGCATTTTTCAAGATCTTGTCATCTAACCTCACTTTTTACATATTTAAGAAATATTTCTTAAATTTGCCGCCATGACAGTGGTCACATGACATTTGTTAAACTGCTTTTTTTGTCATTCGATATGCTAAACTCATTTGCCAAAAAAAATTTTCGGACATCTCAATTACAAATTTTTTCTATTTGATGTAAACTCTTTGCCGGTCACTGTATATTTAGTATTGCTGCTCTTCAGATTGTTTCCTTCTTCTACACTTCTCTTTTTCCAACACTCTTAATTATTTCCGTCGTTATTTTGTCGCATCTGGACAATTTTGAATATTTTAGTTCTTTGATTACTTTTTCCAGTTCCTCCTTCGTTATCGTCTGTTCTTTTGTTCCTCTTGCTAGCTGATTGTTTCCAGTTCTTTTAGTAATTCCTTCTCTTTTTCCATTTGTTTTTATCTTTTCTGTTATAATTCTTATCCTTTTACTTTGTGCTGGCTCTGTTCTTAAAGTTTTTGTATGTTCTTTTGAATCTTTTTCTTTGACAACCATGATGTTTGTTTTCTATTATTTTTCTTCTTCGTTTTCCAAACCTCTGTTTATTTTCGAGTCGATTATCGTCCTTCTGTTTTTTCTTTCTATCAATTCTATTATGGTCAATTAATAACATTTCGTTCCTACTTCTCATGTCTTTTTTTTACCGCTTTCTCATTCGGTCCGTATTCCCAATCTTCATCTTGTTTAATAATTCGACTATAAATAGACATGGTTTCTTTTTCTACTCCTCTTTACATTAATATATTGTCTTTTCTTAATTTTTTTCTAAGTACTTTTCCTTTTTTTTTGTTAATTTTTTCTTCCCACGTTATTTCATAAGGTGGCCTATTTGTTTTATAGCTTATGCTTTCTTTATTTTCCTTTTCTTCAATTGCTTAAATCTGGAGGGAAATGGAGGTGGGGAGAGGAAGAGATAGAAATGGTAGACAAGTATAAAATACATAGGTATATGGTGAGGTACGACAACAAAGACAAAGACCAAATTAAGGAACTAGAAAAAAAGGAAATAAAATAATAAGAGAGTATGGGGTATAGGAGAAAGAATATTTGCGAAAGACCTGGAGAAAAGAAGATAGATATTTGAGAGAATAGTAAAAGGTGTGTTGTATGTATGGAGCAGAAGTGTAGGGATGGAGAGAATGGGAGAAACTGGAGAAGATACAGAAAAGGTATTGGAAGTGGACACTAGGAGAAGAAAATACCAGGTTATATAGTTGAAGAAGAATGTAAACTGGAAAAACTAAGGATACAGACAAGAAATAGGGTAATACGGTATAAAGAAAGATGGAAATCAAGAAAAAATAAGATATATAAATGTTGGAAGGAAGTAGAGGAGCAAAAGATAAAATATTGGGAAGATGCTCGAAGAAGATATTATGAAAGAGGAGGATATGCAAGGGTAGAAACAAAAAAGATAAGAAAAGGGGGATAAGTATGGAAGAAGAAGTAGTACAGAGATATAGAGACACACAGGCAGAAGAAAGAAGAGAACAAGAATTAGAGAAGGAAGATACAACACGAAGTATGAAATTACATAACCGGAAGAATGGCATTAGAAGATAAAAGACTAATTGAAAGATTTAGAGTAGGAAACGAAGAGAATGAAAATAAGTACTGGTAGAAGGACGAAGATAGGAAGTGTAGAATTTGTAGAGAGGGGTGGGAAAATGTAGAGCATTTGAAATTAGAGTGTAGTGAAGTAAGAGCAGACGAAAGAGTGAGAAAAGTGTTGTTGGGATAGAGAGGGGAAGAAAAAATAGTGGATGGAAGAAAGAAAAGAGTAGTAATAAGAATAGAATGAAGAGAAGAGCCAAAGAAAAAAATTTTATTTTTATTTAATTTTTGTTGTTGTTTTATTGTTATGTTAAGAAAAACCGAATCTTTTGTTAATATAAATAAACAAACAAATTGAAATTAAATTGAATTGCTTAAATCTGGAAAACGTTAGTTTACTGAAGCTGAACATAAAGAATTCGAGTGGGGAAAAGAATAAATAATACGAAAGAAAAACTAAAAAACAGAAAAAGCAGACATTACAAGTACAACTTTAGAGGAAGACAAAAACTTAACCACATGAGACAGATAGAAGAAGACATGGGGTGCCAAGTCGAAAGACTCGTACAGAACATACAACAATGAGAGCTACATAAAAACCAGCGCAGCGACAGATAATTTAAAAACTTTTAACAGTTACGGTGTTAGTTTAAAAACAAAGAAAATAAAGGAAGAAAACCTGAGTTATAACGCGTTAACGAATGATGGTACCAAAAACAAAATTATTTATGAATTCTCACATCTAATTCCAAGAGAACAGAGGTCATACCATTTAAATTTAATCAGTTTATATTTAAAAAAAATTAAAATTGTTAAAATTAATTATTAATAATAAAAATCCAATTAATGGACAATTGAAGAAACCTTTTAAAAACAAAATCTTGAATAATGGTGTATGCTGTCGACCCTATACAAGTTGCAGTCGATTCTTCCTAGAAATCGTTTTAAGAAAATGCCAAAAACCAGTTCCCGGTAGTTCACAATGATTTTTGTTTACCTACGTACGCGGACAGACAAAAAAAGTTCAACGTCAAGAAGAAGAATACATCGATGTGAACGAACTTGATTTTTGAAAGACATAATTATCGCGGCGAGAATCTCCAAGAATTAATTTTTTAAAAGATTTACATTTTGGAAGGCCGCCGATCGACATGATTAAAATCGGTTTAATTGTGTTATAAATACTTGAAGAAAAAATAGATTACTTCGAGAACCAGTATGTAAATAGCCGCGTCTATTTCTTCCACGTGTAGGTACATTATCACTATGTACGAATGATGCAACGTTAAATAACTTGACTTTTCGATGTCGCATGTAGATAAGTACATGGCGATGACAAAACAAACAGCATTTTTTGACCATATACTTATTTTATTTTTAAATAAGTGACGCGCCACATAATTCCGCTTCTGAACCAATGCCATTTTGAAAAAAAAAAAATGCGCTAAATTATATGTAGGGATTAGTATATCTCAGAAGAAGGATTGAGATTTGATTCGAAATTAGATTAGAACATTTTTACTTTACATACTACAAAACAGAGATTGTTGCTTCTTTAAGCTTAGTTTAGATATTAGGCAATAATTCCCAGATTAACCCCAAAATTTTCAATGCAAATATTTTACCGGTAATTCATTTTATTTAAATGTTTGGTTTTCATGTTATAAGATTGTAATTCCTTGTCTTCTGATATAATTTTATTAACTTTCGCAAATTACTATCCAAACAAAAAAGGTTACAAAAATAAACCTTGGTTAATTGTAATTTCATGATCTGAAGATGGGCAAGTGTTTACATTATTTAGAATAAAATTGAAAATCCCAACGAAGCATTGGATCATTTAATTTCCCTACCTTTTTTCACGATTCCTCAATTTGACGCATTTTTTATTTTCGTGAGTGGGATTTTGATATTTTTTAGCTCATTATAGTATAGCAGAATTGACACTATTGACATTAAATCGATCATTAGTATCTTCTGAAGTTTGAGGTGGCCATCAATTAGTACTAGGTAGAATGAGACTTGGCATACAAAAAAAAACGTTTTATTCCTTGCAACCATTCAATGCAAAATGACTATAAGAAACTTGCTGGGCACACTAAATCAGAAGTAGATATAATATGGGGTATCTAGCACGGAATCAGTGGAAGCTTAGCTTAGCGGTAAATGCGCCAGTTTCGTAAACTGATCCCCGCCGGCGCGCTTGTTCGATTCAGTGACGGTCAAAGATTTTCTTGAGTCAATTTAGGTCTGCCCCCACCGTGCTTCGAAGGACACGTTAAGCTGTCGGTGCCGTTAACCATACTAACACCTTTGTTAACAGTTAAAAATATATTGCCGCCATTTCCAAGCCGCCATTTCCAAACCGTCTGGCTAACGTGGAAGTGTAAAGCCAAAGTACATTAAACCTACAAAGGAGCGATAAATCTGTAGAGAGAGAGAGAGAGAAAAGAGAGCACGGAACCTGTACTGATTATTGTGCTCCCCCTTTCTAAACTTATTACACCTACAGTAGGTTAGGCTTATGATGAATCTTAAGACTGGTCTTGGATTGAAAAGAGTAATCACCTCTAGTAGAGGAAACGTTTTTCACAACAGTTCCACCTTCTGAAAATGGTGGCTTCACATTTCGTAAGAAAGTAAATTGAGGTTTCCTTCGACACCCAACAAAATCTGCGTATCAAGTTTGTAACAAACATAAATAGATGGCGCTTTTAAAAATTTGTAAGTTGTTTTGCCGTAATTTTTTCTTTCTATAAATCAATAATGCGTATAATCTCCGCTCCTCCCGATTTTCTTAACGTACTTGCTGTATGAAAGAGATCCTGTCTTCAGATTTCATTCTTTACGCAGGTTCTGTAGTGTCGCATTTAATTTTCATAAGATTCATCATGCGCTGAAAGATCTTATCTTCAAATTTGATTCTTTAGACAACCTCCGTAGTGTAGTTTCTAATTTCTATAAGATTCTCCTTGTACGAAAGAATTCGAGATGTTAGATTTGATTCTAAACCCGAAGTCTGTAGTGCAAGTTCCATACGAAATCGTGTTCTACCTTAAAACAACCAAAGACCCCCTTTGTTAAAAACTGATTCTATTCGATTGCTGCAGACGTCATCTTTAACCCTGACGGGGCGCGGTAACACTATTACGTACGCAAATGCTTCAACCATCACCTTGACGAAACAATCACGGTACACCGATGTTTTAAAGAGCTGCGTCTTAAATAATCTACCCCTATAAATTAAGGGTGTTTTACATTGAATTCGTAACTATTCTGCTACAGAAATCCAATAAATTATTGCTGAAATCCAAAAAACTGCTGTTCAAATTTACGGCCTGACCCAGTGTTCTGAATTTTTCTTCCGTTCTTCATTTTAAAAGTATTATACGTGTTGTGTGCTTGCCAACTCTAGAGAAGGGCTCTGGCCCTACAAACGTCGTGATCGCCTTTTTTCCTGGCGAGAGCATCCGCCTGCTCGTTACCAGGAATCCCATAATGTTTCAAAACCCAAGCTATGATGTCCTTATTCCATGCCTCTAATTTATTCAATTTCTATTTAAAAGTTCTCATCATCATTGAACTACTCAGCGCTAAGATGGCCGCTTGGCTAGCGGACATAATATTGATGTCTACCAACATAACCCCAATTCAGGTTGAACTGCACGCAGCGATCAATTGGGTGTACTATATTTGTTTGATAGATACTGGTGCGCTTGCTCATGAACTCATGTCGTAAATACCCCGGCAGCAGTACCCATAACGGTATAAACCAGCAGACCTAGCCTTCTGGTGTTGTAAAGGAAGTTGTCCCGGCCTTCCAGTCTTCTTTGTTGCTTAGTGCTGAACGGAAATTGACTTCATATAGGAAGTCCTCTCCACCATCACGAGTATAAAACCATTAGAATTAAAGTCAACGCAAGTGTCTTAGTTTTATAGCACAGTATAATAAACACACAATTCAATACCCCCTAATTAGTACCCTCAACCGCTCTTGGTGCGTCTGTAAACCAGCAAACCTAACCATCTGGCGTTGGAAAAGAACTTCTCCCGGCCTTCCAGTCTTTTTTGTTGCTTAGTGCTGTTCGGAAGTTGGCTTTAAATAGGAAGTCCCCTCCCATCATCAGGTGTATAAGACAATTAGAAATAAAGTCAACGCAAGAATCTCAGTTTTATGGCACAGCATAATAATCACACAACTAAATACCCTCCCACCAGTACTCTCAACCGGTCTTGGTCCGTCTGTAAACCAGCAGACCTAGCCATCTGGCGTTGGAAAGGAAGTTCTCCCGGGCTTCCAGTCTTCTGTGTTGCTTAGTGCTGCCCGGAAGTTGGCTTCAAATAGGAAGTCTCCTCCCCTCATCAGGAGTATAAGACAATTAAAAATAAAGTCAACGCAAAACTTTCTTTCAGTTTAGAATCTGGCTTGATCGACAAGTTGATTTCCTTACTTTTAGTTAAACTTTCTTGTTTGTATCTCGCTCCGATGAAACCTCTTACGAAGTGGCAAAATGTTAGCAACTATTTTTGTTACTATTTTATTTTCTATAACAGATAATATTTGAGGAGTGAGTAAATTACTCTTTTCATATACTTGAGGATTACTCTGTACGCAAGTTCAAACCGCAACACCGGGTTTAAACGAAGTTTAAAATAAAACGAAGTTTAACAACTGTTTTTCCTTGTTCAGTCAAAGTTTAAGAATTAAACCAAGTTTTAACTTAGTTTAACTTAAACTATCGTAATTCGCTGTTTAACATAAGTTTAGTAAATTAATATTAAGCAAAATGTGTGTCTTACGACATCTCGTGTAAAAGCATTGACACGTATGATTAGTATAAACTAAGAAAAATGCCAACAGTTAATTGTAACGACATGTGTGCGTTTAACTTGTACAGAAGCATAACACGCAACGAAAGAACACCTGATGCCGCATTTCGCTCTTATTATGAGCTCATCAGAGGTGTATACTTAAGTGCGGTATACAACTGTACAAGACGGCGGTTGGTCTTTTAAACTCTCGTGGAGCAATGAACATAAGCAAAATGTGTGTCTTACGACATCTCGTGTAAAAGCATTGACACGTATGATTAGTATAAACTAAGAAAACTTCTAAATTAATATTGTGCTTATCTCAATGATAGTTGAGTTTTTGGAAGAGTTTTTACCAATCATAAGGATAACCTTGTTTTCTACCTACGAATACCAAAGGTATTTAGACCAAGAACTTTTCATTTTGAGAAATGGTTAGAAATTGAATTTGAAGAAAGATTTTAGCTTTAAAAATACTATTTCGTTTTATTATATTTATTATTTGCCTAAAACATTGCATCACTTACAAATTGGAAAGTTAAACCTTATAAACAATGATTAATTTCAGTTATTTCTTAAGAACCTTCCTTTTGGTAACTTTTATGCTACGGGTGGTACATTACAAGTTAATTCACATTTTAGTGGCTTGCATTCATAGCTCTTCTACAAGAGTACGGCAAAAGTAATAGGTGGATGAATTTTTGAGGGAAATGGGTTAAAGCAAGGATGTCCTTTAAGCCCAACGTTGTTCTCATGATAATAATGAATATGGAAGAGGAACTACAGAAACAACAGACAGAAGGGATAACGATAGGAAGAAAAATGGTGTTACTGTTGGTATATGTAGACGATATTGTAATTATTACAAAGAAGGCATGGAAGAGGTAATAAAGGGTTGTAAAGAAGTATTTAGAGAAAAAAAGCAAATTTAGGAAAAATAAAAATTATAGAGTTCAAGAAGAAAAAAGGAAGAAGAGAAGAAATAAAATAATAACAAAGATATAGAGTGACCCAGTAAGCACACTTGTACTGCATATTTTAAAAATATTTTGATTATATACAGAGTGTTTCTATACAGGGTGGTAAACCAAAGTTATGCTTTTTGTAAATAGAACGCCCAGTATATATTTACATAATCAGTTTTATCATAAAAAATAATGGGACTTTAATAGAATAATATGAGTCTAACTCTTTTTGTTTCGGCGTCACTCAACTTTTTGTTAGAAAAATGACTCACATTTGATAGATCACTGATCAGTAGGCTATGGATATTTTCCGACAAACTCGCAACAAAAAATTTTAGAATAATTTTGAGTTTTAAGAAATAGTGAAATTTTGATTCACATATGCACAAAATATTTATAAATGAAACACCTTGTATTTCTGTTTATGAGTCGACTAAGTATTTTATAAGCTTTTCACTAATATACAATTTTTATGGGGAATTCTGGATCGTTAATGACATTTTCCAAAAAATATTTTATTATGAAGTCGTTAATTTTTGCAAGTAGGCTCCTGTCAACGAATATCTCAAGTGCCTTCCTTAGTCTTAGACCTTTCTACCTTTAGATGTAAGGCTGGTGCAGTTGAATATTGCACTTCTCTCTCCATTGCTTCTTATCATGTCATTCCTTTTCATCCAATTCTTTCCTTATGTTATCAATTCGTTTTGTTCTTGATCTTTCTTTTTAATTTTTCCCTGGCATTCACGTTTTAAACACTCACTCACTCTTGCTTACACACATGCTCAAACCATCTGAGCTGCCCTTCTATGATTTTTTCGTTGATTGATTCTATTTTCAGGTTTTGTCGAACTGTTTCATTCTTTACTCTGTCCTCCTTGGCTTTCTTTACAATTTTTCTAAGGAACCTCAACTCCATTGCAATAATACGTGGTTTTGTCATTCTGTGAGTGCCCACATCTCACCATTATATGTGATTAATGGCCTGACGACTTTTTTAACAAATTCTGTTTTTTTTGTCATGGGCACTTTTTCCTAAAAGGTTATCTTCATCAGATTGAGTATTTTTCTTGCTTTTCCTATTATATTGTTTGTCTAAGTTTCCATTTTCTTTTATTATTGCACTTAGATAGTTAAAATATTCTATAATTTGATGTGTTTTTCTTTTGTTCGAAATGATCATTGTTTTTGTCTTTCCAGCGTTTATTTTCATGTTTATTTTTTACAGTTCCTACTCTAATACTTCGAGATTATATTGCAGTTTTCTTTTGTATCCGCTATCAAGGCCATGTCATCTGTTAACTTAGGTTTTGTGATCTAGATTTTGCCATTTTCCAGTATCACAGTGTTAGTTTCTTCATCTTCTTCTTGGCTTTTTTTATTGTCTCCTCTAGTACAGTTGGGAAGAGTAGAGGGCTACTTTACTTTTCTTCACAATCAAATACTTTCTTTTAAGAAAATATCAATAAATATTCAGAATTCAACTGCATATGAAATACTTAATAGATTTGTAAAGTAAAATACAGGATGTTCCATTAATAAAAAAAGAGTTATTTAACTTTTTTCGTTTTTGCACACCCTGTATAGTGTATGCGTATGTGCATCAAAATTTGACTATTCCGACTGTAGCTAGTTTGTAGAAAAATATTCATAGGCTACTGATCAGTGATCCTCCAAATGTAAGTCTTTTTTCTAACAAAAGTTGAATAACGCCAAAACGAAAACAGCTCTATACAAAGTTCTATTAGTTTTTTATGCTAAAACTAATTATGTAAAAATATACAGGTCGTTCCATTTCAAAAAACATAACTTTGCTTACCACCCTGTACAAAAACACTCTGTATCTAATCAAACTATTTTTAGAAAATGGAGAACAAGTGTGATTACTTGGTGGTGAAAACCGCATGTCGATATCTTTAAAAACAAAAAAGTTGTGGACCAATTACACACCCCTGGGTCACCTTGTAGGTAAAGGAACTATAACCCTAAAGAATCAAAATCACCAAAGTTAAGCTACGTCGCGCGCGGTCAGTGGGTGACCGCTTTGATATGATCAAATGAATAGTACTCTAAACTGCAGCGTCTATCTGTAACAAAAGTTTCGCTGATGATGATAGCTTAGCTATTGAAACACGTGTCCGAGTATAGTTTTTGGTGCACTATTTTGGTGTTTTCCGCTTTGATACGCATTTACATAAAAAACAGTGAATTTCCTTATTATATTATAAATTATCGTTTCCACTACCATCGTACCAAATAATTTTCTTCAGTTCTTTTAACGTAATTTGGGTAAAATATAAAATTTTCTGCCCATTCTATTACCAACTATGTGGTACCAACTTGATATATTACTGCTAAATTGTAGGTTACTTGATCTCTCGGTTAATCTACAGTTAAACGAGAGTTGTACAGTCTTTCGCGTTTATGGTGGCGCGGTTATGAGCAGGTACATGTGTTAGTTGTTATCCTTTAATTGCATACATATAAATAAAATAAAATAGGATAGATTCTGCTATTGTATAGGTAGGCTTGGTACAAATGATCAAAACTGAGGGCCTGAAGCTATTATTTGGAACTGTAAACTACTATGCATAAGATTTAATAAAAGTTCAACGTTCATCTGCAGTTAGATATTGTAGTTTCGTGTAAAATATAATAAATTACTCTTCATTGTAAAAAAAACTATAATAGGAGAATTTTAAAATTGAAAGTTGCGATGTTTTTTTATTCAGAAATTAAACTTTTACTGATAAAACAACCATTTTTATTATTGTGATATAATAACAATTGTTTTTTACTTTATGGCTAATCTGGTATAAGTATGCACATTTAAATTAAGGTCTTGTCTACTTAAATGACGTTTAATTTCAATGCATCCCAAATTTTTGTTTTTTATAGTTAGTTAATTAATTAGTTGATTCCAAAATATGTTTTGCAAAATTTTATTTCTTTGGATGTTTATTTCTAAAAGCGAACAAAAATTCCTTCTATTTTACTTCAACATTTCTAATATATTGTCCTACGAATTATATTAACATTTTAAATTGTAAACTTCTAATTATTGAATACTAAACGTTTACCTGTTTTAAATGTCCGAAACTTTATGAATCACCCTTTGCAATAATTTACAGTGTCAATTTATAGCTTCAGGCCCTAAGTTTTGTTAATCCGGTATCGAGTCTATCTATACAATAGCAAAAACTATCCCATTTTACTTTTTATGTATCTACGCAATTAAAGGAAACGACTAATTTATGTACCAGCTGTAAACCGCGCCATTATAAACGCGAAAGACTGTACAAAGTTGTTACGGTTCAAATTTTTCGAATTGAGGACGTAGGTCGTAAGCCGCTTTAGAACGTGTGTCGCAAGTAATACGGTGCGACGAAAGTTTGTATTTGGCGCGCACGCTCCTTATTTGCGATTGGTGGAAATTCAATTCGATCAACTTTTCGAGACGAACGGCGGACATTTTCTCTTTTCTCGTTGGTGCACGTGGGTGTTTTAGCGTCTTCTCTGAAGTGAAATTCTCACCAAAAAACTATTTAATGTGGGTTTCACAGTTTCCAATAAAAATTGGCGTTTACATTCATCAGGCTACATTCACCGTGAGTATTCGGGTTTCTTTTCTATTTGTTTTAATTCTGATTGCTAACTAATGCTTTTAGCACGTTGTGTTCGACATCTTATGCTTGTTATATACGTTACTGGAATAACTCTCGAGGGTGCTGGAGTAGCTACCTAAGAACCTTCCCTATTAATGCACGACAACACCACGGTTCCGCAGTAACTAAACCGCACTCCAGCGGGGAGTATTACGTCGTCAGAGGTTGGTTATGTTATCTCCATCGAGGGAGTCACCGGTGTGCTGTTTTTCTCCGTACGCCACCCTTTAGAGAAATCCTTTGGGTCTATCTATCTTCCATGAACTGTCGATACCGTCGATAGCAGAATACTTTCATTCCCGGAACTACACTCGACGTATTACAGCTAAGTTTTAGTATTTAAATCACTTACTCATAAATAATTAAAGCGCATGAAGCTCGGGTGCAGATGACATAAATTACTCAATAATTAACATTTCAGTAACTTTATTCGGTGTATCCTCATCAACTGTAAATTTGTTTTAAATCAGCTCAAAAAGAGATGAGGTGCTTAATTTTATGGCGGTTGTCTTGGACACAAAAGGCCTTTTGGGTTTGCGGGAGGTACTTACCATTTCTTTTATTGTTTAGAGTTAGTGTAACTAGCCGTGTGTAAATGATATGTGTACACAAAGCCTTAATAGCAGTTACTTTTTTGGTTGAATTTGAATGAGAACTCTTAACTTAAGCGTCTCACTAAAGCTTACCTGCAACGCGACATCTTAACTAGAGGCTTGCTTTATTGCAAGCGAGGCTGCTACTAACTCACGTAACTATATGCGACAGTCTCTCTATTTCTGTCACATCATCCTACTATTTTTGTTTATCTTTAAGATTTGTTTGTGATACTGTATTGTATGTCTCTTTCTCTCTGGTTTGTGTTCGATCTAGCATATTAGTTTTAAGTAAAACATGTTGCTCTCCTGTTGGTCGTTTTTATTTCTTTCTTTACTACGCAGGTGGCGCCTTGTTAGACCAACAGTCAGAATTCTTATAGCCATTCAGGAATCCACGCAACTTTTCGACTAAGCCGGACGCTGCTGTTCTAACTACTATAAATATTTTGATTATCCTCCACTAATTTAGTGCGCTACATCTAGCCAAATTCCCTTACTTTCTTTTTCTAGGTACTACAACCGTTACAAAGTTTAAGTTTATAAACATATTTCTACATTAAACCAGATTTCACTAAACTCAAAACTAAACTTGCACTGTACAAGTTCCTTAATTACAATACAGAAGCGCAAGTGTGTTGGTCAAATTTGAAGATGCTCCCAGTAGTTTATATGGAACAAACATTTGACCTTTGTAATAAGTTACTAGTATAACTGTATCAAGCAAAGTTTACATTCTGTCAACTTTTTATGAGTTATTGGCTCGTATAAGCAATTTATTTGTGAATGTACTGTGCAAGGTTTGTTTGAAATAATGTCGTATCAAGAGACAAGAATACATATACCATACATTATGTGAGAATAATTTGCTAGTAGTATACAAAAAATCAGAGTAGCAAAACAAAAATTTCAAAAGTTAAATGTACGGGAAAAAAACAAATGGTAAGCGATATGCCGAATTTAATTTAATGAACGCTTATCTATAAGTTTCAGTTTAAGATAGGCTTATATTAAAATAATTTGATTAATAAATTATAATATATAAGCAAGCAAGTCTCGAATCGTTATAGAGTAAGATGGAGATGTTTAATAGTAAGTTTCGTTTTTAATTTTTTTTTTTTTTTATTTGCCTTTAGGTGTTATGACCGACGAGTCGCTACTGAAAAAAATGATCAATGGGATATTTTTTAGAAGGATGAAAATAGCCTTTGAAACAAAAAATAATGTCAAACAATTAAAATTGCAATGTTTTATTTAAAAATATACATAAAGTTATTAATAATAGTAGTATGTGATTCACAGAAAGTTGATTTAATTTTTTTAGGTTTCTAACCTGTTTTCAAATTAACGGAAATGGATCAATTTTTCCAAGCCCTTGATTCTCGAATAATTTTCATGAAGAAAGATTTTCGGCTAAAAAATGACCCGGTTAAAAAATAAATTGGTTGAAAGGTCATGGTTTTGAATTAGTAACTGCAAAGGTGCCGCTCGAGAGATATACTACTGTATGTTTAATATGCTGTGGTTTTACGGTATCTAAGCATATAAAATTTGCAATTTCGCAGAGGGTCACGTTGACCAATCATTTACAATAGAACATAAAACATTGCACTACAGAAAATCATTAACCTGATATCCTCTGATTTTCTTTAATAATGCTAGGATATCCTCAGAGTAGTATCCTAAGGTTTACCCCTCAAATTAAAGTATTTATACGTAATTAGAATAATTCTGTGAGTGGTTAAAATTTAATTATTTAACTGACGTAACTCTTATATGTCCATTCAAGTTTTGTTACTTAAGTAAAATACGTCTGATTTTTTGTACCTACAATTGTATTTTGAATGTACGCATTAAAATGTCACATGTAAGAAAAGAAATTGTTTTAAGGACAGTCGTTCTAGTTCGACAGACCGAATAATATATAAACGAGCTGCGTATACAAAAAGTTGTAGACAAATGCGTAAGTACTGTTACTTTAATTCAATAATAGCTTAAAGTCAAGTCATGTCAATTTACTCATAACTGATAACAATTTTAAACATTTATTTCTACTTTACATCAACCAACCAGACATATCTTCAATGTTACTACTATAATCAAACATCTAAAAATGTCATTTTGTTAAATTGATTTTTTTTAAACTAACTGATGTTTTATACTTATTTTTAGATAAACTTGAACTACCTGGAATAGTTTTTAAAAGGTTATTAAAACTTGCGGCTTCAGAGAAACGCAGTAACTTGGTTAACCGCAAGTACCGGCTCGTGTTCGGCTATTAATAAAATCATTCCAAATAATTGCATATGAAGTAATAATATTTTCATTTAATTTTTTAACTCCAATATTAATTATCATCTCTCTCATTACTTGAACAATGCGAACCCGATATTGTTTAATTATCAAAATATCAAACAAAACTTCAAAATAATTTTAAAGATTTTTGAACGTTTTTGCGGCCGAGCAGGGACCTAAGCATCACAAAATAAATCACAAAAAAAATATTTTGTTTATGTCACGATAATCTTAAATTTCATTTTAATAAAAAATTAAATACTTTTAAGTAATAATACTATAAAATTATCTTTATATGTATATGTAATTAATGGAAAATTTGATATTCAAAATTCCTGTTGGGGCATCTTACATACACCAGAATTTTCAACAATTTTTGTATTTATAATTAATATTGTCGAAAATTAAAACAAAGTGCGTCACGTGATTGTCATATCTTAATAATTATTGATTAGTTCAAAAAATAGTTCAAACAAAAGTTGTTATAATTAAATTACAAACAACTTTTATTTGATGAAAAATTTCTGAAAGAAATAACGGTGAGATAAAATTTTGTATGGATAATTACCTTGAAGTAATTCAGGAAACTCCGTGTCATCCTCTGCTGCTTCTTCAACTTCTGCTTTTTTGCATCTACAGTGGATTTGACATATATTCATGCATTTACAAGAAATAATTTTTGAAGACTGGTTCAAGTGTTGGTGGCGTGTTGTTACTAGTTGCAAACCACTTTTCGTTTTCTTCAGGATTTTTTTTTTTCATTTTCAAGTCATTTTTGTACTTGAAAGTACAGACTTAACAAATGTTATGTGTGCTGTAGCCTCGGGGGATCAATTTATTTAAGAACGTGCTTTCCTAATCAGTCAATTTGCGTAACCAGCATTTTAAGATCTTGGTTAGAGCAAGGTTTTTCCTGATGGTTTGGAAAAACCTCATCTTTCCTACTTGCCAACTAACTTCATATACTCCCACGTCATGCAATAACAATATGATGTCAGTGTTGAATTAGTCTGAGTGGCAGTCAGAATAACTACAGTACGTTGCTGTGATTAGAATAAGTGTATCGACAGCTGCTGCAAAAATGTATTTTAATATTTTTAACGATGTATTGCCTAGAAATTGTTCTTGTAGGGGTCTTCTTATTCGCTCATCATTTTTAATAGGTACCTTCTTTAGGGTAACAATTGAAGAAGACTAAAACACTGTCCTGATGGTACTTGGTCTTAACAAATGAAACATAATTTTTACAAATTAATGGAACTGCTTGACTCCTAATCCACACAATTTTATGTAGTAATTATCCTCCATCTATGACGTAAACGTAACCTTAAAGATTTTACTTGTTAGTTGGTGTGAATGCTTTCTATGAAGCGAGTGGTTTCGTTTGTCATACCATATAAGTCATAGGATGCTTTCATCACCTATTTTAGTGACAAAAACAGTACTATCAATAACGAGAAGTCTAATCTCCTTGGATAACAATTGATGAAGCTGTCTTCTACAACACCTGTGTATGAGACAAGATCAAAGCTTCTTAATTTCTTCACACATATTTTGAAGAAAAGACATTTCTTCAGTTCACCCACAGATGATACTTTCACTAACCCCACAACTATGAGTCAGTCTACAGCAATTTTCATTATCCTCATTAAGAACTGCTCAATCATATAGGTCCATGTTCCACTCCTTAGTTTGCTAGTTCTTTTGTTAAGGTTTATTTGTAAACAAACTATGAATTAAGTCAGTGTTGAAGACCTGGCCTGCAGCTCTGTTAGTCAAAGAAGGATCGTGGGCAGTGGATTGGATTCCAGTCTTAACGTTTTAAAGCTCTATTACATTAATCATACAAGTTTATGCATTTCTTGTTCAATTTATTCATTAACTTCTTGTCAAACGATAAGGACCTTACACTAGCCAATAAATTCATGAACTTGTCTGAGCACGATTGAGATTTTACAGTAGGTATTGCCAATTCAATAAATTGAATATCACAAAAAAGATGGTGACACTTCTACCAAAATAAATTTGTATTTATAAGGTTATGTGTGTATAGTTTTCACATATATGTAGTAAACATACTGCCATCAAAGAAGATACTTGCTTCATTATTTTCCAATGCACGAAATAACGTACCGATCATAGATATGTGTAAAATAAATAGGGAAGATTTACTATACGGGTTATGAATAAAGTTACTCAATTGACTCAATTTTATTTAAGTTGATGTTCTGTCAAATGTCGGTCGTTCTGTATTTTTGGTTATTAATTGCTGTCACTTGTTACTTTTTAAGGTTAGTATTTTAATTGACAACCACATATCTATCTAAATGCTCAAATTGACTCAGAAGTTTTTAACATTGCATTGCGCCTGTTGGTAGAAAAAGTCATATGTTTACGACGCCTGTGACAACGACAACGCTTTCGTTGAGTTTTTGAGTGTGGTTTAGAAAATCTTTTGCATTTTTATCTGTTGTTATTAAACGAACTAAAAGAATTATCTGTATATGTATGTTTCACGAAGCAAATAGATCATCAATTAAGGAAAAATATGTTAGGAATAAATTTTTAACCAATAAATGTACATTTTTATATTTGTTTTTCTTTTAATCCTACCTTACTGTTTAACTTACAATCAAAGTAATAAAAAATGATAAAATTTAACTAATTAGCAGACATTTGTTGTCCTGTTCAAGGCGAAATCAAAGTGAAAAGATAAGGAAGTATACTGTAGCAAAAATAATTAATGACTTCATGAAAAGGTACTTCGAGAATTTCAAAGTCAGAATAGGTTATTGTAAAGCAATGGGGAGAAGACAGTTTGAACACTTAATTTAAACTGTGTTTTCTTTTCTAAAATGTATAAAAAATTTAGTGTTCAAAAAGTGCTTGCTAACAGTTTTTTTGTTTTATTTTTAAACAACCAATTTCGAAAAAAAAAATTATAAAAATTTTGTTCACAAAAACTTTCTTATGGGCTTGTCAAAATTTTGACATTTATATTTAAAGGGCTACTTGATCTTTCATTTTTAGTGAAAAAAAACTAGGGTTACCGTTTAAAAAATGTTATGATGACGTCATTTCTGGAAAACAAAAAACACTGAAACAAAATTTCAACAGAAAAAAGTGTCTTTTTGAAAAATAAAATCGACGTGTCTGAGAATTTTGCTAAAAAATGTCCGTGTTTTTAACGAATTTACTTAAGACTTTGAAGAGATTAACTAACAAGGTTGACAAAAACTTGTAGGAAAATTTTGATGAAAATTGCTATATTACACTTGACAACTTCTTTGTTAATAAATTTCATGAGAAAATTCACTAAATTTGTTTGAAGGATGTACCTAATGCAGGTTTTATATCGCAGCACACTTTTGATAAAGAATGTTTTACGCGAAACGCTTATTTTTAATTTCGTGAAGATAGATTTTCAAAACAACCAAAACCATTAGTTAAAGAAAATAAATTTGTTTAAAAAATTCTTAGAGCAATAGAGTGTCATAATAGTATATTATGCAATGAGAATGTAATACACATTGCGAGTGTCTTAATAGTCATTACATGCGAATTGCATACACTATTTTTTCTATGACCACTAATATCTAGTTACGAATTGTCAAATTTGCTAAATTTATGTTTGACTTTTAGCCACAGCACCAGTCAATAAGCGCAATAGGCAACGGTGTATTTCTATTGGTTCTGAATTTATAGAACATTTGATATTACGTAATGTCGCAATTTTATTGGTTCTAAATCTGTATCGTAATGAATTTCATTACAGTACAGATTGTAAACTGTAATATTTACTGTTACTGTTAATTATTAATTTACGTCTTGATCGATCTTAAAAAAAAATTCGCAGCAAGCAGAAAATCCTTTCAATCTCCATTTGGTCCTAAGTAAGTGTTATCTGAGTTTGCACCATTCCAGGAGGTGACCTAAATTTGTGAAGGCCTAACAATTTTTAATTTTACTGTCCATAGAACAAAAGTTTTAGAGAATAAAATTTCAAACTGAGTCTTTTATTTTTGATATCGTTTTTTCCTCCATGTCTGTGGTTTGATAAATAATTTTGAAAATTATATACATATTTAGTTAATATATAATTATAATATAATTATTCAACTTAAAGGTCTTACTACGTTTGTGTTCACGACAGATGCAAGAAAATATATTCAATGGATAAGAAAAAACTCTAAGAGCCGTAGACAGATGTTCGAGATCACGTACATGCGTGTCAACAATTGAGTTTAAAAATTCCTCCTGGCTGCTGCTGAATGGTGGCAAGATAAAGTTGTGCTTCAAATATTTTTCTAGAAAGTAATCTGGCTGCAGCAGATGCGAGGTACCATCGCGCTTGCAGTATCAAGTTCCTTAAAGAAGAAACTAAAAACGCATTGTCATGTCTCTGGCATTTAACTATATTTGCAGGAGGAAAATGAAGACCAATGCTAATTCCCTTTGTCATAAATTTTGGAAGACTTTGACAAACCCAACTTATAAAGCTCTGTTAAAAAGATTGTTACGAGTAGAGGAGGTAAAAATAATTCACTTGTAATATAGTTTTGAAATAACAGGTTAACTCAAAATTGGTATGACTCAAAGAATGCCAACGAAAAACAAGAGCGACTTCGTATAGTGAAAGCTGCCGCTGCCATTGTCCGCTAGGATATCAAGTCAATGATTTATCCCCTTCTTCCACAGTGCAAACATTTCTCAAGGACTTTGAAAATGACATTTCAGAAACCCTCCAAGTACTTGTTGAGTCAATTGTAAACCCCATCTGCTCAAATCACACAAAAAATCAAAACATATGCTATCGCTCGCGCAATAACTAAAGTGCGGATCAAAGAAATCTCCTTGAGGTGTTATAAAGTCTTGGTTTTTGTTGTTTATATTTAGAAGTCGAGCTGTTTCAATCATCTCTCCTTAAACATCCACCTCAAGTCGTGGTGGAACGTTTTGCCAATGGATGCGTGAAAATGTTGATGTCAACGTAGACACGTGGCATGTTTTAGTAGGACTCCAATGTATAACACTTTAGTACTCAACCAGGTTAAAGGCGAGAATTGTAAGGTTAAAGAAAAACCAAACAACATGGACTCAAATAAATTTGTATCTACGACATCAACGTACGAAACCCAATCGATGCAATAAAACAATGACCCAGCCACTTTATATAGTTTTTGGAAAATAGAGCAGCTGCCTGGACTTCCTAGAGTAGAACGTATATAGAGAGAATATCACTTGTAATCAGCCATTTCAAAAAACTCGTACTCTGTGCCTACAATTGCTCAATACACCTTCCAAAAACCTTGACTCTCCTGAGTTCTCCTTAATTCAGTTTAACGAAGAGGTGATAAACCGAAATTCTACTTCGTAACGTTCGACCAGCCTCTTTACTACAAAACTAGAGAGGCTTCTATCACCTAGTTTTATATTTGGGCCATATTTGCATTCGGTAGACGTGTGCCCCTTTTGGTTACATCTAATGCAAGCCTTGGTTTTATCAGGTCCATGAGATTTGCTTATGTGGTGGTTTAGGCTTCAACATTTACTGAATTTTGGTATGCCCACTATCACCTCTACTCACGGAATCGATCAATTTCTAAGATCTGCCTTCCCATTTTTTTCCAGTTTGTCCATGCCACCAATATGGATGACCATACTTTTTTTCAGGAGGGGAAAAAACTTGCTAGCAGACATCAGTTAACAGGTTTACCGGTAGTATCGGATTGGCTAGTTAATATTGACGACCTACTAAAAAACCGCTTTGTCTTAATCGGAAGTCTGATGGGTACTGCCTAAAGTTTCATACATCAGGTAAACTACATTTAAACATGCCGATGGAATGATGCGGTTTAAAGATGGTTCCTTTTGTTTTTCTTCTTCTTTTTATCTTTTCTTTTTCTATTTTAGTTTTCTTTCTTCTTTTTGATTATGTTTGTAATCATTTCTGTTATGCATTTCTAATGTTTCTCACTTGTTAATAGTTCGTTTGCTACTTCATCTGGTCAACTGTTACGTTTATATTTTTTTCCAACTTGTCTTCTTTTGTTTTCGTAATTTTTGCTGTAGATCAGGGTATGTAGAGGCAAGTTCACTTCTTCCTTGCAGTACCAGCACCTCTCGTCTTCTGCCTTCCCAATTCTTTTCAGATTTTAGTTCTCCCCATTTTTTGTTTACCCAACTGTCAATTTCCTTGACGAAAACTTTAGTCCATCCTGATTAGGTTAGCCATCTTTTTTTCCATTCTTCGTTTGCTTCCTTCTTTATGTGTTTTATGTTTTTAAATTTGTGTTATTACTTTTATTTTCAGAGAATCCTGAAAGTACCTCTAGAGCTGTTTTGCTACGCCAAGCATAGTCATTCTAAAGGTAAGTTTTCTGTTTTCTTTGCTTAACATATTTTTGTAGTGCTCATATTTTGTTGTTACCTCCTAGGTTGGAGACGCATATAGTAGCGTTGATAATGCTGCAAAGTACAGTACTCTCCTTTTATACCTTGCTAGTCCTCCAATAGTTACCTTTTTTTTGTCTGCGCACAGACACTGGTCGCTAGGTTAACCAGTAATGTCGGGTTGGCTAGCTGTTAGTGCCGAAAGACTAAAAAACCACCCTCTGCCCTTGTTTTCTTCTATCCGGTTTCGCCATTTGGCATTTCTTCAGGTAGGTAAGACTACGGCTTGGCCTGTTCTAGATGTGTTGCTTTGTCATGTGTTCCTGGCTTTCTTAATTTTCAAACCTTTGTTTCTTGTTTATTTCTTATTCTTTTCTAGGTTGTTCTCACTTTCTTCTTCTTTCTCTTCTTCTATTTTTTGCCATAATGTTTTTATTATTTTAGTTATTGTATTCCAGTTTTCTATATTTTCAAGACGCAATTCAGCTACGTTCTCTTTTTTTTATTTTGTTTTTTTGTAGTAGTTTGCATTTTTTTCTTCTATTTTGAGATCTAGCAGTGGGATTTCTGCGATCACTTGGATGGCTTCAGTTTGAGCAGTTCTATATGCCGATGTTACTCGTAAGGATATTCTTCTATTTATGCAGTACAGATGACGTCACTGTCGCTGCGAGTAATCATCTCTTTTCTTCCAAAGGATCTTCTAACCTGGGGGTAAGAATGCTAATATTTTTAATGGTTTTGTTTGTTTTTTCTTCTATTTTCCGTATATTTATTCTTTTTGTACTGTTTTTTAAGGTATACTCCCATGTAGTTCAGATATGGTTAGCTTTGGATTTACTAACATTTATTTTTATTGGTTTTGTTTTCCGTTTTATCAGTAGCATTATTATTTTGATTTTTTCTGTTGCTATTTCCAAGTTTAATCTTTTTTTAGTTCTTCTGATATTTTGTATAATATGCGTTGTGTTCGGTCTTTTTCGTACTTGTGTCCTGATAGCTAAATCGTCTGCAAAGGCTATTAGTTCTACGTTCTTTTGAATTCAATGTATAATATTCTTTCATACAGAATGTTCTATTGTAGAGGTCCGAGTATGGATCCTTGTGGTACTCCTGAGGTAATTTCATTTTTTTTTCTTTGTCTATTATAATAATTCTGTCACTTAAATAGTTTTTAATTTTGTTTAATAGGCAGTTAATTATTCTAATTTCCTTTATACTTTTTACCTACCAGGAGGCTGAGTTGAAAGCGTTTTTTATGTCTATTGTAACTAGTAGAATTTGTTTTCTGTTTTTACTTGCTTTTTTATGTTTTAATTTTTTTTCTAAAGCGTTGATACCCGAGAGACCTTCTCTGTACCCAAATTGGTTTTTGTTTGGAATGTTCTTCTCTATGAGTTCGTTGTCAATTTTGTTTTTTATAAGTTTTTCATATAGCTTTCCTATGACGACTAGTAAGCATATTGGTCGGTAATTGGTTTCTCTGTTATTTAGTTTGTTTGGTTTTTCTATTAGGATTAAGTTAGCCGACTTCCAAATTTTTGAGAATTCTCCTTTTTTCTGGAAGGTCGTTAAATATGTTTTCTAAAGATTTGCTTCCCCTGCTGCTTTTATGACCTCCGGCGGTATGTTGTCTGGTCCTGGTGACTTTTGGTTTTTTTATGGTTTTAGTGCTTCTTTAAATTCTTCTTCGGTAATTTCATTTATTTTCCCTTTACTGTTTGAATATTTCCACGTTATTTGAGATGCATTGGAAAACGTTTGTTTATTTGTGTTCGGGTTTCTTCTCTAGTTATCTGTACTTTTACTGACTTGTAATTTTAGTTACTTGTCACTATTTTATATGCTGTCCCCATATGTCCTCTTCTAATTCTTTACATAAAATCTTCCATTTTTCTTTTTTTACTTTTTCTATAGCTCTTTTATTTGTTTTTTTTGCGCTTTTGTAAATCTTGTTAATTGCCTTTTTTTTGGTATTGCTTGTTTTTTTTTGTTTATCTCCTCTGTCTATCAGTTTGTATTTGTTATTTATTTGTTTCTTTCTTAAGAAATCTGTTGCATAATCGTGTCATTTCTCAAACTAGTTTTTCTGGTGTAAAGTTTATAATATTTAGTTTAAGTTTCTCGGGTTTTCCTTTGAGGGTTTCCATAATTTTATTGTTTATCTGCCATCTTATACACTTTTTGTTTTGTTGTTTTTGTGATGTCGAACGATATTGTGTGGTGATCACTCATATGTTCTTCATGGTTCTTTACTTTCCAATTTTTAAATTTCCAGCAATATTTGTCGTAGCCATCGTTATGTCTATTATGTCGGAACTTTTCCTTCATTTACTGCTACTAGCTCATTTGTCTCCATCCATTTGTCTAGTATCTCTTTTGTGTGTTTTTCCTGCTCCAACCATGGAAGACTTTGCGTTTAAGTCTCCTCCTATTATCAGACTATAGTGTTGTTTGTTTTTGTTTATAAATACTTGTAGCATTTTAAGGTAGTTTTCAAAATCATCTATGTTTTATTAGGTGAGAAATATAAATTGATATAAATAGAACCGTGTAAACTGGGACTCTTACAACATTCATATCACAGAATTTACACACTTTGATATTTTCTTATAACTAATAAAAATATCACAGTTTTTAACACATAAAATTTTGGAAGCAATCGATACATTTGACTCCTGTCGTAGAACTATATCAGTGTCTAATTCTTGCATTGATTTGTGCAGCATGTCGTGGGCTGACTTGCTTCTATTAACATTTACTTGCAGAACCTTTATTATCTGTTTAGCCGTTTTGATTCCTCATCTGTTTTATGTTGTCTTCTGTTCTCTTTTATTTTTTCATAAAACATTTTGCAATGTCTCTTTATTATTATGTTTATTTATTTTTTTGTGTCTTTAAACATGCCTTCCACCATCTTCCTGTGTCTATTTGTTTCTATGTTATTTATTTTGTGTATAGTTACGCTTTTGTCTTCTATGGTTGCCTCCTTTAGCTTTCCTAATTTTTTCCAGATGTCACCTTCTTCTTCTTCGTATTTTATTTTTATTATCTTATTTTTGTTATTATTTCTTATTCAAGTACTTCCACTTCCATGTTCATATTTTTAGTTATGTATGTTTATTTAGTGCTAGTTTATGTAAACTCGTATTTTCTTTTGCTTTTTTAGTATTTATCCAGACTGTCCTAGTACTATTGGAGTCCTGTAAAGGATGCCCTTCTATGAATTTTGTTGTTCTGTAGTCTTTGTCTGACTATTCTTCGCATGCTATTATTCAAATGTATTAATATCCTCGATGTTGCTGATTCTTTCTTTTTCATCTTCAGTAAATTGCGTTGTTTGTATGCTTTTGTTAGCTTTTTTTTCTGGATTTTGTATTATGGCGTCTGTTTGAGTCTCAACTTCTATTGTCGTCTTTTAGTTTTCTTCAATTTAATTTCTTCAAACTGATTGTTTATTTATCTCCTCTATTTGTCTTTTTATTTTGATTGTCATTTGTTTGATTTTTCTTTTAGTATTCGAATTTGCATCTATTATTGTTTGCGATTCTTTATGTTTCTATGCTGTCTCTTAAATCCTTTACTACTGGGTTTACTCTCCTTTTGTTTATTTCATCTATGAAGGATTGTTCCACTGCCTTTCTTTTTTTATCGGTTACTCCCCAGGAATTGCATCTTGAGTCCGGAGGTAGCATTGTAAGTCAATAATCAGGCTATTTTTGGACTGGTCTACTACTTTAATTATTTCACTCTGCCTTGATTTTGGTGGTGTTCTATTTATAGAATCTTTTCTTCCAAAAACGCTGTCTTCTTCCTTTCTAAGTTGTTTTAAATTACCCTCCGTTTCTTCCTGACTAGTAACACGAAATAACTCTGTGGCCTGGTTCTCCACCACAAAAGTCTCACGGTCTCTGAGTATCGACCCAGGGAAGCCCGCTCAACAACTTTATCCTTTGCCGGCCCTAGGGGATCCCTCCGTTGCGCGGTACCTGCAGTTATGTTTTGTTATATGTTATTGTTCCGTTTTCATTTGTCCGTGCATTTTATGCCTCCTGCCAGGCTTGTTTTCGTTGTCATTTAGTCAGTTTTTTTCCTGTAATCCAAGAAGGAATGATTTTTATTGAGATTTTCGCCTCTCGTTATTCCCCCCACGCAAGCGTCCTGACAAAACAAGTTACCGCTTGGTATAATGGTCGTCACTTTGTGGTTGGGTCCCACCTTCGCCGCTCGAGAGGGGCGCTCTTGTAGCAGGGTGTAGTTTCGACTTTACCGATGTGCAACCGGCGTCGTAGTTTACTTGTGCAGACCCCTCGCCACGACACTACAGCAGGTTAAGGATTTGCCCTCCTCCTTTATTCTGGCTTGGGACAGGCTGCTCGGTAAACTCGAATGCCAACCCAATCACCGTACAGGCGGAATAGAGTGCTATTCTGTTGGTCCATTGAAGGAAATCTCCTACCGCAGAGAGACTCAAAAATTTTCTCTTGTTACTTCCTCAGAACATTTGCTTATTCCTATTCCACCTGGCGACGCGCCCAAAGGGGTTGGAGATGACCCACACGGGTCCAATGTTTACTTAATCTATTCTAATCTAACAAAACCCAACCTAACCCTAAATAAATTATTTAGTAGGTTACATTAGGTTAGCTTAGGTTGGTTATTATCTCATAACTGCTGAATAATATAGCTTGGTTCTTAGGTTAAAATGAATTGCAAGAAAATAATTGCAAAATAACCGGTGATTCAAAAAATTTTGATCAAAGTGGACCATGAAAAATTCACGTACGTCTACTCTAAATGCATAAAACTGGATGTGTTCGGACCTATCAAAGTACTATTAAAGTCATCTGAATTAGTAATTAAAAAAAATTGAAATTAAATCTGTCAGAATTGACAAATGTACAAGCTAAGCTAAGATACACCTATTATAACTTGCTTTGTCGATCATGGCAAAGTTTGATAAAAATTTTTTGAATCACGCTGGTTCACAAACAGATTTATTATTAGTCACACGAGCAACAGAAAAAATAAATTATAATCGCTTAATTGGGTCATTAAATTACCTGTAAATCGTGCGATGGGGTCTGAATTACCAACGCATTTGATCAATCTTCTGATTTTACTCAGGCAGTTCCTCCAATAATTGTTTAACTCTGTTTTTGCTGTAAAACCATTAACCACTGTCGAGGGTTGGTAAAAATAAGCTAAAATTGAAACAAAAAATTCAACAAAATTGGGACAGTGTTGTTGTTCCACCACCTTGCGTCACCTCGGTGTTATCCAACTTTATAACCACCAAGCACTTCAAGTAAACCACTATCAGAATCGTTAAGCCATGGTTATTTAGATGAACAGGATATGTTTTAAAATTTTACATATTAAAAAAATTAATACAAGAACATATCTCTCTGAGTTTTTATAACTATCTTATTCTAACTTTAACAATTTTCTTTTTCTTTTTTTTCGTCATCTCCTTCTTTCTACCACTTTTCTCATCCATCTGATCTTTCAACATTTCTTCAGTAACGTCTTCCTCGTTCTTTCCTTTGTTATTACTTTGCTGCACTCCACTAATTGATGTTCAATGTTTTACTAGTCTAATTGATTTTATTCTTCTTCCTTTCTTCCATCCATCTTTTTCTGTTTTCTACTTCTTTCATCCATTTTATGCCTTCTCCATTTTTCCCTAGTAGAACTTCCCTTCTCACTCTACATTCTCCCAATTTTCGCCACACATCCTACACATTCTTTCTTCATCTTTCTTCTAATATTTATTCTCATTTTCCTCATTTCTTAGTCTACACCTTGCTACCATATGTTATTCTTTTATGGTTAATCCTCTTGTGATATATTTTGGTATTTCATGTTAGACTTCGATTCTTTTATCTTCATCTCTTTTTCTTGTTTTTGGTTGTTTTTGTTCTTTTCTGTTATCTCTCCTGCATCCTTCTCCTTTTCTCTCTCATTATTCTTACCTCTTCTGTCGCATAACCCCTCTTCTATAGTATGCTCTTCTCTCTTCTTTTCCGTGCTTTGTTCTTTGCCATTTTACCTCCTTCCAACATTCATATAAAATTTCATTGTCTTTTCTATCTTCCATCCTTTCCTCAAATCTGATTGCTCTCCTCTCTGTTTGTATTCTTATTTTTTCTGTTTTCATTTCTTCCTCTATTAAATACCCTGGTGTTTCCCTCTCCAAACCTAGTGTCCATATCCAAAATTTTTTCTGTATCTTTTCTAGTTCTTCCTACTTCTTCAATCCCCAAATCTCCGCTTCGTACATCATCACACTTCTTACTATTTTCTCAAATAACCACTTTCTTTTTCTACTTTTGCACCGAATAATCTTTCTCATATAGTCCATGCTTGTCCCATTACATTACTTCCTTTTTTCATGAATTCTTTTATATGGTAACTGTCTTTATTGTCATATGTCATCATTCTATTTCTTCTTTTCCCCACCACCATTTCTCTTTTTTTTCTCTTCCTATTTTCTTCTTAAATACCATTATTATTGTTTTTTCTACGTTTACCTCTAATTATTTTTTCTCTACATTTCTTCTCAACGTCTTTATTGCTTTCTTTATCTCTTCTTCTTTACTTGTAAGTATTACTATATTGTCCGCAATGCATAAGTGTTATTATATTTTTCTTCCAATTTTTATTACTCCAACATGATCTTTCCTCATTTCTTCTTCTAGATCCTTTATATATACCGAAACTATCATCGGGTTCAACGGACATCCTTGTTTTAAATCTTTTTCTGTCCTAATACTCCTTCCCTTTCTTCCTTTTCAACTTTACTCTATTTTTTGTTTCTTTATAAATCTCTCCCACTGCTTCTATTATGTCTTCTTTTATTTCATTTTCCTCATAATTTCTCACAATGCCTTTCCATCTACTCTATCAAATGCCGTTACGTTTAAAATTACAATCGACTTAACATGGGAAAACAAAAAAATCATAAATTTGAACCATACATTTCCTAAACAAAAGATTTATATCACTGTAGAAGATTTCTTATCGACTGATATACAGTGTGTCCTAAAAAGAGTAGGATTGTATGGCTCCTTTGTTATTAATACAGATACAATTTGGGTTAATTGGATAATGATCTTCAGTTTATTATACTGCCTCATATTCTGCTAAGAAAACTGAAAAATTCAGAGCTGTTCCGAAGTTATTCGGAAAACATTATTTTAAAAAATCCAATTCCGTGGAATTTGTCAATAACAGACACCAACATAGTTCCTAAGTTTTTGTCCGTTAACGGAGGATGTCCGCTTATGAGAAGATAAAAAAATTTTAAATATAATTTTTGTCAAAAATTCTTTGTTACAATTAAATATAATGTCAACTACTCTAGAGCAGCACAAACTCCTCAAACATTTACTCTATGAAACCCAGAAAGGGAACCACTCACAACACCTTCTATTCTTCCAACTACTTCAAGTTCTCTGGTTTTAAATCTTCTGGCGACTGTCAAGGTTTTTAATCGTCCAGATGCTGATTCTGTGGACCTCATTTTAGCAAGTCAACTGTTCTTGACAGTCCTTTATTCTTCTAAGACCAATGACAAAATCCGAGATGTTCTCAAATGCTTCCCCCACCCAACTCTGTTACCACATTCAGGTTAGTATGATATACCAATCGATCTTTTCAACGAGCCTTGGCTTGCTCCACATCATGAACACAAAGAATACAGCTCCAACTGAAATACTCAAAGAATCCTGTGGATAGAAATATCATTTGCTTCAACTGCCACGATTAGTCATTCTCGAATTCATCACCGTTTGAGGAAGAGTGTGTGTCCAATATGCTGGTTGCTGTTGAATAAGAAATAAGTAAAATCACTCTTTTTTAGATTCCCATAAATTACACTACTCTCTTGTGAAAGAATGGAAAGGAAGGAGTTTGTGGTTGATGGAATATAATTCTTATTAGACTATAAAGTCGTTGCATCCGATAAAGCTTCACGTTCAGTGCGCCATGTACAACTACAATTAGGATGATTTGGTGGTGGTGGGGTTCGGCTTAATATAAATAATTATAAACGTTATCCACCGTCGGAGGATGCGACCAGAAAGAGGGTAGTTACCGTCGGCTGCGTGGTAACAATCTGCGAGTAGAACAAAAACGTATCTTTAAAAAACAATTAAAAATTTAAATTTCAAGGTCATAGGTCTATGTGATAAATACGCCCAACGCTCACAAAAACGTCTAAAATAAGAAGAAAGTAAAATTTATGTGTAAGAGAAAAAGTAAGTCACATCTAACTATACAAAACTAAATTTGTGAAAACGACGAAAAATTTGTTTCTCTAATAATTATGATGGCCTCGTTTAGTATTAAAATTAATCAGCATACATTATTAATCGTTTAAACATTTAACAACGTGCCGTTAGATTGAAGACGAAAATAAAAATTTCTGCTTTCATGATCACGCTAATTTTTCTTCGTTTTTTTTTTGTTAAACATTAAATAGCAGCCTACTTGATTTGGGAATGCTTGAATCGTTATTAAAAGTCGAGCTCTGATTACTTATGAACAACAATAAAAACATGCAAATTAAACGATTAGTTTGAAAATTTATAGGTTTAATGATTAAAGAAATTGATTGAACTGCTGGAACTGTTATATTAACCATAACGATAATAATGTTGTTATAATTTGTTGCTCAAGTTATGGACAATTTATTTTTATAATCTTCAAGAAACTATAAGAGCTACTCGAGTGCGTTTAGTTTAAACGGTTTCTAGTACTCAACAATTTCTTGACACCTTTAGATGGTATAATGTCTCATAAGAATTGTAAATTTGCACTTATTCATAAACTAAAGTACAATAGTACGAGTCCGTAAAACTCTTTTTTGATTACAAAATCCGGCCATTAAAAAAATATACACAAATAAACAATATTGAGGTTATATTAAAATTTTAAAATGGCCAACTTGATTGCACATTCAAATTTCCAAAAAAACTTGTTTAGTGGTTGTTCTAACCTACTGCATTGTGAATGTTGGCTAAAGTTGTTGCCGGCAAGTTTCTATGAAAAAGCTGAAACGAATGCATTCAGCCTTCAATCGAAAAAGCTGTCAGATTACTCTCGTTGTTAAAAGCCAATAACCCGCGCGTCCCACCGAATCTTCTTGCTTGCGCGCAACCATTTAAAAATATTTATCCGCCCCCGAAATTCTCTTACTAATTTTTTTTTTCAATTTATTCGATATTAAAAAACATATTAAGAATTCCTCTACCGTCAATCGTTTTCCGCTAGAGATAACTCATGTATTAATTAAAATACCGAAAAAAACCCTCTCTCTCTCGTACAAGATAATCGCCGAAGAGAGGGCCACGACCACGACGACGACAGCATCACGTTCCAGCTTCAGGTTAGTATGGCTCGAACTGTGTTAGTGTGTACGCTCGTACTACTTACTGTAGCATCATCATCGAACAGAGTCTTAAAATACAACCTGTCGAGTCACTGGGACAGAGGACCGCCGCCTCCGGACATCGAAGCTAACATTACATACCATGCTTTAAAACACCGTTTGCAAATGAGCACGGAATTTTTTTTAATCCCGTCCACAACGACGCCGGTCGCCACTATGACTACCACCTTAAAAAAGTGCGTCGAATGTCCCGAGGACGGTGTTCGAATTTTTGGACTTTTTCGAAATGAGGTCTGGGTGATCCCAGTGTTGGCTTTATCGTCGCTGACTATGTTTTTGATTGCCGGCTTCGAGGTGTTTGTTTTGTGTAAAGCGTGCCAAACTATTCCTAGTAGAAGACATTTATTTCTGGGGCAAATGTTACTTTTGGGATTATTTTCGGGCGCCGGACTTGGCAGTGTTTTGGCTCTGACGCCGACCCAAACGACTTGCGCCATTGTTCGTTTCGGTACTGGCGTATCGTACGCGCTTATTTTTGCTTCACTTTTGGTTAAGTGCGTTTTTTTAATTAGTTTGAACGGTGGTGTGTATTTACCGGCACCTTATCAAGGCTTGCTTTTGTTGTTCGCGGTGTTAATTCAAGTTGCCATCGGTATCCAGTGGTTGTTGACAAATCCTCCTGTAGTAGACATTGTGACTGTAGAAAACGTATCTCAACATAAGCACCAACTACTGGTTACGGCTGAAGATATTAATAGTGCAGTGACTATTCCTCTTTGTCGAACGACGTTCGCTGACATGTTATTTTCTTTAATCTACATAGTGTTTTTAATCGCGTTTGTGACAGTGCTCGCATTCAAGTCGCGTACTATAAGAGACAACTACAGAGAAGCCACTTACATAGGTTTATCAATAGGTTGCACCATACCCACTTGGCTCGTATGGGTTCTAAGTGGTTTCATCGTGTCAGATAAACACAAAGACGCGTGTATAGCTTTTGGTTTAATTATTTCCACAGTTATGATATTTTTGATCATGTTTATGCCGAAAGGTCGACAGCTTGCCGCCATGGGCAAAGAAGGTCTGTATATAGAAGACCGAGAAGATCGATTTAGTTCTCTCAGTCATCAAGAGTCTGGATATTCTCCGTCATTTTTCCACTTCAAACCGGTCAAATACGGTTTGGATACTCTCAAACGGCCACCTGTCACTACTTTGGGTGGAGGTACGTTCATTTTTTTATTTATTTTATTTTTGGTAAAAGTGGTTGGCAACAACATGCTGCTTAGATATTTCAAAGAGTCAACCCACATATTATTTAATATAACAAAAACCTATGTTTGCATTCTAACACCAAATGTACTCAACTGTCAAAAATATTTCACTTGATTTGCGCTTCGAAAAAAATATTTTAGGTGACAACATCGATTATTTCTTGTTGATCAAAACATTGTCAAAAATGTTATTAATTTTTCTTAAACTGGATCGGTAAAGATATCGAGAGATATTCGGTAAGAAGATTTTATAGCAATATGATCGTTATGTCATAATGCCACTTGTTGAATATCATATTCTAATTCGTTTAAACACTGGTATAAAATTTTCTCAAAAATGCTTGAGGGATATTTAGTAAGAAAATTTTAAACTAATATGATTGTTCATACAAAAATTCGGTTCTCAGGCAGTGGACAATTATCACCAAAAATTCCGAAAAATTTCTCTCTCATAGTCAAACTTACCGAATTCCAGATTTTGATTGGTTATATAATTCGACATCAAGAAAAAAATTAGGTTTTGAGTCAAGCGATTATGATATTAGGTAAGAAGATGTAGTTATCGTAAGCGGAAAATTTTCACGTACTTGGGTTTGAGTAATTCGGTAAGAAAATCATATACGAATACGATTTTCTGATTCCAAAAAAGTTTGATTTGATTTTTTTTTACTAAAATCCGGATGTGAAGCGAAAATTTCCACCAAAATATTTCCGAAAAATGTTGAGTCTGTTCAATATCAATCATAGTCATATCAGATTCAGATTGGTTTAAACACTTTGCGTCGTATAAAATTTTTCCAAAAAAAATTCGTCCACATAGAAAAAATTGCAAATTTGAATTCATTCTCTAGCGATATTTGGCAAGATAATTTGTAGCAATATCGACAGTCAGACAACGAAAAATTTTCTCCAAAAATTCCAAAAAATTATACAAGTTATAAGAAAAAAATTGTTAAAAATGTTATTTTCTAAAACTTTTATTTGAAGTATTTTTTTCTAAAACTTAATTGAAATTGTCACCATCATTGTTTGCGACAGTTGTGACGATAAAATTTGATGGTTGGCTTAGTTTAACGCTCCACTAAATATTTGTGCAACCAGGCATTAAATTATATTAAACGATAAAGTAAAATTTTTATTCAAGATTAAAAATCAAAAAAAGCTATAAATACTTATTAAAATAACAAGAGATTAATAAAAACACAACTTTTCTCAAAAATTGGGACGAAGAAGAGATTGATTTTAGATAGATATTCAGCAAGATAATTTTATACGAATATGATTTGTTATAATTAAATCCGGATTGCCAAGCAACTTAAAATATCCACTAAAAAATTTCTGAAAAAAAACATGTTATAGTGATCAAATCCGTGATATGAAATTTTCTTAAAAAAATTCACACAAACAAACGTCGATTTTAATTCATGCTGGACGGTCATTCGGTAAGAAAGTTTGATACCAATCACAGTAATACCCAGCTGTCAGACAGGGGGAAATTTCCACTAGAACCATTCATAGTGACACTTGTCAAATATCAGATTTTGATATGTTTTAAACACACGGTATAAAACCTTCCCAAAAATTCGCGACCAAGAAAAAATTTATATTTGAAAGTTATTCGGTAAGAAAACTTTATACAAATACAAAGCTTGGAATTTTAAACTAAAAAGTGTCAGAAAAAAATTGTCTTAGTAGTAAAGGTTAGGTTTAGATTCTGGTTAGGTTCAACACCTGACTAAAATTTTCTCAAAGAAATTGCCCTAAAAAGATGCTTCCGAAAAATGTTTCTGTTGTGAAAGTAGTACTGTTGAAGACCTGGTAACAAATTTTTTCAAAATGGTCATGACCAAAAAGAAATTCATGCTTGAAGGATATTCGGTAAGAAAATTTTAAACGAATATGGTTTGTCTCGGATTTATCAAACGGAAATACGAAAATTCGGCTCTTAAACACTCTCTATCATAGTGAGACTTGTATATTACCAACATCTAATAAAACACGTGTATAAAAACATCTCAAAAATTCGGTTATCGGTCAACGGGAAATTATACTGTCGAATCTGATTGGTTTAAAAATGTCGTGATTAAAAAAAATAGTGCTTGAGGGATATTTGATAAGAAAATTTGATACCAATATGATTTGTCATACCATTGATTATAGTCATACTAAAATCCAGTTGTCAGTCAGCTTGAAATTTCCACTAACAAATTTTAGAAAAAATTATCATAGTGAGACTTATTGAATATACTTTATCGGTTAAAACACAAATTCGCGACAAAAAAAAGTTTCCGGGTTTCTTTTCTTTTCTCGAGCGATATTCGACAAGAAAATTTTATACCAATATGATTGTTACACTAAAATCTGGTTGTCATTTTCCTGAAAATCAAATTCTGATTGGTTAAAACAATTAAGCAAAAATTTGCCCTAGAGCGGTATTCGGTAAGAAAATTTTAAACAAAAAAATTTCTCTTTCTCATAGTGAGATTTATCGAATACCAGATTTGGATTGGTTAAAACACGTGAATATAATTTGTCTCAAAAAATTCGCAATCAAGAAAAAAAATTCGGGTTTTCTCAAAATTAAAAAAAAATTTGCTTGAGGGGATATTCGGTAAGAAAATCGTATACTAATCCTATTGTCAGAAATTTTTTCCAAAAAAATTCACACAAAAAAGTGTTCTGATTTTAATTTATGTTAAAAAAATATTAGCTAAGAAAATTTTATACCAATATTTTACTAAAATCCGGCTGTCAAACAAAAATTTCCTCCAAAATATTTCCGAAAAATGTTGTCATAGTGATTCTGGTGAATATCTAATTGTCATTGGTTTAAACACGTCGTATAAAATGTTTCCCAAATAATTCGCGCATATAAAAAAAAATCCGGATTTGAATTCATTCTCGAGCAATGTTTGGTAAGAAAATTTTATACCAATATGGTTTGTGATAAAATCTGGCAATCCGACAACGGGAAATTTTCTTCAAAAAGTGATAAGTTGTTTAAAATTTTAGTGTCTGTAACTTTTATTTGAACTATTTTTTAAACGCAATTGCAATTACGACCATCATTATTTGCTACAGTTGTGACGATAGAATTTGATGGTTGGATTATTTTAACAATACATTAAAGACATTTTATTAAAAATTAAAAATCAAAGAAAACTCATTAAAATAACATGAAATTAATAGAAACCTAACTTTTCTCAAAAAATTTGAAACGAAGAAGAAATTGATTTTGGAGGGATATTCGGTAAGATAATTTTATACGAATATGGATTGTTATAATACTAAAAATTTCTGAAAAACTTGTCATAGTAATGCTGTGGAATTAAGTTAAATTCGTGACATTAAATTTTCTCAAAAATTCAGTTAAAAAAACGGAATTTTAATTCATGCTGGAGAGTTGTCCGGTAAGAAAATTTGATACCAATATTATTATACTAAAATCCAGCTGCTTGACAAGTAAAAATTTACAATGAAAACATTCATAGTGACACTTGTCAAATATTAAATTATGATACGTATGTTTTCCCAAAAAACTTGCGATCATCAGAATAATCATGCTTGTGGGTTATTCGGTAAGAAAATTTTATACAAATACGAAGATTAAAATTTTAAACTAAAAAGTTATAATGCCGATTTTGGTTAGGTTAAACGCGCCATTAAAATTTTTTCAAAAAAATTTACGCAAAAATATGTTTCCATTTTAAGTCATGCTGGAAGAATATTCGGTAAGAAAATTTTATACCAATATACTTCGTCTTACTAAATTCCGGTTTGCCACACCAGATTCAAATTTTTTTCAAAGAAATTCAACAAAAAAAAATGCTCGGATTTTAATTCAAGTTGGAGAAATATTCGGTAAGAAAATTTCATAGCAATAATGTTTGTCCTTCAAAATTCGGTTGTCACAAATCCATCAAAATATTTCCGAAAAATGTTTATGTTGTGATAGTGATACAGTTGATCACCTGGTATAAAATTTTCTTCAAAGGTAATGGCCAAGAAGAAAATCATGCTTTAGGGATATTTGATAAGAAAAAAAGGCAAATTTTTAGTAAAAAATGTTTTGTTGTCATAGTGATACTTTAAATACCAGATTCTGATTAGTTTGCGATCAAGTGAAAACTCAGAGTTATTCTGTAAGAAAAGTTTGTACCAATATGATTTGGTTGTCAATGCAGTGCGAAATTTCCACTAAAAACATTCGGAAAGTATCTTTTGTTGTCATAATAGCATTGGTTGAATATCAGATTCTAATTAGTTTAAACAATTTTTCCAAAAAAATTCACGACCAAGAAAAAATTAATGCTTGAAAATATCCAGTAAGAAAGTTTTAAACCAATGTAATTCCGGTTTCACACAGCGGATAATTTTCACTAAAAAATTTGTCATACGAAAATTCGGGTGTTAGACAACGGAAAATTTTCACAAACAACTTCTTCGAAAACCAGATTCTCAATCAAGAGAAATATTTCGGGTTTTAATTTATGTTCGATCGATATTAGATTTATTGTCTCAAAGAACTCACCCGTACTGTAATTCAAGCTAAAGGACTATTCGGTAAGAAAATTTTCTACCAATATGATTTGTTCTACCCAAGATCGCAACAAAATTTTACATAAATTTTATCTTCTCATGGCAATTCATAAAAAAATACTTGTTAAAAATATAACATTTATTTGAACTATTTTTGTCTAATACGCAATTGCAATTTTGATCATCATTATTTGCTACAGTTGTGACGATAGAACTTGTTGGTCAAATTGGTTTAACGTTCCATTAAAGATTTGTGCAACAATCAGGTATAAATTATTCTGATATTCGGCAAAATAATTTTATACGAATATGATTTATCATAATAAAATCCGGGTTATCAAACAGCTTGAAATTTTGGTCACAGTAATACTTTCAAATATTGATTCTGATCGAGTTAAATCCGTCATATAAAATTTTCTTAAAGAAATTCACGCAAAAAAGAAAATTTGAAACCAATTTGTCATAATAAAATCCAAACAGGGGGAAATTTGCACCAAAGACATTCATATTGGCACTTGTCGAATATCAGATTCTGATATGTTATAAATACTTGCTTGATGGATATTTGGTAAGAAAATTTTGTACGAATACGAAACAATTTTAAACTAAAAAGTTTCAGAAAAAAATTGTTATAGTGATAATGCAAAATACCAGACTCTGGTTAAGTTAAAGACCTGATTAAAAAAAAACGTGCAAAAATATATTTGCATTTTAATCATGCTGGAGGAATATTCTGTAAGAAATCAGAATCAAGCATTCGACAACATCATTGTGGCAGCAGAAATTTTCTTTGGTGAAAGTTTCCTGCAGTCGAACAGCCAAATTTTTGCATGACAAATGGTATTGGCTTAAAATTTTCTTACCGAACACGATTTTTTTACTACGACTTTTTGATAAAATTTTATACCACTGACTGTTTAAACCAATCAGATTTTGTATTCAACACTATCACTATGACAACAGCAACATTTGGGTGAAAGTTTTCGGATTTTAGTATGACAAATCATACTGGTTTAAAATTTTCTTACCGAATATTCTTAATTATTAAATAAATAATTAAATAATATTTTTGTTAGCAGCGAATTTTTGAAAATATTTTATATCACGCTTTACATCAATCAGAATCTGATATTCGATTGTACCACTGTCATAGTGTTACGGTCGAATATCTAATTCTGATTGATTTAAGTTTAAACGCGTGGTAAAAAAAAATTTCAAAAAATTTTGACCAACAGTTTGATGCTCGAGTGATTCTTCGGAGAGAATATTTTAAATCAATATGATTCGTCATACTAAATTCAGGCTCCCAGACAGCGGGAAATTTTCCAAAGAATAGTTTTTGTTGTCATAGTAATACAGTCCAGTACTGAATTCTGATTAGTTTAAGAATGTTGTATAATTTTTTTTTCCCAAAAATAACTTAAATTAATAGTGGAACGATATTCGTAAGAAAATTTTATTCCAATATAATTTTCATACTAAAATCCGGTTGTCAAAAAGCGAGAAATTTTTACTTCAGTATTGCCAAAACACATTGTATAAATTTTTTCCCAAAAAATTGGTACACACACACACAAATTTCGGATTTTAATTTTCATTCTAGGTAATATGATTTGTCCTGACATCTGACTCTTAGGCAGCAGAAAATTTCCACTTAAATATTTCCGAACTTTACCATATCGAATGCCAAGTTCTGATTTTTTTACACAAGAGACATAAAATTTTATCAAAAAATTCACGATGATGTGAAAATTCATCCTCTAGAGATATTCGGTAAGAAAATTTTGTACCAATATGAATCCGGTTGTAAGGCAGCCCGAAACTTCAAAAAGCGGGAAACTTTCAGTAAAAAAATTCCGAAAAATTTTGTCTTAGTGATACTGTCAATTCTGATTCGTTTAAACACTTGGTATATAAATTTTTCAAAAAATTTGGGACCTGGAAAAAATTCATGTCCAAAAAATATTTGATAAGAAAACTAAAACAGCATGAAACCTCCACTAAAAAAATTTCGAAACAAATTTTGTTGTCATAATAATACAGTCGAATACACGGTCCACAAAAAAATTGATGATGGGTTCCTTTCACCAAACCTGATCTATTATATGTTTTTGGGGTCGCTGAATACGAATCCGAAGTTCGTTTTGCCCCATCACGAACTTCAAAAAACATGGCGGATTTTGAGTGGTTAACTCAACTTTTTAAACTTTTTTAAATATTGACGAATTTGCTTGAAACTTGTTACTCGGGGGTTTTTGGGGTCGCTGATTACGAATTTGACCGAAAACCCCAAGTAATAAGTTTCAAGCGAATCCGATCAATTTTAGCCCCGAGTAACAAGTTTCAAACGAATACGATCAATAATTTTTCGTCCGCCATATTGAATCCGCCATTTTAAATTTTCAAAATCTAAGGTCAGATTTGTAATCAGAGACCCCAAAAACCCCCGAGTAACAAGTTTCAAGCAAATCCGATAAGTTTTTAATTTTTTGTCCGCCATATTGGATCCGCATTTTGAATTTTTAAAATCTAAGGTCAGATTTGTAATCAGAGACCCCAAAAACCCCCGAATAACAAGTTTCAAGCAAATTCGTCAATATTTAAAATAGTTTAAAAAGTTGAGTTTTCCACTCAAAATCCACCATGTTTTTTGAGGTTAGAAAAAAGTCATGACGTGATGGGTCAAAACGGACTTCGGATTCGTGCTTAGCCACCCCAAAAACATATAATACACCAGGTTTGGCGAAAGGAACCACTCTTCTATTTTTTTTGTGGATCTGTGATGTCAGAGTCTGATTGGTTTACACGTATTTAAAATTTTCTGAAAATAATTTTTGTCTTATGCACAAACTTAAATTTGTAAAAACCCTAACATGTGGTTTTTAAAATTTTTACGTACTGAATAGGAGTTTTACCATCACGTATACTGGAAACGATTTAATTCCAATCCAATTACTACAGTCGTTGTGATAGTTGTGACGGTAGAATTGAATGGTCGGATTGGTTTAGCGGCCCATTAAAGATTTGTGCAAACGGGCATTAAATTAGTTTAAACGTTTTTTGTCCACACTTAAAAATCAAAGAGATCTATAAATACTCATTTAAAATAACAAGAGATCAATAAAAACCTAATCCGGGTGGGCTGTGAAGGCGAATTATTTTGAACTGGAACTTTAGCCACATCCACAAAATGACATTTCTTAAAACTGATTGCTTTTGTCAAATTTTTTATTTGATGAAAACATTTTAAAAGAATGTTTCTTTCTAACCGAAAAGTAAATAAATAATAAAGGTTATAAACCTTAAATTAAAACTGAAACAAACTTTGTTTACAATAAAAATGTCAAATTATACGTCATTCGGTGGATGTTGATAAAGTTAAAGTGCACAACAATTCACTTTCACAGCCATCTCTAATTGGTTCTTTATTTATCTCTCGTTGTAAATACATGAGAAAGTAAACTAAGAAAATAAATTTTCAATTTGTTTGAAATTTTTTCGTGTAATTTAAAATTAAATAAGAAATTATTACATCTTAAAGGTTAAATGAAATGCTATATTAAAAACAACATTCGTGCAACAGCTGTCGCATGTTGGAGCACGCGTCTAAAATTAATTAATTAACTTAATGAGCAAGTGTCAATATCGACTATTTTTAATAATATATTTTCTGTTTTTTTTTTGTATTTTTACTATTTGATTTCTGTACTGGAGTTATAATATTAAAAATAGATGTCATTCAAGAGTGAATAAAATTTGACATTTCAGTACTAGCAACATTAAAAATTAATATCCCTACCATATGATTACTTAAAATAGTGTTCTTATGACTAATATTGAACGCAAACAAAAACAAAACTAACTAGAAGTTGTAGAAAACATGAATTAAAAATTATATTAAAATTCGACATTTTAAGGATAAAGTGACAATGCTTAACGTAATGATTATTTTTGTTAATATTAAGGAAATTGCAATTAATGTTATGTAATTGAGCACTAAAATATTATGATTTAAATTCAAGTTATACAATGGTAGCAACCAACAATTACAAAACCGCTCGTTTTTGGGCGATTAGTGCGAACGCAAATCAAAATTATCGGACGGAGATACAAAAGTTTTTGTCAATTTAAATTAAGATTTAATTGACTCACTTTTTGATGCTACATCTATAGAAAATATTTGCATGGATACAGTGATATATATCTTTTGTTTAGGAAATGTATCCCATGTTAAGTCTACTTAAACGACAGGTGGCGTCTTAAGCGTCTAACCTTAGCTAACATAATATAACCCAACCTAACCCAAATTAACATAAAATAAGTATGTTAGGTTAGTTTATTTATGATTACGTTGTGTTAGTTTAGGTTACGTTCGGTTAGATTAGGTTAGTTTTTTTAAGATTTTGTTAGGTTGGGTTAGGTTATTGTATTTTAGGTTGTGTTAGGTTAGTTTCGGTTAGTTTATTTAATTTTCTGTTCAGTTAGTCCAAAAATAGCAATAAATCTTATTTTTTAAAATTTTTGTGTTATGTAATTGATGTCTCCGTTTGAATACAACAAATTCTACGTTTACTAAAATTTGTATTTTTACTCCATCTAAATCTGTTTTTTTCACAATTCTTGTCGAATAATTTGTGAAATTATGCGGAAAGTATAGGTAGGTACTCATTGTCCATATGATTTTAACACACAAATGATTAAAATTTGAGCAAAATATGTTATACGGAGTGTTTTCATAAAAATTATTTTTAGTGTGCTTATTGTCCCAAATTCTTATATTTTATGGGGTACAGTCGATTCAAATGAAGATGGATTCGCCATAATGTCAGATTTCTGAAAAAACTTTTTATCTCTTTTCTTTTTAGACATAGAGATCAAATGTAATTTGTTCTTTTTTCATTTTTTATTTATTTGTACATTTGGAAAGTAAACTTGAAAAAATGTTATCTGAATTATTTTATAATTTTCTTATGGTGGGTTTGATTAGGACATTAGGTGCATCTAATAGATTTTGTTTTATAGACCAAGTTTGTTATTTTAAGTAGGCAATTTTATCATTGAATAATATTTTTCTCAACTTTTATAAATATGCAATGTATATAGAACTTCGTCATCGCAAACAAAAAAAACTAGAGAGCCATGACTTATTTAAAAAAACAAAAGACACATCTTTGTTGCTTTGAATAAGTCGTGGTTAGCTAGATTTTTCATTTTAATAATAATTTGTAGATGAATTATTCTTATACATTTTTGCAAAGCTCAGAAAAGATGTTGTTTAATTATGTCATCGCCTTCTACGATTTTCATTTAAAATAACAAATTGGCTCTTACAAATAAATGTAATCAAATATTCCCATCAAAATCAGCATAAGAAGCTACTAAACTAATTATGTTGAATTTCATGGTTCTAAGAGGTTGGCCTCAAAATCGCTAAACCCCCTAAGGCCTCCTACACCTAAGATCACTTTAGCTCCAAAATCGCTTTAGCACCGGGATCGCTTAGCCTCCATGCCATATTAGCCCCGACACATAAACTCCTTAAAATTTGATTTAGAATTGCCACTTAATATTTAACAAAAATGAAAATCACAACATATCTCGGCAAACTCAATTTTTATTTTATCTTTAAATTTTAAACTTAAAATTTACTTTAAAAAATATCTTAAAATATTTTGTTAAAAAAAAACCTAACCTAACCTAACTTAACCTTTTGTAAAGTAAGGTTATACTTTATAGTGTGGGATTCTCTCTAATACCGGCCTACTCACTAAAAGCACCTCCTACTATTCCGACCTTTACTTTCCCCATCCGATAGGCTTCTTCTATCATCTGTTTGCATGAAGGGGTCTCTTTCGTCCTCCATCTTTTACCCTATCTTGTACTTACTTGCTGTTTTATTGTATTTTTTTGTAAATTTCTTCTTTACATTTTATCTTCTACTCGTACTTTCGTCTTAATTGCATTTGTTAAACATTTTCTAGTTCTTTTCTATTTTCTCTCGCGTATCATTCTCTCAATACCCAACCTTTCGCCCAGCTCTATCTCTAACACTTTTATATTATTCTCCCATCTTATACATTTCAGAACATGCCCTCCGTTTTCTACTTTTGTTCCACATACATACTTCTCATTCATTCTCTTCATTCGTTCATTCATTCGTTCATCATTAACTGATTACTTTCTTCTTCATTCATACCCTTAAAGATCTTTTCACTCGACTTCATCATTCCGTCAATGGGTGGTATCTCAGCCACTACCAATAGTGTTTTCGTTGCTCCCTTTCTAACTTTCAAAGGTGGTGCCTCGATTTAAGTCTAAAATTCTAAAATGGTGACCCATACAATATAATTGACCTCATCACACCTACATACATCCGCCTTTTTTCACTACTAAAAGGCCCCCCACGTTGGGCACCAATCTCCCCAAACGTTCTATCTGCTTTTCCACACATCTTTTAACATGTTCGTTCATGTTTCCATTTTCTCCAATCCACAATCCTAAGTATTTTAAAATGTTTCGCACATCTCACTCTTTTCCTCTCTATTTCAAACTCAAAATCTTTCATGCGTCTTTACCCGACCAGCACCACTGTTTCTGCTTTTTCCGGTGCCAAACTCACCCATTCCTCTATTCCTTCTAACCCTGTTTCAACGCATTTCCTCAGCTTCTCCAAAGTTTTGCAGCTAACACAACCAGGTCATTACGAACTGAATCCCTTCCGACATTGGTATTCTTAACACTCTATCATAGTATATGTTCCACAAGAGGGGCCGGAGAACCGATCTTTGTGGTACTTTTGTTCTCAGTTCTACACTGCTTTTTTCTTCAAACAACAGCTTCCTATCTTTTAACGTTTTCCATACTTTTGAAAAGATTCCGCCTCTCGAGCACTCATTAAAACATGCCAGCAGATCTTACCTTAGCACTCCACGTGCTACACGCAATATTTTCGTTTTATCGCCGCGCATCCTGTTAACGGCTCTATTCAGTTCCTCCAGTCCTTTCTTTACCGGTTCTTTTTCTCAGTTTACGCTCTCCCGACTTAGAAATAAATCCTTTGCTAAACTCATTTGTTCTTCCTTGCTTATCCTACCTTTTGCTCTCATTCCTAGTTTTCCAGTTACGATTTTGTACTCGTCTCCCAATACGTCTTCTTCCAAACTATCCAACAAATCCATCTATAGTTTTCCTTACAAACTTTTATCGTCCTTTCGTTTCCTTGTGTACTTATCTTTTGGGTTGTCACTTTTTTTCTTTGTTTCAATCCTCTCTTTCTCCCATACATTCTTGTTATTCTTCTCCTCAACTTAACACATACGCTATCTCATCCATCCATCAGTATTTCTTCTATTTATCTTATTCTTAAAGGGACATTCACACACCTCAACAATCTTTCATTATTTTTAAGCTCTTCTCATCTGTTTTCCATTTTATACTAGTTTTATAGTTTTTACTTTCTTCCTTTTTGTTCTCTTTCCCCATTCCATAACAATGTACTTATGGGTACTCAGCCTTTCCTTTTTCACTAACCTAACCTTTTTAAATGAGTCAAACTTCTATTTAACGATCCTGAGCTAAGCCTCTCCGAGGCTAAACGATACTTTGGCTAACGCCGTTCAAATTTAATTTCAATAATTTTACCAAAAGTCCGTGGTACGAAAATTTGCAATGAATTTTGAGTTTTTGAATGCACTGCAAAATGTGACTGTTGTTGTTGCTAAACTATTGCTAAGTAATTTCAAATTTATGCTATAATAGAGCCATTTCAATGAATTATTAAATTTGTCATCACACAAAGGGGTTGTAATTTGGCGTTTGAATTAAGTTCTAGACTCTCAACGATATGAAAAAAATTTTAATGTCGTTGAACTATCATTTTATAGGGATAAATAAATTGTATTCATATCGACAAAAGCTATCACCTTTTAAAAGCTTAAAAAAGGCTATGTGTACGATTTATAATACACTCACATCAATTCAAGAAAATAAAAACTTAGGTAGCTCTGAAGACAAATAGAACTTGAATCGACTATACGTACTAAAGAACAAAATCATTGCCGAGATATCCGTTGTTGAATGACTTTTAAAACGAGTTTTTTATAATGTTTTCTATTAAACACGTTAATAAAAAAATTTTGTAGACATAAGAAATGAAAAAAAGGGTCAATGCTGATCATAAATTGTAAATCTAAATTTGATTTTAAATAGGTTAATATAACGTTTGTACTTTCCAATAAATAAAAGTTGTAAAAAACTTTGAATTTCTTATTAAACACATTTGGAAGGTTTTAATAGAATGCATAAATGTTCTGATTTAATTAATTTGGATTGATTTATCTCTCTCTTGAACATCAACTTTTTGATTTTGAACTTTTATTGTATTTTTTTTTCTAACCAAATTAAAAGAAAGTGTCTTATCTTCAGATTTAAACTGCATTCTTATCTACTTTAAAAATCGGTTTTTAATATGAAAAAAAGTTAATAATATCCGGCACCAAATGCGTTCTAATACATAAACTAACCTAAAAAAAGTAGTAGCAGGTACGGTAAAATCCATCCGTTCTGAGCCACCTTTGATTAACCCAAAAAAACCAAAACAACATAATCGTGGGATTTCGTAAACATGAGATCCGAGATCGTACTGGTGCTTGGTTTTGAATATCATACCTAACAATAAAATATTTTTCTTTGTTTTGATGTAAATAAATATTTCAGCCCGATGAAGGTGTACCGTTCTCGAGATTATTATCCATAAAAAATTTATCATCATACACCAGGTGTGTTTTTCTTTAACGATCTAATACGAGAAGAACCTCAAGTAAAAATGTAGGTAAATTGTATGTAATAAAAGCGGCTATTAATTTTTTTTGCTTTCACTAATGATCTCGAATTTTTGCTTACGTTTAACTAAGTTTATCGTAATCTAAAACAAGTGTAAAAATTTGCATATTTACAATTTTATACACTAATCAGTGTCAAGCGTTTCTCATGCTCATTTAAGTTACCAAAAAAGTTTTATTGCTTAATTTTTAATTTTAAGTTTGTGACGGTTTATGATGCTTGATTTTTTAATACCTTGTGCTTGATCTTAGTTTCTTTGTTTCAATATTGCAATAGTAAAAAAAATGCGGTAAGTAAATATTTTAGAATATTTATATACACAGTCTAAGCCGGTTATAACGAACCACAAAGGAACTTCAAAAATTAGGACGTTATAAACGAAGTTTGTAGTAAACGGTGAATATTTTTCAGTCGGATTAACAACCTTTTAAAGAATTAGGTAACAATAGGTTTTAGGATGAGTTTCATTTTCATGATAAAGTTACTGAAGTTTATGTTCGTTATTATTGAGATGGGCGATATTTTTAAGATGGTTGTAATACAGGAATGAATGAATTTGTATGTGTTTTTATAGAACTTAGTTGGGACTGTTAAAATGGTGTGCTATATGTGGCGCGTCGTTATATGCAAAGACGTTATAAGCGATTTTTAAAAAAATTTCAATTAATTGTTTTCAAATATATTTTCAATTCCAAAGCAATATAGTTCATTTGACCAAAGTAAATAAAAAAGATTTTAAAAATCTGTCTAATTTTCCAAGTGGTTTCAGAATTTATTTAAAATTTAAAACTAAGAAGAATAATCAACAAAGGTACTAAAATTAAGCAGGAACCATATTATTTATTAAAATAACGAACGTTTATACATTGAAACAAGAATATATTATTCATAAATTCCTAGATTTAGATTAAATGCAAATTTTAGATTAATTACAATATTATGGAATTTAATTATTTTATCTAATGCGATGTAATTGATGTGGTACATAAATTACACACTGGTGGTCGTTGTTTGCAAAAATAGTTTCGTGCAACATAATGATCACGCTAATGAAACAAAAACGCGCAAACGCTTTTCCGCTGTAACGAATGATAGCAGCAACAATTGATTGACTACATTAGTAATACACGGTGTCTCAGAAATAAGCACATTAATTTTAACCACTAATCTAACCCATCAAGATGAACAATTTTTCTATGTGCCATTTTTCGAAATCTCAAGTTTGTCCACGTCTCCCCCTAAATTAACGAATTCTCTATGTACTGTTCTCATTAAAAATACCAACAATAGACAGCATATTTTTTAATGCTGAAAACCTAAGAAACGGTAGGTATACCTACACTGCCAGACTAGTATACTTACAAATATTTAAATTACAGATTTTTTTAAGAGTGTACCTTGAGAAAAGAAGACTCGTTATCAATAAGATAGTATTACAGAAGGGAGTATCAATTTGAAAAAAAATGGCTTTGCCGCCTTGATGAGCAAAGTCATAAACTCGAGTATTACCAGTGTTTACGTGCATCATGTAACGGTTGTGGTTTACAAAGAAAGAAAATTGACGGCTCTAGAGAAACAACCTAAAAGAAACAAACAAAGGAAATTCGGCTCGATGTAGCGCACTAAGTTCGTGGAGGATAAAGTATTCATAATAGTTAGAGCAGCAGCGTCCGGCTTCGTCGGAGAGTCGCGGAGGTCCCTGAAGAACTATAAGAAATTAGACTATTCTCTAACAAGGCGCCACCTGCTGAGTAAAAGAAAGAAATACAACCGACCAACTGGAGATCAACAGGTTTTACTTAAAGTCTAATACGCTAAATCGAACACAAACCGGAGAGAAAAAAAGACAATTCAATACAACAAACAAATCTTACAATACTAGGAGAATGTGGCAGAAATAGAGAGACTGTCGCATATAGTTACGTGCGTTAGCAGCAGCCTCGCTTAACATTAAATAAGACTCGCAATTAATATGTCGGATTTCAGGTAAGCTTTAGTTACACCCAAGTTAAAGTTATCATTCCGCTTGAGGATTGGCTACTTTAATCGCTGTTTCAACAGCTATCTGATCCTCAGAAAATACCGTAGCTACCCTTGAAGTAGAAACTGTTCCAACTGTAACTCGCTTCTCACGGATTTACGTAACAATTCTACATTGACTTCCACATCATATCCCCACGAAAATAATTCATAGCACAATTCAGCTTTTACCACCTGATTCACTTCTAGTTTCCACATTATGGTAAAGCATGGAGTAACAATTTAAAACCGAAAAGTAATTTGAGATGTCGACGCTCCAAAAGATAATTCACACTCGAGAAATACCTAGTTATAGCTAGAGAAAATAACACAATAGCAGAGATAACAAGAGAGAACGAGCAACGTGATTTATGATAAGCATTGTGTACATTCAGTAAAGCAATTTATGTAGAATGACTACAAAAGAGGAAGAAATGAGACAACAAATGTTCACAAAGCTCTCACAAACCCCAACCCACAAGACAAACTAGAAAAAATCGAGACAAAACTAGAGCAGTTAAGAAAATCTGGCCGACAAGTTAGACGCCAAAATTTGTAACGGTTGTGGTTTACAAAAAAAAAGCGACGGCTCTAGAGAAACAACCTAAAAAAACACAACAACAGGAGATCAACAGGTTTTACTTAAAGTCTAATACGCTAAATCAAACACAAACCAAAGAGAAAGACAGACACTTCCATACAACAAACGAATTTTAAAGTACTAGAAGAATTTGACAGAAATAGAGAGACTGTTGCATATAGTTACGTGCGTTAGCAGCAGAAGGCTCTGCGTACACATATCACTTACACACGGCGATTTACACTAACTTAAACTAGGATTAAAGGGGTGAGTACCTCCCGCAACCCAAAAGGCCTTTTGTTTTCGCGTCAACCGCTCTAAGTAAAACGCCCGAGCCCGTATTGGGCTGGTTAAAAAACGTTTGGTTGTGGAGTGTACACCAAATAAAAATTTACTTAAATACTAGAGATCAAACCGTTCTATGTCATATGTACTTAAGCTTTATACTCATTATCACTGAATAAGTTACTTAAATAATAAAGCTGTAATCTGTAGGATGCAGTTCCGAGAATGAAAGTTTTCTGTTAGCGACGATATCGACAGTTCGGGAAGTTAGGTAACCCCAGGACTCCTCTTAGGGGAGGTGTGCGAAGAAGAACGGAAGGCGATAGGCTTCCTCGATAAAGTTATGAAGCATAACCAACCCCAGTAGACGTAGTATCCATCGGTTGTCTGAAGCTTAACTAATCCAAAACCGTGGTGTAGTCTTTTATTGATAGGGAAAGTTCTTAATCAGCCACTCCAGCACCCTCAGGAGTTATCCAGGTATAACTCACAACGAGAACATAAGGTCAACGCAACGTGGGTGAATTTAACCGGATTTAAACTTAACCACCAATTTGAATTGGAAATCTTAAATCACACATTAATAATTTTTGTGTGATGTACGCCCAATCACCCGTACGTACGAAAGAAAAAAAGATGTCCGCTGTTCGTCTAGGAAATTTAGTCGGATTTTATTTTCCTCCAATAGAAAATTGGCAAAATGCGCACCAAATACGACTTTTGTCGTAACATATTGCTCGTGACACACGTTTTAAGACGGCTCTCGACATACGTCCTACATTCAAAAAATAAAACCGTAACCCATTAAGTGGTGTGGTGTGCCAGCACAAAAATAAAGAACAATGGCAACAACAAGCAAAACTTTGAAGTACACAAGCCATGTGGGTATTTAAACACCGAGTTGTCTAGAAATGTTGGGCCTCAGACAACTTTCAAACTTAAAGTCATATTTTTGTTCGACCGTCTGGTACCGAGATAGGGCATGCTCCCTCCTGTAATACTTGTCTGCACCTCTTGTAACATTGAGAAGGTGGCCTTGAACAACGCGAACGAAAGTAGGTACTTGCTTCATTGTTTGAAGATTGGCAATACAACTAATCGCACTGTTTAGAAATGACATGTATTTATGTTTGAGAAGATAATAGTAATTATTAGTAATAAATGCTGAACTAAAGACAAAAACTTTGTTTTGGGTGGGAAAAATGTATTTAACGAAATCAAATTAAATGTTTAAAGTTGCCACCATTGTTTGCAACACAAACTTCAAGACGTCGGTAAAGTGATCCCTCCACCCCTTCCAACATTACTCTATTGCCATGAATTGTTACGGCCGCTAGGTATTTCATGTATAACCACAAAAAGAAATCGCATGGATACGCAACGGATTGATGAGTGTCATGCGGTTGAGTAGATCGTACTGACGGGACAAGGTGACTGCAATTGAATTTCATTATCGTTGGCATATTCTAGATTCCTAACACATACAACTTGTGCGATTGTACACGGTTGCTACTGTCATTATTCCAAGAAGCTGTTGTTTACCAGAGGTTTTCAACTTTTTTGGAATTTCATCCTGTTTGAACGCAACGGATTGGTGGGTGTCATGCGGTTGAGTAGGTCGTGATAACGGGACAAGGTGGTTTTAATTGAATTTCATTATCGTTGGCATATTCCAGATTCCTAATACATAATACTTATGCAATTGTTACACGGTTGCTACTGGCATTATTCCAGGAAGCTGTTGTTCACCAGAGGTTTTCAACTTTTTTGGAACTTAATCCTGTTTGAACGCAACGGGTTGATGGGTATCATGCGGTTCAGTAGGTAGGGTTTTAAGTTTCATTATCGTTGGCATATTCCAGATTCTTAATACATAACACTTATGCAATTGTACACGGTTGATACTGGCATTATTCCAGGAAGCTGTTGTTTACTAAAGGTTTTCAACTTTTTTGAAACTTAATCCTGTTTGAACGCAACGGATTGGTGGGTGTCATGCGCTTGAGTAGGTCGTGATAACGGGACAAAGTGGTTTTAATTGAATTTCATTATCGTTGACATATTCCAGATTTCTAATACATAATACTTATGCGATTGTTACACGGTTGCTACTGGCATTATTCCAGGAAGCTGTTGTTTACCAGAGGTTTTCAACTTTTTGGAATTTCATCTTGTTTGAACGCAACGGATTGGTGGGTGTCATGCGGTTGAGTAGGTGTTTTTTTTTTTTTTTTTTTTTTTTTTTTTTTTTTTTTTTTTTTTTTTTTTTTTTTTTTTTTTTTTTTTTTTTTTTTTTTTTTTTTTTTTTTTTTTTTTTTTTTTTTTTTTTTTTTTTTTTTTTTTTTTTTTTTTTTTTTTTTTTTTTTTTTTTTTTTTTTTTTTTTTTTTTTTTTTTTTTTTTTTTTTTTTTTTTTTTTTTTTTTTTTTTTTTTTTTTTTTTTTTTTTTTTTTTTTTTTTTTTTTTTTTTTTTTTTTTTTTTTTTTTTTTTTTTTTTTTTTTTTTTTTTTTTTTTTTTTTTTTTTTTTTTTTTTTTTTTTTTTTTTTTTTTTTTTTTTTTTTTTTTTTTTTTTTTTTTTTTTTTTTTTTTTTTTTTTTTTTTTTTTTTTTTTTTTTTTTTTTTTTTTTTTTTTTTTTTTTTTTTTTTTTTTTTTTTTTTTTTTTTTTTTTTTTTTTTTTTTTTTTTTTTTTTTTTTTTTTTTTTTTTTTTTTTTTTTTTTTTTTTTTTTTTTTTTTTTTTTTTTTTTTTTTTTTTTTTTTTTTTTTTTTTTTTTTTTTTTTTTTTTTTTTTTTTTTTTTTTTTTTTTTTTTTTTTTTTTTTTTTTTTTTTTTTTTTTTTTTTTTTTTTTTTTTTTTTTTTTTTTTTTTTTTTTTTTTTTTTTTTTTTTTTTTTTTTTTTTTTTTTTTTTTTTTTTTTTTTTTTTTTTTTTTTTTTTTTTTTTTTTTTTTTTTTTTTTTTTTTTTTTTTTTTTTTTTTTTTTTTTTTTTTTTTTTTTTTTTTTTTTTTTTTTTTTTTTTTTTTTTTTTTTTTTTTTTTTTTTTTTTTTTTTTTTTTTTTTTTTTTTTTTTTTTTTTTTTTTTTTTTTTTTTTTCGTGATAACGGGACAAAGTGGTTTTAATTGAATTTCATTATCGTTGGCATATTCCAGATTCCTAATACATAACAACTTGTGCGATTGTTTTTTTTACACGGTTGCTACTGGCATTATTCCAGGAAGCTGTTGTTTACCAGAGGTTTTCAACTTTTTGGAATTTCATCCTGTTTGAACGCAACGGATTGGTGGGTGTCATGCGGTTGAGTAGGTCGTGATAACGGGACAAAGTGGTTTTAATTGAATTTCATTATCGTTGGCATATTCCAGATTCCTAATACATACAACTTGTACGATTCTACACGGTTGCTACTGGCATTATTCCAGGAAGCTGTTGTTTACCAGAGGTTTTCAACTTTTTGGAATTTCATCCTGTTTGAACGCAACGGATTGGTGGGTGTCATGCGGTTGAGTAGGTCGTGATAACGGGACAAAGTGGTTTTAATTGAATTTCATTATCGTTGGCATATTCCAGATTCCTAATACATAATACTTATGCGATTGTTACAAGGTTGCTACTGGCATTATTCCAGGAAGCTGTTGTTTACCAGAGGTTTTCAACTTTTTTGGAATTTTATCCTGTTTGAACACAACGGATTGGTGGGTGTCATGCGCTTGAGTAGGTCGTGATAACGGGACAAAGTGGTTTTAATTGAATTTCATTATCGTTGGCATATTCCAGATTCCTAATACATCACACTTATGGGATTGTTACACGGTTGCTACTAGCATTATTCCAGGATGCTGTTCTTTAACAGAGGTTTTCAACTTTTTTGGAACTTGATCCTGTCTGAACGCAACGGATTCATGGGTGTCATGCGCTTGAGTAGGTCGTGATAACGGGACAAAATGGTTTTAATTGAATTTCATTATCGTTGGCATATTCCAGATTCCTAATACATACAACTTGTACGATTCTACACGGTTGCTACTGGCATTATTCCAGGAAGCTGTTGTTTACCAGAGGTTTTCAACTTTTTTGGAATTTCATCCTGTTTGAACGCAACGGATTGGTGGGTGTCATGCGGTTGAGTAGGTCGTGATAACGGGACAAAGTGGTTTTAATTGAATTTCATTATCGTTGGCATATTCCAGATTCCTAATACATAACACTTATGCGATTGTTACACGGTTGCTACTAGCATTATTCCAGGATGCTGTTGTTTAACAGAGGTTTTCAACTTTTTTGGAACTTGATCCTGTTTGAACGCAACGGATTCATGGGTGTCATGCAGTTGAGTAGGTCGTGCTGACGCGACAAGGTAGTTTTAATTGAATTTCATTATTGTTGGCATATTCCAGATTCCTAATACATTCCAGAAAGCTGTTATTTACCAGAGGATTTCTCTTCAATGTTCGGCGTAGGTGACGTAGAAACAGTACATTAATATGTAATAAGTATTCATGTAGTTTACAGCCAACAAAGTTTCAAGGTTTCAAAGTTTTTGAAGATTTGAGTAACCCGAGTTAACCCCTCGTTGTAGAACTTAATCCCTTTCTGTAGCATTAATTCTTGATCAGCACTATACTCCTAGTTACCATGTCCTATAGAAATGGACCTGACCAATACATATTCTTCTTCAACGGTATTATTGTTTAAGTTTAAATTAAATTAAATCTTACCACGCGTTCTGAATCAATACGCGTTATGCACCTTTAAAGATGGATGCGCCCAGTCTAGCGATAATGTTATTAACAGTCTTTGATTAGGATTAAAGCAATCAAAACGATTAAGGACACTTAACCTTGACGTGTATTGGTTAAAACTTTACACCCCTACAAAATAATATATTGAACAAATGTGTCACAACCAGAAAATGTTTGCAGTCCGACTGAAAGAAGTTTTTCATGCCACTTTTTTTTATTTCGCTGGTATTTACTTCAAATTTGTTTAATTAATATACATACATACATTAGGTTAAGTATACGCCCAGCCGTTTTGATTATTCGTCGCAATTAGAAAACTCCAAATTTTATCAAAACATCAAGAGTGCTACTAAGTGGGAGTCCTTACGACATTACGGATTGCTATTGTGGGATCGAAATTAAAACTTTAATTTATTATTATGTGTAAAACAGTACTCAATAAGTTGAACTGCCCTCTACTTTATTCTTGTTCGCTAGGTCTAAAATTTGTGGTTACAAGAATTTTTTAGAACAAGTGAGATATTTAAACCCAATCTCGAACCCAATTTTGAACGTTACCATCAGACTGTTCAGATAATTTTACAAAAATCCTGTTCGCGTTCACTTTATTAAACTGCTTATAAATCCACGCTCTGTTTCTTTCTAAGTGTTTTGCATTTTATTTCTCGATATAAGTATTCATCTGCACGATGTCAGATGGTAGCCTGAGTCAATTGACAACAAACGATCTATTAATTTTTTTTTATTTAAGTGTTCGACACAGCAAGCCATCGGGTACTTTAGTTTCAAAAACTCTTTGTATCATTGTAGTTAATCAATTGATGTGTCTTTGATTAGAAATTTGAAAGAAAAACGAACGGGCCATAGTTTATTTTGCATATTATTCTTTTGTTAGAGTCGGTGAAAAAAACTTTCAATTTAATTATGGCCCCTTTTGTGTTTATTACTAATGAGGTTTTATAAAAATTCATAATGATAAATTAAGTTATTTTAATTCGCTTTTATCTATACGGCAAATTTGTGTAACAGATGGTCGAATCGAGAGACATATATAATTAAGCAATGTTGCTAATTACAGCTACGAAAAATCTGCGCCATTATTATTATTCGAAATCTTTTCACTTTCATATTTAATTTCATTTTCAAATAACGCATATCTAGAAATCAAACTTTAAAATTTTATTTGCTTACTTTTTTGTACTTATGTCATCTGTCAAAAACTGTTTCCATAAAACAGTCGAAAAGCGACTGATTGACATTGACGTTCTTAGTAATGAATGAGATACCAACATAACTTTGCTTTAATTACCTATTAATTTAGTAATTAATTTTTACAAAAAAAAGAGCGCGAGTGTAATCAACAATCAGAATGGTCGAAAAATCTACTTTACAAGCATATATTGTGTGTCAAAACTCCCTATGTTAAAAAAATGGTGACGCAATCTTAAAAATATTTAAACGTGTGTAAGTCGCTTGGAAATACCTTTCGAGATAAATGAACATGATAAGTAAAAGCGTAAGTCGTGGGCAATACTACAAAAAAAAAAGATTCAAATGCCGGTTATGATTGATAATACCTACTTTAAATCCATTTGTTGTTAGGTGTTGTATGGCGTATATTAACAAAGACAATTCTAAGAAGGTAACTGTAAAGTTGAAGAATGACAGTATATTGAGCTGCCATGTAAATGAGAGTCTATACGTATTGTGTAAGTATCCGGTTGTTGACTTTTCGTCAAGGGTAACGCCAACACACACCCTTTTCAACTGCAAACATTTTAATTACTACAGAAAAAATGATCGTTTAAGATTAATAGTGGCTTAGGCGAGTTTCAGGAAGGAAACTATCATGCTCCACATAATTACTTCATTCAGAAGCGAAGAAAAAACACCGTACCAAAACAATTTCATCTATAAAAATGTCGTGTATGAATTGCAATAATTACTATGTACTGCTCCGTTCTACATTCAGAGTGTGATGGTCAGAAGAAGAAAAGTTGATCTTCTCTACCGGGATTATTAAATTACATACAATAAATAATAAATAAACACTTGGGAGCGTTTATTATTTTCTCGTCATGTAATGGTCGTTAAGTACCGTTGAATAGTGTTGGTAATCGTTACAAAATTACACTAATTCGATCACTTTTTGTTGTAATTTAGAAAGTGGGACTATAACTTTAAATAGTAAATAGGAATGTGATCGTTGCAGTGCCTACTTGAATTTGTTATGTCGTTAAAAGCTCAATAAAAATTATCAGTTAATTAAAATTGGGTCACAAAAATTATTTGCTTACCGACAAATCGAAATCAAAAATGAATATTTATTTTTATATGATCTGTCCTAAAACTATAAATATCATCATAGTAGGCTACTTAAGAAAAGTGTCAATATTATATGATATAAGATCACATGGACATGATGATGTATAACATTACAATATAAATTAAGTTAGAGTGTTTTTCTTTTTATTCAGTCCCTACGATTAAAACACTCGCCTGCCGCCCGTGTGTTAAACTTTGCAACATTGACATAAAAGCCTGACTTCACACGCTTGTATCATAAGTAACTATTTTATATGTAAACAAAACTACGTTTTTCATTACATTAAAACAATTGGTCACGTAGTAGTTGCAGTTTTTTATTGTCGAAAATTTACTTCAAAAAAATTGTAGTCGTTTTGAAGCATCACCCGATATCTACTGTCGGTGAGGGGTCGTGAGCAATTTCTATAGTTGTAGTTATTAGTTCTAAGCAGTAGGGACTTAAGACACAAATAAACAAACTGATAACCAAAAACAAACGATGTAGAGCTTGTTTTACCACTTCTGTCACAGACAAAAATACATAACATATAAATTTATAGTAAGTAACAATAAGACAATTAGTAAATAAATTACGTGAACATCACAGATCGTATCACAGATAAATTGACTTTATAATTATCTGACAGCACTATTGCGGGCTCCCCAACACGAAAGAAGTAACAATTCACGTTTCGATAGTAAGTACCCTAATGATTCTAATGCGAATTTAATTCCAAAATTATTCAAACTGATACCGAAATATAAGCGCAAATATAAGTAAAGCCGTTTTCTTTGAGAGGCCTTGCGATCACAAAGTTTATCACAAAAGGCCCTAATTATCAATTAGTAGAAAATTAAACTGATCGGTTTCTAAAACACATGCAACTACAATCATAGAAGTTTTAAAACTATACGCATAAAACATATATTAAAACTAAAGTACTTGTTGTCAAAGTGTTTTATTTGAAGTGCAGGAATGACGGGTGCTTCAGATAAACTTCTATTTGATAGGGATGCAGGAAAAACAAAAGTTGATTGATTGAGTTCTGGCTGACACAATCTCGACAGACAGGTTTCGAAGTGTAAAGCCGCCTGTTGTGATAAGGTACAGCGGTGTCTTTGTAGAAAAATCACAATAAACTCAGGCCTCGTAGAACGAAGATTTTGATAGGTAACACCAGCAGTACAAGTAAAAGGTAGAACGCAACTCATAAGTTTATTTTGCCTCTAGTTATTCAAATGTTTGGTAGATCTTCTAAAAATGATGCCAAAATGACGCTTGCATAGATAAGAAAAATTTGTTAGACTTATGGCATTCGACAATGTACACAATAAAGATGTACTTATTATAGCTTGTAAACAACTTATTAACCTAGAAGTAATTAAATAATTTGAGGGTTTTACTTAATAAAAGAAAGTATTTCAACTGTAGCAATAATGAAGACCACGTGTTCGACCGTCGAACCCCCGAACGACAAATAATGCGGAAATGAAATAATAAATTATATTCAAGAAATAATCATTTTCACGCCATCTATCGAAATAAAAGAAACGAACGTTCTAAAAACGGATTCTAGACAAGAAAGAAGTTGATTCACACGCAATTTCCAAATCAAAACGTTTGGTTGTCTAAACATCAGGCGGAAGATTGCACGAAATATTAAGCCAAAATTCATAAAAGATAAATAGATCATAGTTTTGGAAACTTGTCCTTTAGCACACAGTTTTCTCGAAATGGGCAAACTGAATTTGATTTTTGAATTGCATTAGTCCAATAAGATCAACCGAGTCATCATTACATCTAATAGCAGAACATTAGCTTAATCGTCCTCCAATCTTTTATTGTTGGTTCACGAACCACTAGTACACAGATCACGTTGTTTGTTTCTTCGTACAACTGCAAGAATTTGTCAGTTTCACTTTGTTCAATTCTACTGCAGACTTCTTCAATCCGTAGGCACACTTCTTGAGTCTACACATTAGATTTTCTTTTCCTTCCTTCATGAAATGTATATCTCCTCCTCGAATTGATCATTGAGAAACGCCAGTTTTACAAGGACTTGTGGGTTGCCACAATACCGGTGCAAAAACTTGATCGTAACCTAGCCATACTTTTTCTCATTCAAGTCTTCCTAGAGACTTCCTAGCAACTTGGAGTTAGCAACGCTTAACGGTTATTCAACACATTGGTTAGATCAAGATCTAGAAATATTCAACAGAATGGAAGAAACCCTAAAGCTCAACCAGATCTGGTGATCCTCAAAAACACCTAAACGACACCGTACAAAGATCCGGCGCGATGCAAGTGCCGTTCTCTATCAAGCTAAGCAGAAATCATCATTCTACATCCAACATAAAGATGGAAGCACTCTGAAGAAACTGACCACTCGTGTTATCAAAACGATATGCCTTTGATTCCATATCATAACCCATTAGCTTTGGCTACAACGTAGCATTTCTGATTCCTTTGAAAATGGCAAACGCGTCCAATTTGACCTTACAGTCCCCACTTCACGATTACCATTTCACAAACAATTTAATTGTTCAATTACCTTCATGTCTAGATCACGATGAAGTGCCACTCATTCACACAAAGCGGTTTTACAAGTGTCTCTTATCTGCAGAAAGAATTTCACACCTGTTTCCGCCAAATTTTACTTTAATTACCTCATCTGTCAATCGCTTTGCTGATTTAACCTTTTTCTAATCAATCGAACAAACAGCCACGTCATCCAACATTACTCGTGAGGATTCTTTAATCATACATAAACAAACATTTGCCATGGTGACTGATTCATTATGGATTTTATCCAACTCAATGAAATCTGCGATTGTACAAATATGACGTGTTGCACCAGAAATAAAAATCCATTCATTCGTGTCATCACTTGACTGTTCCACAAAATTTGCAGAATAATTTTTTCGACTACCAAATTCTTATAAAAATGGCAATACCCACCACTTTCAATGTTACAACATTACTGGCGGCACCATTACGAGTTGTTCTTCTTCGATGATCTTCGAAAATTTTGTGAACAGCCAGCAGAAGACCGTCATAACTTCTTCAAATAAAATTGTACCCGACATGAATTCAACACCAAAATAACCAAATTCACCAACAACTGCTTAAATATTTCTGTGATCTCATTGATATGTGCAAAATATAATCGCTGCCATTATCCTGAAGTGCCTCGTTTATGTACATTTTTCAACTCCTTCCACACTTCTATTGCTGATTCAAAACTGCGAATGTGTTTGATTGGACTATCATCAACGGACCGACGAATACAAGAGTATCAGCAGCTGCAAGGCACTGCTGCAGTTTCACTTAGTATATTGAAAAATATCATCCAGAATATTTGACGTGACTGTACACTAACTAACACGCGGTCATCAAAATAAATACTTATTTGTAATTTGCAGAACTTTTATATTTGTTCAGAGTCACTAGCGCCATAACTTAAAAAAAGGTCATCAGTGAAATACCAGATAAAATACAAATTTACCTTATTATTTTATATTACAAACTATCACGGTACATAAAAATGCATTCCCCAATACAAGAATATGTAAAACGTAACTATGGTTGATGGTCAAATATTGAACATCAACAAAATTGATATTTTCGTTGAGAAGAGAAACGTCAGATTTATTTATTTATTTATTCGTATGGTACATTTTAAATATTATATTGTGATGTAAGTGTTATGTATGGTGCCTCAGAAGATCAGTATAAACCTGTATAGTGTGGTGTCGAAATCGTGTGCAATAGTGGATTGGTTCGTCTTGGCAAAGCTTCAAGGTTTAGGAAAACTACTAAAACCATTGAATGACGACAGATTGCTACTGAGAGACGTTAACTGGTGACAGTAGTTCTAGGCAAGTACAGTACAATTAGAATATGCTCGGAGCACCAGCTGAAACCATCTAAACGGTGCCACTTGGATGACTGGATCTACTAAAATCAATTCACGGTTCAATTATTTCTTCCAGTTTGTAATGGTAACTGAGTTACCTGTAACGATATACTTATAATTTCCAAGCACTACACAATTAAAATAATACTGAAACTAGAAATTAGAACTTGAAATCGTGGGTTTAAAGTAGTGGGAGTCTGGCAAGTAAATAAAAATATTTAAACAAAAACATATAGCTTATCTGATTAACAGGAAGGATTGTACATCTGACCCTCTCAAAAGAGTTTTTCAGAAAACCAAAAAGTTGTGTTGATCTAAAGATTAGATTTACTATTAAGGCGTAGGATATACAAGTGCGATTTTAGAACACTTTTCAAAAACTCACATGAGTTAATTTGTTCTTAAGCACGAACGTCGAAAAGAAGAAGGAAAACTTCTTAGTTTCAAATTATTACACTTTTGCAGGTGTGCACGCGTTAGTCCAAAAAACGATACCCCCATAAATAGTATATTATACACCAAGGTTGTGAAGTCTGTCATTATTGCCTTAGCACCAGTTTAAATAAGGTGCGTAGGCAATAATGGACTTCACAACCATGGTGTATATACTATTTTTTCTACTACTAGCCAAATTTAAGCGAAAAATAAAAAATAAACATTTTTCTTGTAAAAATCAAGTAGCACAGGAATGCAAATAAATCAAAAAGCATTAAAAACTACATACGTTGATAAACCAACTGCAACTGATTCACTAAACACTTGTGTGACACATTTCACCTTCATTTTCTGAAAATTATTCGGAGTTATATGTAAATTAGTTGATTTAGGAGCCAATCGCAGCGGTTTAGATTTGTATGACATGTAGAAATTTTTAATGTCTTTCTAAGATGCTTTTTTGTTATTAAAGATTATATCGTATTTAATCAAGTTATTTTGCACCGACTTCAATAAATAGGGTACATCGAAGAAATAATAGATTTTCTTATTGTTTACGAGAAGGTTTGGTTTTTCAGGTGATACATATATTTTTTTAATTAGGCTTAGAAAATTTTACTACTGCCCTAACATTCGCACCGCATTGTAATTGTAGCTTTTCTATGCAGTCTAATACTATCGAGTTCAATTTGTCACCTTTACATATCGTATTTGTAAAAATGTAGCACAAGGGTTGTTTAACTTTACTGACGGCTTGTACATATGGTCATTTGGTCAATGACCTCCCAAAAATTTTGACAATATATAAAAAAATATTCATTATTACGTGTTTTATTAAAATAGGTAATTAAGTCGCAAGTACAATAACTTAAAATTTATCGGCCGTCGTTCGTAATTCATCCTCTTCAACCTTGGGCTGGCGGTGCGAATTGTCCTCATTGAATTAGATCTACCCGAAAAAACTCAAAAAACGTGCAGCGCCCAAATAAACGCAAACGTCCGAAACAATAATCAACTTTGGGTCATGAGCCGGATCCCGCAGTTTACGTTGACTTCGTATAGGGTGTACAACTACGCTCGATTTTTGATTCGATTTTCGCGTGTTTTAAATCAATTTAAGAATTTATATTGATATGTTGTGTTGTTTTGTAAAAATACTATTTTTGATTCGCGTGTGCATGCGCTATAATAGAAAATGTCGGTAGTGCAGAAAATTAAACAACTAAAAAGTGCTAACAAACTTAATTTTACAAAATTAGTTGAGTTCAAGGCAAATGGTCGTCCTTTGCCAGAACTAAGTTTACGACAGACTAGCAAAGACAAAAATAAAGATGTTCATCGAAACTTTCGCAAGGTAATGTACGATTTAGCTAACTGGATATGTGGTTGTGAAGTATCAAATGTATTTTACTGTTTTGTTTGTTCATTATTTTCTAAAGACTCGTCAGACTCGCTATAGTCCAAATCCGGTGTCAGAGATTTAAAACATTTAAAAGAGGAAATAAAAAAACATGTTTCGTGTGCAGAATTCGTACACAGCTAGACAATGCTTATAGAAAATCCCTTAGAGATTTTAATGAGAATGTTTTGAAAAATCGCTATATTTTGAACAAAATTGTAGATTGTATAAAATTTTGCGGTGCATTTGAGTTATTTATATTTTTTTTAAGTATGCCTATTTGTTAAATTAATTTTTGACCTCCCAGTATGATTGACCACGAGCCGTCACTGTATTAACTTTTTATATATAACTCTAACCATGATCACGTAGCAGTTTGAGCTGGCAAAAAATTTAAAACCTACTTTAAAATTAACATTTTGGGGCTCGTAAAATATAATTTTAGTGAAAATTGTTTGTATTCCTCTATTTATCTCCTGCTTCTTAGTGGTTTATTTTTAAGTCCACTTCGGCTGTCACAATTTGTGCTCTGCTTTCGGGAAGTAATCGTTGGGAGATGTTAACTTCAATTGAAGTGCTTTCTTTCACGTTGCAATTTAAGAATGTTCCTCCGTAATTTTCATTATCTAAGAGTATTTGAGCTGCAAGCTTGAGTAGTTTTGGTATAGCTAGAGATGTTAACGAGCATTTATTGCTTCGCCAATATACCTTGCATCATTTGAATATTGGGTTTCAGAAATTGACACTTGTAATTCATTTAGGAATGGCAAGTGTTCACCACATACTCGTTAAGTTTTTAGAGTCGAGATTTTTATGCAACAGATCGGACCTTCCAGATTCTGTTAACCATTCAAAATACCTACAACAAAATGTTTGTAATTTACTTAAAATTCTTGATGTAACTTAACTCGCCTGGTTTAATCTCCTTTGGGAAACCTGAAAAAATGGATTCTACCATCATATTTAATAAATAAATAAATTCAGGTTATGTATTTGCGATTATGGGATGGGGGCGCGAATTTTAAACTAATGATTTTGTGGGTATAGAGGTTTACATATAAAAATAAAGCGAAATGCCTGTTTAAAGACAAATGCCCTGCTTTGGTGATTACTCTACTCACCTATTATTATAAAATACGTTTAATGCTTCTATATTCATCAAGGTTTTTTCAAAATTCGTTAGAGTTGTAAAGTGAAAGTTGTACAAAATGTTCGCAAAAGTACTACTGTGTGATCAGTCAAGTCTGCATCATATTGAATTTTTTCTATTGAGGACTTTATTCGAAATTTAACCTTCGACCAAGATAAAAATTTCTCAAAATACCGAAAATATGTATTCAAAAAAGTTTTTCTAAATGCAATTTTTTGCATATGTTAAAAGTTTCAGCTGTATAAGATTTTTTGCACATTTTATGTAAATTATGCAACACTGTCTCAAAGTAAAATTTAATTCAACCTAAATAAAATTTCTTAGTTTTTATATTTTATTCCAAACACATTTTCTTTTAAATATAGCTAAGTTTTCTAAAAAATATTAAAGAATGTGATGCAAAATTTATTTTATTTTTAGACACGAACATTTTCTCAAAAATACGTATTTTATGGAGTTAAGAATTAACAAGCTTAAAATAAAATTTAGTTTGAATCAAATGTGAAAATGTATAGAAAAAACTAAGAAGTTTAATTTGTAACTGTGTTGCAATTTACATAAAATGAGCAAAACATTTAATAGTAGATTATTTTACTAAGATTTATCAAGTACCAGAAACTAACTACTGATTAATTTTACTAAGAGTTAAACAATATAATTGTTGAGCTTAGAAGTTTGCTGACGAGGTGTTAACCGAGGAAACAAATTAAACGAAAAATTATATTTTTTAACTCTAAGTGAAATATATTTTTTTTTCGAGCGTTTATTGCCAGTTTTCATGTGTTATTTTCAAATTTTCGAGATTCTCGAGTGTTATAGTGACGTTTTATTCTGAACGAATCAAGTTGGTACTTTACTGTTACATTCATAATATGACATAACCGAGGTACCAACCAGTAAATTGTTGTGGAAACAAAAGAACTGTTGCTTTTAATGTTTAGACAGTAAAAAGCGTTTTTAGCGTCTGCCACTAGTTCAATAATATGCCGTTTTATTGTCGCTTGAAGAAAAATTATTTTATGCAACTGAAATTTTGCATATGGGCTAAAAAATTCATTTAGAAAAACTTTTAACAGTTATTTGAAAAATAACCTAATAAACTTTGCATTTTTTTTTAAATTAAAATTTAACAGATAATGCGCATCACGTGACCACTATTTTTTTGTCAATTTTTGCGCTTTTTGAAACTGCAATTCGACTTGATCAATTCTATTATAACACAAAAACAAATAAAAAAAAATAAGAAGACACGAAGATATTTTTATGCACTTATTAAGAATTCTTGGCAGGAAATTCCGTACGGTTAATTTTTTACGTCCAGCCCAAAAAAAATCTTAAAACTGCATTTCGACAGGTAAATAACCGAATCCTAATAAAAGGAAGCACCTTCGTTGGGTGTGTCAGCATTATTAAAATAACGACATCTACGGTTTTATTGTGCCGCGAGTTATTGGCGCGGTCGTGGCTGGTCAAATTCGAACAATTTTGGATGATCGCTTTGGGAAAACGACATAAATAAATAAAGTTGAATCCATTAGAGATCGAACAACTTTTACACATCACCTATCTATGTCATCCGAACAGGAAATACAGTTAAAAACATTTAAATATTAATGTTCGCTGATTATAAAATGAGGACAAAATTTTAAAAACCGTGATACTTTTTTTTTCCTTTAATCAATGAATATATAAGCAGCTTGTTTAAGTCAATCGCTTGTGGTACGTAGATTAGCGGTGCGTGGTATAGAATTTTGGTCGCACTGTATATATTTCAGATCAAACAGCTTTATACCCACCACCGCCAAGTTACAATAGAATTTTTCACTGTTACCCAAACCCACCAAGATATTTCCAATCAAGGTGGATGCCAGGTTTGTATCAATTCTTTTTCTTGCACCATCAAAAATTCTTATTATTTGTTCATTGCTAAAACAAATGTCTTACAGGTAGTGTTTTCATGCGACCCGACGATGGAAATGTCTACACGACACTCGAACCAACTTTAAGCACCAACCCCAACGTGTACTTCCAATGCGGAAACGGCGTTCATCCCGGAATGATGTATTAAATCCGTTAATATTAGTTTTAAACTTAGTTTGTAATAAATTAACAAATTTAAATCTTTGTAATTGTTTTCCACCTACGCTTCGTATGTAATTGCGAAACTAATGAAAGTTGCCGTTTTTTTGTTACACAATTTATCGTCCAGGTAAGTCACGGCATTAATCTTGAGTGTTACAGTTCCTTGAACTGTATTATTTAAATTCGTAGCGGTTGCTCAACAATTAATGCAAATTGATTTGGTCTTTATCAACTTCTTACTTCACATATACCTAATGTATGCACATATGTAGGTGTAAGCATTTGTTTTCTTTAATCCAGCGTTTAAATCACTAGAACCATTATCGGAGTTTAGTTACAACTATCAATTTGTTTCCATTATTTATTGCAAAATGTTCTTCCGCGACACATACAATTCTTTCATATTTATTTTTCTTTCAAATCTTTAGTGGTCATCGCACTCATTGTCTGTTTGACGAATTGTTAATAATTGGTAAAATCCCCTATCACCCTCATTCTGGAGACTTGGGTTCAATCCCCGCAGAGTTGTCTAATCTGCCATGAGTTTTTCTGAGGTTCATGACATAGGTTGTCTCTAATCTCTTGAATCAAAATTTGGTATATTCTGGTTGACACCAAACTGAACATTTTGATATAAGAAACCTATGGTCGGAAACGCATAATTTATGTTTTATTTCAAAAAATGTACATTTTAACGCAAAGAATTAATCAAATGGTCGGAAATTCATAGTTCGTGTGAGCTACTTTCATCTTCATGACAAGAAGAACTGCTTGATAGGCTCCTAACTGCCAGTCTGGTTGTACAACATAGTCCAGGAAGATTTGAAAGAGTTACACAAAATTGCGCCGGTATCATGTCTGGTGGTAGCAATTTTGAACAACTGCTATGATCTGTAAGATAATGCTATTGTTTTCTTATGTTGTGGTAATGTTTTTGTATTTGCAATAAATAATAGGTATTTTATGAAATGTGCGTTTTTTTAAAGTAAAACATGAACTATGTGTTTCCGGAAATAGGTTTCTTATACCAAAATTTTCAGTTTGGTGTCATATCCAATTTTGACCCGAGACTTTGGAGACATGTATAAGTAAGTGAGTATGTCCAGTAACTTACTATGTTCCTCATCCACTCCTTAATTTAGCCGTCTATCAAGCACAATCCCGGTGTAGGTAAGCGAGCCTTTTCTCTGAATGACAGAATTGTTTGTTTTGTTTTGTTGCAGAAAAGAATGTTTTGGATATATGTTATTCCTGGAATTTGCACTAAACTATACTGCACTAATGTGGCCTTTCATGAGTTCCAGGCACCTGGTAAATAAATTTCAAGGTTTCTTTATCCACAAGCAAGTTGTCAAATTGAACTAACCTCAACTGCCACCATCCAAAGGAGTAAAAATTGTATACATTTTGATACACACAATTCTGTGAGACCTGTCGTTTTGATTTGTCAGTCACATTTGGGACGTGTTGCAACATTTTGTTACATCTGTAATTGCGTACTATAATCGGAATCGTTAGTTTACATTTTATATAAGTCGGATCCTAACTACTGCAAGTTCTCCCACCATAACAGGACTGATTGCATTTGGCTTCGATTTCGAAATTAGTTGCTTCATGAATCGTTGCCGTAACTCTACGTATTTGATCCGCTTTCTAATTCTTTCGAAAAATTTGATCTTCACCGGGGTCTTCAAAAACATTTGAGGAGTAAGCACATGCAAATCTCGTGGACGATCAAAAGTATACGTTAAAGGCCGTCCGTTCATAACATCTTCGTGTTTTTAGATCCATAATACGTTCTCACCATATGTCCTTGATACAATGTACCAGCCTTTCCCAATAACGGCCTCTCCATATTCCATGGCTGATATTGGGTCTTCTGAATCTGGTGCCAATTCTGATTATAGGAACCCACAAAAGACGTTTAGGACAAATTTCTACAAATACATATAAAAACTCTAGTACTTAACGGTAAAATCAGTTGAAGACAACAGCTCGGTAGACAAGGTTAAGGCTTGGTAACAGAAGACACGAACAATATACAATTGTGAACAACTTATTTCAGCAGTTGTAGCAACACAAACAATTTTGATAAAACCACACAATACCAAGAGTTTACAATACACAAAAAAATAATGAATAATTTATACGATAACTAACCTGTTGCTTTAACCACCCAAATGGAAAAGTGTTCTTTCAACCCTCAAACCAACGCTCTCTTCTTAAGAAAACTTGAAACAAGCAAACGAAAGTTCAAGGTAGAGTAAGGTAATCAACTTGTTAACCAAGCCAGATTCTACACTGAAAGAAGTCCAATGAAACCCCTTACTTTTTGTTTTAAAATGACTCCGGCCGTGGAAACCTCAATTCTTACGCTAATATTAGGAACTAAGTTTTATTTTAGCGGCTACTGTACTTTACATCATTGAAGTTTTGTGAATTGGGTAAGTGAGGGCAAAAGTCATTTTTGCCTTTTTGACTGATTCTGACATTTTTTGATATTTAACAGAACTACTGAGAGCAGGCTTTGATAATTGAAGCACCATATCCTCCACATTTATGTATCCATGTGTGGATAAATATCATAGTTTTTGGCGCTCTTTTGTAGAACTCAACATTGGATTTAATTGTTTTACGTTAAAGTTCTGCTTGATGTTGTCACCTAATCCCTTTTCTATTTACCAATAAATACATGATCTTAATGACGTAAAAAATTATACTACTAAGTTCTGACGCTCCAGAAACGCCCAATTATGGAGAAAATTTCCTTTTCGACGTCAAAATGTTTTGTTTTTATTTGTTTTTTATAATTAACAATTGAATTCGACCATACTTAAATAAATAAAACTTGTAACAGTGTAATTTAGAACGATAATTTCTTCTCTTGTCTACATTCCCTAGTAATCTTTCTTTTCTCATTCCCCCGCTTCCTTAATTCCACAAAATCTTCTCTTAGTTGTTTAATATTTTCCCAATTATTTCCAAACATAATTTTTCACCCCTTTTCCTTTGCATTGTCAGCCCCACCCTGCTAAGTACCATGGAATTCCTTCCACTATTTTATCCACGTATCCCATATTGTATCTTCCTTCTCTAATCCCCATTCTTCGTTCTTGTATATGATTGTCTTTGTCAATCTTTGTTATTTCATCTTCTATGCTTCTTCCTTCTCTTCTTAACTTTCTTACTTCTTCTATCGCGTAACTTCCTCTTCTATAATATGCTTTTCTTCTTTCTTATCCGTGATGCATTTTCTCTAATTCTATCTCTTTCCAACATTCATACAAAATTTTACTATCTTAGGTGAAGTGTATAGAATGTTTCCAACTAGCTAGTGGAAAATTCTTTATCTAAATACCTAATGCACATACACTGTGGGCGATTTTTATTAAGTAACCTAGAACGTCCCATAGATACAAGCCGTAGATTCTCTATACGGGAAACTAAAATATTATAATAATGTAACACGTATCGCCACCTATCGGCAACTTCGGGAAGTTTATATGCAAATATAGAATCATCTGGGCCTTATACATTCCGGGGGAGATGATGTATTTCTGCTTGTATATATTAAAGATTGGTAGATGTTGCAGTTAATGTAATATCTTCAAGAAGATTTAGTTTCACTGCTTAATTAGGTGAAAGATATCTTGGGACCCTTAGTGAATAAAAATCACATGTCGTTGAATTTCGCCACTCTTTATAGTCGATATAGACATGAAAGTACGCTTCAACCCTATTCTCCACTAAGTAAATCGCTTGGAGTTTTCTTAATTTGAAGATGATTGCGTACGAATGACCCGAAACACCATCATGTATAACGAGACTCAATATTCAAACATCAAAGAAAGCAGGGATTTTGAAAAAGCTGACCATTCGTGTTAGTGATATACGTTAAGAAGAAAATCCAATGAACTACGGCTTTTGGACTCTAATCTAGACGACACTAGTTTATCACGTTGTAATTTATTGGACGATAAACATCGAGCTGCTTTAATGACGGTCAAAATAAAGAAGAAAAAGTATTTTCATTTGATGAGTCTATTCCTGTAGCTTGAAACGATTCTATCGCCTTTTGTACACTTGCAATTTGTTTATATGTTGTTTTAAATAACTCGATAAGATGATAAACAGTAGGTAACCGTTTACCCTGAATGAGAAGACATCCTGTTTCAGCGGCGACACCGTAATTGGTCTTCGAGGACTTTAAGAATATTCTATCTAAAGCTCCTATGCGGGAGTAAACTTAGCAGTCAATACTGTTTTTCCAGCATAGCAGTAACTGAAAGTGGCCTAGTTATTTTATAAAAGGACAGATGTTCATATATCCAATGTTCCACATCCCTTCCGAGGCTCCATCTTTTATTAACATCAATAAGTTTTATCTTATACGCCAAAATATAAAATAAGGAGAGACGTATACTGGTCAGTTTAAACACCTGTCACATCCTTACCATGCACTCTGTTGGCTGACCTCTTTCAGAATTTTTAAAGTAGCGAGACAACTAGATTACGTTGAAGTCCTTAACTAGTATTTCAAAGCGTTCTCAGTGATTTTTTCATAAACCTCCTGATATTTCAAACATTTAAATAAAAGACATAATAGAGCCTCAATATCAAATAATGATAGTAAGACTTTAGAATCAGTGAAAACTTTGTTAAATCTGCCAAATTTACGACTTCCGAATTTTTATCGTATCAAAGTTCTTCTGATGAGGCTGTTCTAGTGGATGAACCTCTTGTCATTAAATATTTAACCTGTTCTATGGTTTCTTGAGTATTTTAAGATTAAGAAAATTTATTACGCAATTTTTTCGACAGATGTGTAAAATAAAAATCTCGAATCGCCTGCAGTAGCTGATCGTTAACACGAGTCGGCACTAGGTGTCGCAAAAGTTATTGTTCGAAAATTTATCAAATAGAGCACGTGACGTTCAGATAACCAAATGATTACTGATGCAATAGGAAATAAAAACAATAGAATAAAATTAGGCGCCACTGGTTTTTAAGTTAAAAGAGAGTGGTCGGGTGTTATGAATTATGAATTCAATAGCGGAATTTATTAAGTGAATGTTTTTAGTTAAGTTTATAAATAATAACAAGAGAGTAAACTCGATGTGATTGATTTATTAAACCCGCCGTATTGAACAAGAATCAAAATAGGGTTTATTACAATGTTACAAACAATCGAGTTTTTAAACTCACAAGACAAATATGTCTCCCCCATCTCCCTATTACCCCTACCAAATTTCATTAAAATATATTAAACCGTTTTCAAGATATTGCCTTGTAACGCTTTAAAAACTCACCCCATAGATAATTATTGTTGGAGGTAGAAAATTGTTATCCACGCATTAAAGAATAATAGTGATTCGTGGTACAAATTAAGACATGATTTTTTGAAAATTTTGATTAGTTGCTCATAAATTAAAAGTAGAGGTAGATAATGTTTCGAGTCTCGAAGAAGTTTTAATGGTATACCTACCTACTCAAAATACGTAAAATCATGATTTTTGATAACGAATAAAGGATTGAAAGAAAGTGGTAACAAAATTGTCTAAATTGTAACTATTTGTTATAAGTGTGAATAACAACCAACAGAAACAAAAAGCAGTAGCGGCTCGTGGTCAATCATACTGGGAGGTCAAAATTAATTTAAAAAATAAGCATACATGAAAAATATAAATAATTCAAATGAACCGCAAAATTTTATACAATCTACAATTTTGTTCACAATATAGCGATTTTTTGAAACATTTTCATTAAAATCTCTAAGGGATTTTCTAGCTGTGTACGAATATCAACATTTCCTTCGGTTGCAAAATTTATCGAGTATTTCATGTATTCTGCAGACGAAGCATGTTTTTTTATTTCCTCTTTTAAATGTTTTAAATCTCTTACACCGGATTTGCACCACAGCGAGTCTGACGAGTCTTTAGAAAATAATAAACAAACAAAACAGTAAAATACGTTTGATACTTCACAACCATATATCCAGTCAGCTAAATCGTACATTACCTTGCAAAAGTTTCGATGAACATCTTTATTTTTATCTTTGCTAGTTTGTCGTAAACTTAGTTCTGGCAAAGGACGACCATTTGCCTTGAACTTAACTAATTTAAAAAAATTAAGTTCGTTAGCACTTTTTAGTTGTTTAATTTTCTGCACTACCGACATTTTGTATAATAGCGCATGCACACGCGAACTAAAAATAGTATTTTTACAAAAAAACACAACAACAATAAAAAATATCAATATAAATTCTTAAATTGATTTAAAACACGCAAAAATCGAATCAAAAATCGAGCGTAGTTGTACACCCTATTCGAAGTTAACGTAAACTGCGGGACCCGGCTTATGACCCAAAGTTGATTATTGCTTCGGACGTTTCCGTTTATTCGGGCGCTGCACGTTTTCGAGTTTTTCTGGGTATATCTAATTCAATGAGGACAATTCGCACCGCCAGCCCAAGGTTGAAGAGGATGAATTACGAACGACGGCCGATAAATTTTAAGTTATTATACTTGCGACTTTTGCGAGTAAATTACCTATTTTAATAAATCACGTAATAATTAATATTTTTTATATATTGTCAAAATTTTTAGGAGGTCATTGACCAAATGACCATATGGAAAAGCCGTCACTGACAAAAAGCAATGTTGCAAACGCTTGGCAACCGAGACGTTCACTACTGACGTTACCAAAACATTTATTAGAATATTTACTATGGGATTGAAGTTGAAGAATTGGGTATGTATGAGCGACCAACAAAGTATGAGATGGGCGAGACAAAGTTCTTACATAATGTTGCACCGGGATCGAAGAGAGTTGCTTCCAACACAATCTTGCAATGCAAAGACTTCATTTCCTGTAGACATTCTCTCAAAACCATAAAGCAACCATTGTACTATGGGGTTGCCATCGACAACTCCCAATTACTCACATCAGAAAATACATAGTTCTTAGGAATGCGGGAAAGAAACAAACAAATGCACATCGAGCATTCCAGCGACACGAACCAGAAATTTGCTGATAGTATGGCAAACATACATCCAGCAACCTTGCTGAATCAAACAATGATCTACTCAACGTGATATAAATTAATAACAATAAATTATATACAAATCGCCGTGGATTATTCCTTACATCTAACTGTGCGGCCACAAAGGCGTTCATCAATTAACAATGACGCCATAGTGGTGAACCCGAACGTAAAAAATTGGTTTCGGAGGAAGGAAACAAGGCCAGCAAACAAACTACAGGCGGTACAACAACACATTTTGTAAACGTACCGATAACTCAAAACGTTTGCCATCGTTAGCCTTCAACACTACTCCTTCAACACTACGCGCGACAACACTGAGTCCGCTAACGCTACACTACGCTGCGTCCGTAAACCCATTCGCCCGCCATAGGTATCGTAGGCATGAACAATATTGCCGACCACAGAAGAGCCATCCTCCAGTTCTCTTTCACTCTCACCACAATGTAACGCACATTGATTTGGGTTGATGGATTACACACAAGAAGTTGTATCAACTCCATCACCCAACAAACAACCAGCCAAAGTGAAACGCTACAAGCTTTACTTCAGGACATACCGATCAAAGATGCGCCTACGTCTCGAAACTACATAGTTCTCCGCGATCAAACGTCTTCCGGAACTCAACAGCCCCAAGTATTCAACGTTCAATTGTATTTTAGCAACGCACTCGCCTACACATCATAAAGCTTGCGATACCCGATTCTTGACGTCCTTCGCCTGTCACATACAAGACGCGCTCGAACGATTCGCTCGCGCACTCATTCGTCATGTAACTGCCGGTCCTAAGTCTTCAAAATACCAAAGCGCGCATTTGACACACCTAATACGCCCAGTTTTGAAACGTTTTAACGCTGTCAAATACAGCAGAAGCATTTGCACCACGTCTCTGAAGTAAGCATCATGACAGCATCTTAAGCAACACGGCAGCTACCGCGGTAGCAAAAAGAAAAGCTAAATGCGTTACAGTCCAGTCCAATTAGACATCAAACAATGCATCATATCAGGTATTTTTGACCGCGTCATTCCCAAAATCCAAAAATCCTGAAAATGTATTTATCAGTTTTTGTCCATTTTAACTGTGAAGGACTGACTTTTGGGCAACTATATTTCTATTCACTTTTAAAGTAAATTAAATTTGCTACAATCTGAGACCAGAATAATAATTGTTATAGGACTAATAGTTACGGAGATACAGTTTTTCAAAATTTGGCGTATTTAGTGAATTTGAGAATTTTATCGTTTTCTTTACCACTTAAGACATATGTGTCCAAAAGCATTGTTAAACCCCTTCCCACCACTTTACAATTAATTTTCCTTGGGTCCCAGAAAACCGAAAACCACCACCACCCCCTTGCCGCTGCTGAAGCAAAGTATAAAACAACAACTGCTTCTCCTTCCACGATCTTTGGACTGAGACCTTGGGAACTTTGCAACCACTCCCAGACAAGAGGGTCTTTATCGACTTCTAACCACTTTTGAACCTGTGAAAAAAGTTGTTTAAATCAATTTCAATTAACTAGGTAACATCCCAGTTGTACCTGGTGATTGGTGCGTAGAGCATGAAATCTGATTGAATTGTGTGTGGGAGGCAACCTCGCTAGGTTAAAATTTGTTTTCACTGCAGCTTTTGCAAAAAAATGAAATCTCAGGTCGCCCAGGTTTTGAGTTCTGTGCAGACCTGCATAAAGAGCAACTACAATGCGCTCGCCCGCAGCTGCAATAACGTACGAGTTGCTGTTAGGGTCCAAGAAAATAGCAGCAGACCAGATTTAATAAAAACTACATTCGGCGATTTGGTGGTGTAATACTTGCGAGCCAGACTAGCAAGTCCACATCTTCACCAACATTTACAACATTGTGGGTAGTTGATAAAGAAATCGCTGTTATTATTAGTCTGTCGCCATCTTCTTTAGCCTGCAATATTTGAATATTGTGTTGGTTCATTTGATTTTTCTGTTCTTCCTAATGCCCAAAAAAATTGTTATAGTTACTGATTGATTGACTTTCACAAAAGTTACAAAAACTCTAAATGCATTCTTTAAACTAAAATAAGTTTGTTACTGTTACTATTAAATATGAATCCGGTGTGTTATTCCTACCAAATCAATAGGTTTTGGGCCCAGATTCAGCAGAGCCGTGCGTAGTCTTTGTGGATAAGAAGTACGAAAAGTCGTGAATATTCGTTAACAGTTTTATTGCAAATGTGCCAAAGTTGAAAGATTGGAAAAATTACGCGGATTGGTCGTTTGCGGTAAAGAACTTTCCTCGGTTCGGGAAAGTGCACCGAGGAGGTGAATACCGATGAGGATGCAAAAGCAAACACAAAAATAATCTTAACAATTGATTGCTCGCTGTAGGGGAGGTCCGGCTACAGTGGCCATGCTGGTACAGTGGCCACTTCTTCGTAAAATATTAGTGAAATATCCGACAACACTGACATCTGGTTTGTGTGTATAGGTACCTTTAAGGATTATTTTCAACGATCGATGATTCAGTTGTTGCTAAGTATAGTAATGAAACACGTGAATTTTCTTTGTGTGCAGTCAATACTTATTATTTAATATACATTTAAAGTGTTCCCGAATAAACTTAAAAGTTGTTTTTGTACTTTGCAGTTAATAGGTGTAAGTGTCATCCTTGAAGATATTATCTTCATACTCGAAAAGGTAAGAAATTTAATTTTAATATATTTTAGGTTACGATGTTTGATAAAGTGCGATTTGCGAACAGTGGCCACATTTTTAAGTATGCAGTGGCCACTGCTTTTCATATTTTAAACCAGTAGCCACTGCACACTTAAAAAATGTGGCCACTGCTTTTAATATTTTTAAACCGATTGGCATATTATTATTGAAATTGTTAAAACAAATATAGTTATAATCATCATAATGTTACTAGTCATTTATTATTATATCGTTATCGTTGTTAAATAGGTACCGGTTTCAATCGGTTTTATATTTGGTTGCGTCAGTTTTATATCAATTGTTAGTAGTAGGCAGGTATTAAGGGCATGTTCACATTACAGCTATATTTGTCTCTTTCAGAGGTTGCAGTAATGCCACGAAAAGGTTTAAAAATACTGGCATTGGAAAACCAGTGAAGAGACCATGAAAATGCAGTATATGCAGTTTTTGAAAGCGGGTTTTCTACCAAAAGAGCTGCCCTTAATTTCAATATTCCTCGCACCACCCTACGAAGATATATAAAAAATGTAGGGAATCCAGAGAAAACATAAATTGAATAATCCCAATTTAGAAGGTAGTCCACGCATGTGCCCAAATTATACAGTCCGAAAAATTTTTCTAGTGAAGAGGAGCAGCAATTGTGTAGATATCTGAAAACTATGGCTAATTTACATCACGGTTTGACGCCCAAAAACTCCCGTAAATTGGCCTATGAGTTGGCAATTGCTAATAAAAAAATATTCCGACACCTTGAAGCGAAAATCAAACTGCGGAAAAGACTGGTTTACGGGATTTATCAAGAGGAACAAAGACATTGCTATAAGAACAGCGGAAGCAACTTCTCTGGGAAGGGCTATGGGCTTTAATAAACCAGTGGTTGATAAATTTTTCATGAACTTAAAGGGGCTTATAGAAAATATAAACTAAATGCCTGTCAAATCTACAACGTCGACGAAACAGCATTAACGACAGTGCAAAATCCCGGAAAGGTTTTAGCTGCTAAAGGCCAAAGGCAAGTGGGACAGATCACTTCAAGCGAAAGGGGTACACTCGTAACGATGGTGGGAGCTATAAACGCTATGGGCAATACCATTCCTCCATTACTAGTGTTTCCCCGCAAGTATTTCAAACACCATATGATCAAAAATTCGCCACCGGGAACTATTGGAGCGGCTTCTCCGTCCGGCTGGATTACATCCAATATCTTTGCAGAGTGGTTTAATCACTTCATCAATCATGCTAAACCATCTGCGGATGCTCCTGTACTTTTAATCATGGATAACCATGAAAGCCACATATCGCTGGCAGTTATAGAAAAGGCTCGACAAAATCATGTGAAATTACTAACACTTCCGCCGCACACCAGCCATAAACTACAACCGTTGGATAAATGCGTGTATGGTCCTCTGAAAAATATTATAGCAACGCTTGTCAAACTTGGCTGCTTAATAATTCCGGGAAAAGGATTGTAATTTATGATATTGCTGAGCTTTTAGGGTTGCATATCCACTGGCATTTTGTGCGAAGAACTGCATATCTGCTTTTAAAGAAACGGGCATTTTCCCTTCAATAATATGATATTCAGTGACGACGATTTTATGGCTTCAAAAGTAACTGACATTCCGGAGATGGACCCCAACTTAAAACTAGTTTAGGAGAACCCCAACCTAACGCCAGTTTTGAAGAATTCCAACCAAGTACCAGTTGCGGAAAAAACATGAAACCAGGTTTAAACACTCAAGAAAAAGAAGCTGTTTCAGAGGAGACTGTTGATTCTGACATTGAACCTGGACAGGACATAACAGTGCAAAAGGAAATGATTGAACAGAAGACACCGGAAAAGGAATTTATACCTCCAGAAATTGTACAGCCTTATCCAACAGTTAAAGAAAATAATAATACAAAGATTCCCAGAAAAGGGAAAAGAAATCGACGGAGGTATTGACGGATACTCCAATTTACGAAAGATTGAAATTTGAAAACTATAATAAAGCATCTAAGCTGAGAAAAACAACGCAGCTGAGGTTAAGCGCAAATGTTTAGACGAGAATAGACATCAATTAATTGTTAAAAAGCCCAAACTACGAGAGATTGTCGATGTATCGAGCTCTGAGGAAGATGATTTGAACTTATCTGATTTAACAGACTCCGATGATGTTGATTGGTTTGAAGAAACTGATGATATCGTAAAGGATTCTAAAGATCTAAGTGACATTAGCGCACAATCCTTTGTCTTAGTCAAGTTTCCTACAAAAAGACTTGCAAATATTACGTAGGCAAGGTGTTAAAGAAAATTAGTAATCAAGAGTATGAAATTAATTTTCTACGAAAGAAAGGAAATGCGTTCGTTTTCCCAATCGTTGAAGATGCAAGTATTGTTTTCCTTAAAGACATAGAATTGCACTTACCTGATCCAAATTTATCCGGAGGAACGGCCAGAACAAGCACGACTTACAAATTTGCCATTGATATGTCTTTGTACAATGTCAATTAATCTTTGAAAATCATTTAGTTGTATCTCTTTTTTGCATTTAGTAATGTAATATCCACTTAAAATTATTATAGGTATTTTTAAAGCAATGGTTGTATATATTTATTTTGTTAATCCAATTTTCTTGTTAATTTCTAATTAGGGAACAGTGGCCACCCAACTCTTACAACATAGGGCCACTGTACCCTACATGGAGGGTACAGTGGCCATTTTGTATATACTTACATAAACAAATTTTACTCAAAAATGACAGGAAATATTTGAGTTTTAGTAGTGAATAGTTAATATTGAAAGTGTTATGAATGATCCTAAGCAAATAGATATACAAAATTTATACAAGACTCAAAGTTTGAAGACAAAACATGAAAAGGTGGCCACTGTAGCCGGACCTCCCCTATACATATGTGCGTGAATGCAAAACAACTGTTGACTTGTAGACAGCTTTACAAACGTTGTATGATGATCATGGTTATACGAGAAAAATCGGCTTGTTACGCAGCTTATTAACACAAAGTTAGAAGACTGTCAGTCGATGGAAGGATACGTAAATCAAGTAATCGACTTGGGGTACAAGTTGAAAACAACGGGATTTAAGATTGATGATCAGTTGTTGGTCTCTGTTGTTGACTGGTTTATTAGATCGATTTAGTTCAATGATCATGGATATCGAACACATTTAAGCATCAAGGTTACTACCGATAGCATCAAACAAAAACATGGAGACATATAATGTCTGTAATGGTGGGGTATTTGCAGCTCAAAAAAATTCAATCATTGGTCAATCAAAGTCACATGCCAGAAATGACATAAAATGTTATAAATGCAATGAAATCGGCCATTTTCAAAGAAAATGTCCTTATAAAGATAAGGATGAGGGTGATAAAAAAGGAATAATGTCTTTAGTGCTGTATTTCTCAGCAAAAACTTCAACAAGACAGATTAGCACATTGACAGTAGTGCCGGTATTCATTTAACTGCAAACAGGGAATGGATTCGAGATGAATGTAAGTCAGAGTTTTGCGAGATCATGGTAGCAAACAAAGAAGTGGTTTAAGTAAGAAGTTCTGGTGATATAAAAATAGAGACATTTGTGAATGGGGAAGTGTTTCCCGTTACTGTAAACAATGTACAATATGTTCCAGAATTAACCACAAATTTGTTGTCTATAAGTCAAATGAATAAACTTGGTAACAAGGTGGAATTTGTGAATTGAAATGCATGATTTCTAACCATAAAGGTGACTTAATTGCAACAGCGAACCAGGTACATGGAGTCTACTGTTTGAATACAAGTACAGATTTGAAACTGGCAGGTTTGACAGTAGTCAATGGTGAGACGTGGCGTCGAACATACAAACAGCAAATACTTGAATGAAATGAACAGCTGGTTGATGGTTTGTCATTCGATAGACCAATACAATTTGAAAAATGTGAGTGTGAAGTTTGTTGCGAAGCAAAACAACATCGATGGCCATTCAAGCATAAAGGTAGAGAGCAAAAGATTTATGAGAAGTGGTTCATGCTGATATTTGTGGTCCGATGGAGACTGTTTCATTAGGTGAATCTAAATATGTTTTGCTATTTGTTGACGATCACTCTAGAATGGGATTTGTTTATTTCATGAAGACAAAAGATGAAGTGTTTGGATATTTCAAGCAGTTTAAAGCACGCGTTGAGAACTACAAACTACACTGATCGAAAAATTAAAATTCTCAGGTCAGATCAAGGTAAAGAGTTCTGTGGAAATAACCTAGAGAAGTATTTAATTGTGGAATTCAGCATCAGAAAACAAACAAGTTTCCTGTCTTGGTTCTTGTGATTCTTTTTTCTTTTTTTGCCTTATTTGTGCTAATGCGTTTCTAAAGGTTCCACATGAACCCGATCCGGCTATGTGTCCTTCAAGTTCACAGAGCGGACAATATGGATTATTGTCACATTCTGTTTTGTGATGTTCCGTACTAGTACATTTCTGGCACCATTTACTTCTGTTTTCCCCCCGACAATCTGATGCGCTGTGTCCGTACTTCAATTCTCTCTTCTATCAGGCAGTAGTTTAGACCGATTCTAACTTTGCCCAATAATAAAATTTTATCTACGTCAATTTTGTTAGCTACAATTGTGCCGGATTGTCTATTGAAGTTGGTCGGCCTCAAAGGTCTAACTATAAGGTCCTCATGGTAATGTACTCTTCCTGTGTTTATCAATGCATTCCTCACTTCTTCCACTGTTGTAATTTCATTTAGCCCTTTTATGTGCATTTTGTTTTGTTATCGCCGCCTATTGTTCTTAACTTTTTTCCTTCCCATACTTTGGAAATCGTTTCCTTCACTTTCGTCGCCGAATTTTTTTGAACTTGTAATAAAATAGTGGTTGAAAAGGACAAATGCTTGCTATTTAAGGCCGAGATGACAAAGGTTTTCTGGGCTGATGCTGTACACACAGCTGTATATTTGCAAAACAGAAGCTTAGTGGCTGGTTTAAAAAAAAACACCTTACGAAGTATGGCACAAGAAAAAGCCAGATGTAAGTAATTTAATAGTCTATGGAAGTACTGTTATGGTACATGTACCAAAACAAAAACGTCTCAAATAGGATAAAAAAGTTACAAAACATATTTTAGTTGGTTATAATGACAACATTAAAGGCTAGAGAGTGCACAATTCCAAGACTAAGACAATCACAACAAGCAGAGATGTTGTGATATTTGAAAATGTAAAAATAACCGAAACAGTTGCTCCTGTAGAAGTGCCGGTGACAGTGGGAGGCTCACAGATAGAAAAATCTCAGACAGAAGAAAAAATATAATCTTCAATGACAAGTGATAGTGAAGAATATTGTGATGAAGAACAAGGCCATGACATTGATTATATATCAGAGGAAGGTATAGCTGAGCCAACGGTTCAAAAGAAATCTAAACGATTAAGATGTTGGATGACTATGTCACGTATATGTGTAGTGCAAGTGAAAGTGGAATTGATATAACATGTGATCCAAAGACATATAAGGAGGCCTGATACAGAAAAATAGTTGGAGGCAATACAGAAAGAACTGAAATGTTTTGAAGAGGATAAAGCATGGAACTTGGTCGATACTCTGGACACTGGTACTATTGTACGCTGCAAGTGGATATTCAAGAAAAAGATAAATTGTGGTAATCATATGACATACCGAGCATGGTATGGTGTAGATTTTGATGAAACTTTTTCTCTTGTTGTACTTAATTCAGCATTGATATTATTGCTTGCATTGTCAGTTAAGTCAGATTTTGAAATCACTGATTTAAATGCAACAACTACATTCTTGAATGGTTTACATGCAGTTGCCAGAAGGCTTAAAAACTATTAATTGTAAAAATAAGGTTTTGAAATTGAATCGAGCTATATATAGTCTGAAGCAAAGTTCACGTATATGGTATCAAAAAGTTGAGGTTGTTCTAAAAGAATTGAATTACAAAAAAAAACAATTTAAACCTTGTATGTTTACAAAAATTGAAAATGGCTTGATGACTATAATAGCTCTATATATTGATGATTTTTTTTATTCTCCAACAATAAGATGGAACATGATTTGTTGAAATCTCAGCTAGGTTCGAAATTTAGAATAAAAGATTTGGGTCAAATCAGAGACAGTGCCTTAGAATGAGAATTATAAGAGAGAAAACCTGTATTTTCTTAGATCAGGAGCAATATATCAATCAAACTAGTGGGTAGCTAATGTATTAAGGCCTGATTTTTTCACCTCCTGTTAACTTTATCAGTTGGTTGGAAATAGAAATGGAAACACAGCATTGAGCCAATCAAATTCTTCAAAAGTCGCGTTTTAAGATGATTAACCGACAGATAAAATTAACTGGGGATAAAAATCTTATTACCTTAAAGCCGACATTACGTAACATCTCAATTTTATATGTTATAAACACATAGCATGTCAAACGTATCTAGATATTTACAGGTACAAAGTCTTATGGATTGAAATTTATTAAAACTGATACAGATTTCACAGGATATGTTGACGCCGATTGGGCGGGAGATTGTAGATCTTTTACGGGTTTTGCTTTTACACTTCCTGAATCATTAATTTCATGGAAAAGTAGAAAACAATAAACCGTGGTATTGAGTAGTACTGAAGCAGAATACATGGCTATATCTGAAGCTTCCAGAAAAGCCATGTATCTTAGAAATTTAGTTCATAAATTGACAGAGAAATGCAAGGCTATTGTCATATTCAATGATAACCAGAGTGCACAGAAGTTGACTTTGAATCCAGTTTTGGACAAGAGATCAAAGCATATAGATGTACGGCATCACTTCATCCGAGAAGCGATTACAAATAACCTTGTTATTTTAAAGTATTTACAGACAGCTGTAAGTAGGTCGGGTAGCCATCAAAACCTACCGTGACTTTTGATCCATAGTGCTTAATAATATAGTGGATGTATGTAGCAGCTATCTCAAACAAGGATTTGTTATTTCCTTCTTCTGTGCACATCGAAAATGGAAATGGTGATAGCTCATACGTGAAACACTGTTTCAAATCTTTCTCAGATTGTTTTAAGATGCATAATCTGAGAAAAAAGGTTAGAGGATTTCCTGTCACTTTCCTTCCACCAGCCGACGCTGTTCGTACAGTTACCATGTGGCAATTTACTTGATGACATTTCCACCAAAGATCAGATAAACTACCAGTTTTGCAATAAGGCTTAAACAGCTGTAAATCACAAGATAACATACCAATCCGATAAGAAAAAAAGCAAATTCAACCAATAACATTTACAAATGATGCAAACGATTGTCGGTGTCACCACCTTATTGGTATACAATCATCCCCAAATAATTGCCAACCGAATAATTGCAAAATTTATAACTGCTGTTCGTGACATATCTAAGACCATGACATGTACAATATACAAGGTAAGCATTACCAAAGTATTAATTACTATTTTCACTCATCTCAGAAAATGGCCTAAATTTAAAAATCTTTTATTTTTTGGTACTCACGAATTCAGATAGATAGATAGTTACTAATCTACAATTTTAATGAAAATTGTAGAAAATTTTAATTCTAGAGAATTTTACATTTAGAAAATACTTGTTACCTTGATTATAGAAATCTGTTTTATTAATTTTGTGACGTAATAATGACAGTTGACCAACATCAATACACTAAATTTTACTAAATTAATCGCGAACGGCTTATTATAACCTCAAATGATGTACATTAGTCCTGGAATAAACTTATTCTAAAAATCAAAGTAGAAAAATAGGTTTTAATTCAATAACTCTGTTTTGGGTAATTCTATTTTCCCAAATGGAAAAAAAAGTTGCACGTTTGAAAAGTTAATTATAACTTTGTCAACAGATATATGTAAGCAGTTACATAGTCGATTCTTTAAATGTTTATAATTTCACAAGTAATTGTCAAATAGCAAACACTCGACAGCTATTTCGTCGCTTGGAACTCTTCACGAGTGAGAGAACTCAAGTGTAAGTTTACTATTGTACAATATGAGCGGCTGTCAATTACATACAGTATTTCCTATGCCTTCATGTATTGTTTTCTTTGTTGCCTGTTTTGTACGCATTTAAAACAATGAAAAACATATGAAAGTCGGTCTGTAAACAACACTTAAGTTGTTTTGTTAATTTTTAACTAACGGGAGTTCAAATAAAAACTGGGCTGGGTAGGTCTTGGAAATTTCTTTGGTAATTTTTATAACAAAGTAGTCAGCTTATAAAAAGTTTAGGTTAGAATTGTAGACTTTCATTTTTTGGCGATTTTTCGGTTATATTTCAGTTGCGTTTTAAATACAGTGTTCCAACGTGTTATTTTGCTGTACTTTACTCTACACTATAAAAAAAAATTAAATCAATTTAATTCCACGACCTGCCCAGCTCAGTTTTTTATTTGAACACACGGTATTTATCCACCGAATAAGTAGTAGGTTTATATTTGAAAATCGTGTTTATTATGTTATAGTTTATAGAGAAAAGTATTCTGCTAAAAGATACATGTTCTTTAATTCTTGAACGGATTTTGGAGATTTTTATTTATTACTAAATAGATCATTTAAGGGTGGTTGCATATAAATTTGATCAAGATTTGATGATAGAGTAAATGAGAAAATCATCATTAATTTTAATAAATGAAAAAAGGAGGACATAGAAATTCTAAAAATTGATACAAAGAATAAAAGAGGAAATAGAATAAATAGGAGAGGTGGACGAAGAGTTAGAAAAAGAAATAGCAACAGGTAATGCAACAAAAAAATAATAGAAAAAGGAAAGAGTGATGTGAGAAACAAAACCAAAAATAAAAAAAAGAATATAAAAGATAGAAACAAAGTTCAGGGAAATAAGTAAAAGAGGAGAAAAGAATGTAAAAAACTATTGGAGAAACGGATTGGAGAAATAAAAATGAAAGAGATCTATATGTATGAAGAAATGCAGAAAGAAAGGAAAGAAAGAGAGAAGCAACAATAAAAGGAAACAAATGGAAAGAACACTGAGAGAAGGTAATATGAAGAAGAGATTAAAATCAACAAGCAACGGTAACAGGAGAAAGAGAAAGACACTACTAGAAACTACTACGAACTTGAAAAGTAGAAGTTGAAACCACAAAAACACTTGATTCATCAGGAATCTTATCTTCATTCATCTCTTCCATAATGACTTTTCTTCAGAAAAATTACATTTTAAAACTTGGTTGGACCATACACTACGTTTAGACTTCGGTTCTAATAAATCCTGCATATTGTCTTTTTTATTTATTCTACACTTTCTTATAAGATGGAGAGGCTTCTTTATTTTATTAAAATTACTAAGTACAACCGATGGAAAAAAGTTGTGCAACTAACTCTTCGATTAAACGGCGATTAACAATCTCGAATATTAAAGCGTTCGTTTCGCTTGCGCGGTAAAATATTTCGATTGTTAATCGCACTTATTAATACACTCGTTTGTTAAAAGGTACACCGGGGCAAGTGTGACCCATGAATCCCATAGTTCAACTTTTTAGCGGTGTCGGATTCTTATTTTTTCAATTCGATGAAATATTAACAGTGCATTACCAATATGTTCTCATATACTGTCTGTAAAATCAAATCACAAGATGGTTAGCTTTTTCTGTTAAAATCCGAAAACCTCCATTAGATCACTAGGTTACACTGCCTTAAACGCACATAAACTGGATTGAGGTAAGTGTAAAGTAAGCAACAAACAACAGTGCATCAGAATTGTTATTACAAATATTTAAATTAATTGACATTTCTATAAAATTCTACGTCAAATTCAAAATGGCTCTCTTATCAAAAGTCGGGGATGGCAAATACTTATGAATTTTGTCTGTAGTGGTTATTGAAACATCCGGTACATTCGGCCAATAAAACTGTGATGTGGATCTGACTCTTCTAGCAAATTTCACTTCCAAGCATGGCTCTAATGTTGTGATCTTCCCTACATAAAATTTGAAGCCTGATTTTGTGGCAATTTAATAAAAGCTCAATATTGCGATCTAAGACTGTTTTCCAAGGATTCCACAAAGTCTTTTTCTTCTCTGTCTTCCAAGATTTCATCTTGTAAATTGATGTGATCATCGGTAACATCTAGTACCAACTCCTCCTCAGTATCATAATCTGTCTCGTTGATTTCATCAATTAGTTTTCGTTTCTTCATTTTTCCATGTTTCTTAGAGAGTTTGGCTACTGACTTCTTCTTCAGTAGGTGTCTAAGTGCGTGAAAAGAGGTTGTTGAAGTGGATGGAGTACTAGGCATTGGTGTTGAATTGGATGGAGTTGCAGTTGATGTAGATGGCGCAGTAACCTTTCTTTCTACTTCTTGCTGCGGATTATTATTTTGGCACTCATATCACCTGCTATATGATTTTGGGTCAAAATTTTCAACAGCGATAACTTCGTTATTGAAAGAATATATTCACGCCTTTTCGAATCCTTTGATAACGAGAGCAAGGTTTGCTTAAGTCCAAATTCTGTAGATTATGGTACAAAATTCAGATTTTGACAACTTGGTACCGTAATTTTGTCCTCCCATGTCATTTTCAAAGACTTGAAAACGCATAATCACAATAACCATATTATTGTCAATAGCCTCTTCTATCAAAGAAATACTGATGTGGGACGTGTGGCTATCATAAATCAATATTACGGGTCTCTTCAAGCCAATGTTCTGCAAAAAGTTGTTCTCAAAATAGTTTTGGAAAGTCTCCGCATCCCCCCAGCCATTCTTCGTAGTGGAGTAGGTCATACCAGGGAAATCGTCACTTAAAATCCAAGAGCCCCAAATGTTCTCTCCCTTAAATACGACTAGTAGCGGGAGTTTTCCACCAGCGGCGTTTCCCCCTAACAGTACTGTAATATTCTCTCTTCCAGGTCCATTTGTTGTTCTGTGTGCTGCCTTTCCCTTCTCCCCAACAACTTTAATCCGGGACCGATTCAGGCAAAAACTAGTTTCATCAATGTTGTATATTTTAGATGGTGAAATATTTTTAAAGTGTTCTTGGAGTATATTAAAGTAATGGTGGATGATGAATGGATCTATGAATCTTTTCCTAGCGACTTCAACAAACTGTGGTTTCTTCTTACTTAAATTGAAAGCTCGTTTGAATCTCACGAAGTAGTCATGGCCATTTTTGAAAGGGGTCACTATCTTATTATCAGTCACATAAGGCCCGATCAAGTTCAAAACTTCTGATTTCGATAGTTTATATAGTTTGCAATTTGCTATTCCAAATCATGAGGTAGAACCCGTGCTCTTCCCCCTGTCTGACTTTTCACACCCCTTTTACCCGACGCATAGGTGAATAGAGTAGCTTTGTGTATTTTATCAATTTTCACGGCTTTATATTAACTTACCAGCTTTCACGGCTCGTACCGCCTCCTTCAGATATTCTTTTGATTAAGAAGGCGAAGCCTTCGTTAGAATGTAGTTTCAAATCATATTCTGCAACAAGAATCCAAAAATTAAGTCAAAAGAATGAGTGAGAAAAAGAAGGGAAAAGTGTAAACGCTTATTTTACCTGACGGGTTACACTTGCCCAACACGTGTTTTTCCGAGGGGCAAGTGTAACCCCCAACCTTTGAAACAAACGGCATGACATTTCATTAAAATTCATGGTATGACATTTCGAAAACAGCTTACGATGAGTACTTACCAAGTAGCAGCACAATCAACTAATCGTTCCCAGTGAGGTTAAATGTGCGGAGCCGGTAAAGATAACTTCAATGTACGTGAATCGTGCCACTGTATTGCTACTAACGACAGATGGCGCTGCTATAGGCAATGCTCGCTCAAATCTCTGTGGGTTACACTTACGCCAGTGGCGGCTTCTCCATATGGTCATTTGGTCAATGACCTCCCAAAAATTTTGACAATATATAAAAAATATTCATTATTACGTGTTTTATTAAAATAGATAATTAAATCGCAAGTACAATAACTTAAAATTTATCGGCCGTCGTTCGTAATTTATCCTCTTCAACCTTGGGCTGGCGGTGCGAATTGTCCTCATTGAATTAGGTCTACCCGAAAAACTCGAAAAACGTGCAGCGCCCGAATAAACGCGAACGTCCGAAACAATAATCAATTTTGGGTCATGAGCCGGATCCCGCAGTTTACGTTGACTTCGTATAGTGTGTACAACTACGCTCGATTTTTGATTCGATTTTCGCGTGTTTTAAATCAGTTTAAGATATTATATTGATATGTTTTACTGTTGTTGTGTTGTTTTGTAAAAATGCTATTTTTGATTCGCGTGTGCATGCGCTATAATAGAAAATGTCGGTAATGCAGAAAATTAAACAACTAAAAAGTGCTAACAAACTTAATTTTACAAAATTAGTTGAGTTCAAGGCAAATGGTCGTCCTTTGCCAGAACTAAGTTTACGACAGACTAGCAAAGACAAAAGTAAAGATGTTCATCGAAACTTTCGCAAGGTAATGTACGATTTAGCTAACTGGATATGTGGTTGTGAAGTATCAAATGTATTTTACTGTTTTGTTTTTTATTATTTTCTAAAGACTCGTCAGACTCGCTATAGTCCAAATCCGGTGTCAGAGATTTAAAACATTTAAAAGAGGAAATAAAAAACATGTTTCGTCTGCAGAACACATTAAATGCTCGGTAAATTTTGCAACCGTAGGAAATGTTGATATTCGTACACAGCTAGACAATGCTTACAGAAAATCCCTTAGAGATTTTAATGAGAATGTTTCGAAAAATCGCTATATTTTGAACAAAATTGTAGATTGTATAAAATTTTGGGGTGCATTTGAGTTATTTATATTTTTTAAGTATGCCTATTTTTTAAATTAATTTTTGACCTCCCAGTATGATTGACCACGAGCCGCCACTGCTCGTTTGGTAAAAGGTACACCGGGGCAAGTGTGACCCATGAATCCCATAGTTCAACTTTTTAGCGGTGTAAGTCGGATTCTCATTTTTCCAATTCGATGAAATATTAACAGTGCATTGCCAATATGTTCTCATATACTGTCTGGAAAATCAAATCACAAGATGGTTAGCTTTTTCTGTTAAAATCCGAAAACCTCCATTAGATCACTAGGTTACACTTCCTCTGCCACTTGGGTTAAGTGTAAATCTAATATCTAGACTGCCTTAAACGCACATAAACTGGATTGAGGTAAGTGTAAACTAAGCAACAAATAACAATACATCAGAATTGTTATTACAAATATTTAAATTAATTGAGATTTCTATCAAATTCTACGTCAAATTCAAAATGGCTCTCTTATCAAAAGTCGGGGATGGCAAATACTTATGAATTTTGTCTGCAGTGGTTATTGAAACATCCGGTACGTTCGGCCAATAAAACTGTGATGTGGATCTGACTCTTCTAGCAAATTTCACTTCCAAGCATGGCTCTAATGTTGTGATCTTCCCTACATAAAATTTGAAGCTTGATTTTGCGGCAATTTAATAAAAGCTCAATATTGCGATCTAAGACTGTTTTCCAAGGATTCCACAAAGTCTTTTTCTTCTCTGTCATCCAAGATTTCATCTTGTAAATTGATGTCATCATCGGTAACATCCAGTACCAACTCCTCCTCAGTATCATAATCTGTCGCGTTGATTTCATCAATTGGTTTTCGTTTCTTCATTTTTCCATGTTTCTTAAAGAGTTTGGCTACTGACTTCTTCTTCAGTTTAGCAATAGCTTCTCGAGACGTAATGACTTTTTATTCCCGGTTTTGCTAATTTTGGTGTTTGCTTAATCTGCCATAAAAGAATGGACTCAAAACTTTTGAGTTCATTAAACAGCGAATCTTGTGATGAAGGTAACTGCTCAGCAACAGTAGGTGTCTAAGTACGTAAAAAGAGATTGTTGAAGTGGATGGAGTACTAGGCATTGGGGTTGAATTGGATGGAGTTGCAGTTGATGTAGATGGCGCAGTAACCTGAATTTCTGTTCGTTCTACTTCTTGCTGCGGATTATTATTTTTGCACTCATATCACCTGCTATATGATTTTGGGTCAACATTTCCTACAGCGATAACTTCGTTATTGAAAGAATATATTCCCGCCTTTTCGAATCCTTTGATAATGAGAGCAAGGTTTGCTTAAGTCCAAATTCTGTAGATTATGGTACAAAATTCAGATTTTGACAACTTGGTACCGTAATTTTATCCTCCCATGCCATTTTCAAAGACTTGAAAACGCATAAATCCATAGGCCTCTAGCCTATAATGTGTAAATTTCACAATAACCATATTATTGTCAATGGCCTCTTCTATCAAAGAAATACTGATGTGGGACGTGTGGCCATCATAAATCAATATTACGGGTCTCTTCAAGCCAATGTTCTGCAAAAGTTGTTCTCAAAATAGTTTTGGAAAGTCTCCGCATCCACCCAGCCATTCTTCGTAGTGGAGTAGGTCATACTAGGAAATCGTCACTTGAAATCCAAGAGCCCCAAATGTTCTCTCCCTTAAATACGACTAGTAGCTGGAGTTTTTCACCAGCGGCCTTTTCCCCTAACAGTACTGTAATATTCTCTCTTCCAGGTCCATTTGTTGTTCTGTGTGCTGCCTTTCCCTTCTCCCCAACAACTTTAATCCGGGACCGATTCAGGCAAAAACTAATTTCATCAATGTTGTATATTTTAGATGGTGAAATATTTTTAAAGTGTTCTTGGAGTATATTAAAGTAATGGTGGATGATGAATGGATCTATAGATCTTTTCCTAGCGACTTCAACAAACTGTGGTTTCTAAGATTATTATCTTCCTGGTTGAGCCGTGTTCGTCCTTCTTTCCTACGTTCTCTGCTTGACGTTTCGCTAACCATGCTGTTAGCTTCTTCAGAAGTTACTCTAAAGACTTTAGTAATTGAATGATATTTAAACTTACATAAAATTTGAATTAGGAAATTTGACTTAAAAAAAAATTCATACAAAATTTCAATAAAATGTTGCCAGTAGTTTCTACATAATCGTAAAAACGTGTATAAAAATTAATTTTTCAACGCCTTTTCTTACATATGGATGCGGTTACGAAATTTTTTTACTAAACGAACTCATCTTATTTTTTAGTGTTCTACCTACCACATCTACCGTAACCTTTTTTTTTAAACACCATGTATTTAGTCTGAGTTGCATTTGACTGAATTTAGAATTGACACTGACAGTCAACTGACAGTGTAGAAGATCATGGCTGCCTAATTATTTTGTTGAGAATAATAGCAGAATTTTTATTTTGTCACTTGGAATTAAATGAAAATGTTGCTAAACTAAAATGTTTTAGAATAATCTTCTATCTTAAGGACGAGAATTTTTTCTTTCTATTATTAAAAATAATTTCTGAATTACTATATTTCATTAATAGTCGTGGAGAAACTAAATTAAAATTGTGGAATTTAGTAACGCAAAAAAAACAACATTTTTGGAAACGTTGGCTAAAAAGGACTATCTGACAATGCTGAATAAATTCCTAAAATAGTACCAACGCATGCCTAAATAAAGTGGTATGTTAGTTCTTGTTAGAAGAAGAAAATAAATGCTCCATGCCAAAATTGGCCTATGGATATAAGTCGTACAGTAAAAATATGAATAATAGTAACTGAGAATGGAAAAAGTTAGAGGATGCTACAGAAATAAAGAAAAGAGTAGTAATAGTAAAAGTGAGAAGTATGGAAGAGAAATTTTGAAGGAAAAAAAACGGTTATGACAAAAATTTGTATGACAAAGAAAGAAACTAAGAAAAGGAGGAGAAAGGAGTGCGGGTAGGGTACATAAAAATGTAAATAGAGGGGAAGGAAAGAAGATGAAGAGTGAAAAGTAGTTGAAATTGAAGTAATGGGTCACATAAAAACTAAGAAATGTGGGCGAGGGGGATAAAGGAAAAAGGACATCAAAAGAGGGAATGTGGTGCAGTAAAAGAGGAGCGGGAAGGAAGGGAGAAAGAAAGAGGAGTGAGAGAAAATATACTGTTTTGGAATATTGCGGGGATAAAAAACAAAAGGGGTATGTGGAGGAATATAAAGAGTTTTGACATGGTAAAATTGATAGAAAAAGACTGGGAAGAATGGAGGGAGATGTTTCCCTAAATCCACGAATGAAATGTACAATTTGCAGAAAGAATAAAGAAAAGGTATTTTGACACGGGAAAGAGGGGCAAAGATATAAAAGGAAATGTAGAGCAAAAAGAAGGAATTGTAAAACGGGACATATTGACAGAGAAAAATTTGCCGTACAAAATAGTAACAGTATACGGAAAAGATGTGAGCAAAAAAATTAAGAAAACAAAAGAAGAGACAGATAAAGAGAAGATAATAATAGTTAGTGATTTTAACGCTAGAATAGGGTCCATCCCTGATGGTAACTAGAGAAGAAAAGACGGATACGAAGATAAATGGACAAGGACAAGTAGAAAAAAGAAGTATCATACAAAAACGATGGTAGAAAGAAAAAATAAATGAATACGGAATGGAATGTACTGATAAAAGAAGCAAAAAGAGCTATGAGAATGTAAAGAAAAAGAAAAATAAACTGGGACTTTTTAAAAGTATTAAAAGAAAATTAGAAAAATTTAAAAAACGCATAAATGAAATAAAATGAAGGAGACATTTAAAAGTACTAAAGGAGGAACAAACAGAGAGGAAAAAATAGAAACAAGTAGATTTGGATAAGTCGAAGGAATACCTTATGGAAATGCTAAATTGATATAAAGAGCGAAGTGAATGGAAGAGATAATAAGAAGAAGAGAAAAACACAGGAAAAAGAGATAATAAAGTAAAATAATTTTTTTTTTATTTTTATACATTATATTCATTGGTAAATGCCCATTCGTTAGGATTAGATTCTAAAAATATATATTGTGGAGGTCTCCGATCTTTTATAACCAAGATACAAGGTGTGTTATTTACTTTAATTATTTCTTCATTTGCGCATCACTCACGAACCACATTGCGAATTTTCATTATATGGCCAACATATTTTCCTCTCCGGTAAAGTATCCAGTAGCGTATAAACATTAATGTTAATCCAAGGGCGGACTTTTTCAAAAATTTTGTTACTTCACCCTGTATATTGGGTATTTTAGTTTTTAGATGTGTTTACTTTTAGGTATAATAATATCCAAATCCACTGTAAAAAAAACATACAGTGGCCGGCAAAGAGTATGCAACAAATGGGAAAAATTTTTGTAATTGAGATATTCGAAAATTTCTTTTGGCAAATGAATTCAGCATATTAAATAAAAAAGAAAGCACTTTGACAAATGTCATGTGACCACTGTCGTGGCGGCAAATTTAAAAAATATCTCTTAAATATTTAAAAAGTGAGGTTAGATGACAAGGTATTGAAAAAAAAGTTGTTCAGAATTAGATTTTACGTCTATGTGAAAATTTTCAAAAGAAAATAACGACTTTTCAAAAATATCAGTTTTCCAGCATTTTTTTCGGAAATATTGAGAAAACAAATTGTTTGCGATTGATTTGCATAAAACACAATAAAACCAACAAATAAACTTCACAATCCAGTAATTTTTATTTATTAGTCTACTATTAGTACTTTCTTTTGAAAATTTGCACATAGACGGATAATCTAATTTTGAACAACTTTTCTCTTAGGCATTTTTCAATATCTTGTCATCTAACCTTACTTTTTACATATTTAAGGGATATTTTTTAAATTTGCCGTCATGACAGTGGTCACATGACATTTGTCAAAGTGCTTTTTTTTGTCATTCGTTATGCTGAATTCATTCGCCAAAAGTAATTTTCGGATATCTCAATTACAAAAATTTTTCCCATTTGTTGCAAACTCTTTGCCGGTCACTGTATATGTATCATGTGTCTGATTAGGAGAGGCCACCGGCTGTATCTTAGAAACTATTTATTGTACAACTTAGAGAAAAAATCCATATAATAGTGTCGTTTATGAGAAACTGCTGGAAAATATTTTCAAGTTTTCTACTCCACCGATAGGGAGCGTAGTTCACAATACTAATACAAAAACCACATTTTTATAATAAATGGTAATGGTTCCATAAAATATTGTAATTCAACATTTTATATAAGTTTGCTTCAAAGCTTTTTCTATCTTGTCAAATAACTGATAGGGTGACTGGGAATGCTGACTAAGTAAAACAGTCATAAGTTATTTGACAAGATAGAAGAAAAGCATTGAAGCAAACTTACATAAAATGATCTGAGGATTATGAATATTTAAATTTTATGGTACCATTGCCATGCATTTATTATAAGAAATGTGATTTTTGTATTATAATTGTGAACTACTCCCCCTATCGATGGAATAGGGAACTTGAAAATATTTTCCATCAGTTTCTCATAAGCGACAGACACATGGTAGGGTACAGTGAATAAAGTTTTGATCAATTGATTGAATAACTAATTCAAACGAATTGCAATATTCCTCATGGACAGTTGTCATATACTAAGATTAATAAAATTGAAAACAATTTGAAAATGTGTAGCTTTTCCCAATGTAATTTGTACCGTTGATTAATATTTCAATCAACGCCTAGACTGATGAGCCTCAAATAGAGCGAAACTCGGATATGTGAGTGCTGTTCGTGGATTCTATATCATTGGCTACAGGTTTCTTCAGAATTCAAAAAAATTAAAAGCTACAGATATTTATATTGTTAATGATTTGACGAAAATGAAAGAAAATACAGGAGAATTTAAGAAAGGAACCTAGAAAATTGAAAAGAGAAAGGAAGAGAGTGAAAGTGGGATATTAGAAGTAATAGGTAAAAGGGCTGGAAAGGAGATGGGTAAAGGAAGAAGGAGGTTTGAGACAGAGGGTAGCAAAAAACTAAAGTTAGGCGAAGAGGGTAGGGGCGGGAAAGAAAAAGGAATAAAGGGGGAAGGAGGTAAAAAGAAAGGAACAAAATACTGTTTTGGAATATTGCGGGGTTAAGAAATAAAGGTAAAGATTTCTGGAGATACATAAGGGGTTTTAAAATGTTAGAACTGGTAGAGACATGGTTGGAAGAAAAATATTGGGAAAATTGGAGGAATTTAAATGGGGATTACAATTCGGCCGAAAGAGAAAAAAAATGGGAGAGAGCAAAGGGGGGGATAATCATCGAAATAAGAAAGGAATGGGAGAAAGAAGAGAAAGGAAACAAAAGTGAGACAAAAGGAATTATGAGCACAAGAGTAAGGACAGACGAAGGGAAAATATACGAAATAATTACAATATATAGAAAGAAATGGAGAAAACGAAAGAAGTAATAAAGAAAACAATTGAAGAACTGGAAGAAAAGAAACTTATTATAGGAGGAGACTTTAACGCGAGAACAAGAGAAGAAGGAGGAATACTGATAAAGGGAGAACAAAGAAAGAAAGCGAAAGTCGAAATAAACGGACAAGGTAGAAAATTATTGAAACTATGTGAGGAGAGTGGATGGACAATTTTGAATGGGAATATAGAAGAAGGAGGAGAATAAGAGGTAACATATATTGGACGGAGAGGAGGATTGGTAATTGACTACGTTATAGCTCACAAATCAAGTAGGAAAGAAATAGAGTATATAAGAATAGGAGACCAAGTAGAGTCGAATCATCAACCGATCGAAGTGATCTTGATAGGAGAGAAAGAAGAAGAAGAAATTATAGTATGGAGAGAAAAAATTTGAAATGACAAAAGTATAGAAATGTATATTAATAAAATGGAGGAAGAACAGAAAGCAGCAGAAGAGGTCGAAGAAGAGTTGAAAGAAATTACAGAGAAAATGAAGATAGCAATGAAAAGCGAAGATTTAAAAAGACGAAACACAAAAAGGATATGAAGTCAGAATGGTGGAACAGGGAGTGTGAAAGAGCAAAACAGAAATGAGAAAGGGGAGAAGAAAATTGAAAAAAGTAAAATAAATGTAGAAGAATATAAGAAAATAAGAACAGAATTCAAGAATAGATGTGAAAAGACAAAAATGGATTATCGAAAATGATGGAAGAAAAAGTGAAGAAAATCAGAAATGAAGAGCAGGCTTGGGAACTCGTAAATCGATTAAGAAACAAAGGAAATAGGAGAGAACCAACAATAAAAAGAGAAAATGGGAAAACACATTAGAAATGTACTACAAGGAAAATAAGTTAAGATCATAGCAGAAAATTGAAAAATAGGAAATAACAAAAAGAAAAAGAGAGATCAAAAAAGAAGAAATGGAGGAGACCTTAAAAAATAAAGATGGGAAGAGCAGGAGGCACAGATGAAACGTAGGACAAAGAGTGGAAATACACAGAGGAACAATAAGAAAGAGAATAAGAAAAGTACTAGAAAAAATTTGGCAGGGAAAGGACTTCCCAGAATGATGGAAAGTAGCGATTATTTGTCGAATATACAAGGGAGGGGATAAACAAGAAGTGAAAAAATACATGGAAATTAGTTTAAAAAACATTGGATATAAAATATACGCACAAATAATAAGAGCAAGAATAGAAAAGAAATAGAAAAAAATAGATAATTCCAGATTTGCAGACATGGTTTAGGAAGGGAAGAGGGATAATCACATATAACACCCTAACTTTAAGGGGCCGTAACTTGGAGGGAAAGTGGTTTTGAACAAAACTTTATATAAAAGTCCCCTTTAATTTTTGCTGAAAATTACCCTGTTGAATATTTTGCATCAATTTAGAAACACCCTGTATAATGGTGGAAGAGATACCAAAATATATCACAGGAGGATTAAACATAGAAGAAAAACATATGGAAGCGAGGTATAGACTAGGAAATGAGAATAAATATTAAAAAAAGATGAAGAAAGACCGTGTAGGATGTGTGGGGAAAATTGGGGAAATGTAGAGCACATGGTAGATGAGGAGGAAGTAAAAAGGGAAGTTCTTCTAAGAGAAATTAGAGAGGGCATAAAATGAATAAAAGAGGTAGAAAACAGAAAAAGATGGATGGAAGAAAGAAAGAAGAATACAATAAAATCACCTAACGGAAGGATGCGGCAAAAAAATTAAATTAGTAGATAGTTTGCAAATTTTATTTATTTTATTATTATTATTATTATTACTGGTTTATTCGTTTGGCAGAAATCTGACGTAAGTATTGCGTTAAAAATGCGCTTAGCTTTTTCGCAATGTTGATGAGTTCATAGCCGACTCTAGTACCTGAAATTATTTTCAGGTTTAATTTTAACAGTATTAAACAATTATTAGTTCATAAGTGTTGATGCATTTCCATCAAATTTTAAATAAATTACCTACCAATTTAAAAAAAAAACTGAAGACCTCTGATGCACAATCGGCCATTTTGTTTAAAACGACTATTTTTAATTTTAAATGGAACGATTATCGTTATCGTAACTTCTTTAGAGTTTCTATCGTTATAGCTGTTCAAAATTGTTGCCAACATAATGACGCAAATATCAAATACGCTTTAAAATCCTAGGGCATTTGAAAATCGATTTAATTCGTTCTTGATTAAAATCACAGACCCACTAAATTAAATTAACGCTTTTTTCTAAATCAATCACAGTCATCCAAATACATGCACACACATACGTCGTTTATCAATTCTTTAATCAATAATTCTGCAAAGTACAGATGCGCCAATATTTCTTGTTAGGGGCGCAGGTACGTACTAGTACAATTACATCTACAAAACACGCACTTGTACGCTACGGACCAAAACGAAATTGATTCGACGATTCGTGTCTTAATGCATAACATTATTTGGGGAGCAATTTCCCCGTTTTGCTATCACGAATGCATCTTTGTTTTCTAACGCGTCCCAATATTGCCCACGCTCTCCTTGTCTATTATTCAAAACGGCGTTCGACCATCTTCTTTCAACAAAAATTTTGCGCTTGCGTCATAATTTAGTCAATGAATGGATGGGTTAGTTGCTTTCGGCTCCGGGTATCAAATAGATGACTAATAAATACAACAATTATTTGATTTAAAACTACAATTGTTAATTTGACACGGAAGATTGCCATTTCTTTCTTCGGTTCGAATAAAGCGGAACAAGACCCGAAAAAATATTTTAATGAACGCGCTTAATTTTTTTTATTTCCTGTGCTTAAACAAGTGTAGTGCGGAATAAATTAACATTAAAACAAGTGCAACAGCTACCAATTGTTTCATTTCCCAGCCTACTTTAATAATTTTTTTAATGTGTTGTAAAACTAACTGATTTTCGTACATGGTTTCGGATATCGAGCGCTTTTACTTTGAGCGGAAGTTTTTTTGCCGTGCAAATGCGCTGATAATGTTTTGATATTGGTGTTATAAGAGTCAATATGGAGGGTGTGTCTGTCCCGTCCGACCCTAAGTTGACCTAAATATTGTCGCGATCAGGGTAAGTACTTTTTATGATCTAAAGTACGTTTGCACCGAGCATGCATTCATTAAACTGTTCTCGAGGGCAAAAACATTTATTATCGAAAGAAAATACAGTAAATTCTCTGGCTTATTGCTAACTTTTGTCCGTGTCGGTTTCGTCGAAAAATAGTTTATCGAAAATGTGTCGACATAACGAATTGTCCACAATAATTTTCCTTACCCGACCTTTAAAACCTTCGCCAACACTGTCGTTACCATCTTCTTCTTCTTCTTCTTCTTCTTCTTCGCACTCGATTAGACCTACATCGGACACGTCCGAATTCAAAGTATCGCTGCCTTCCCTCATCGTCTCTCGCTCATAAAGCGAGTGTATGCTGTTTTTTTTGCATTCTTGCTTGTCAGCTAAATGTCTTTGTTCTACCAACATCGCTTGGTCAATAGAACGTAACGAAGACATTCGAGCAATAAGAGCCTCATTAGACGAATCCTTCATTAATTCAAACTCATCCATGACAATTGTCGAGCACTTAAATGCATTAGTTAAATTAGTGCAATTTACTTGCACATCGTTCGGGTCACTTTGGGCCAAATTTTGATTTTCCATTTGGGACCCGCAGTTCAAACGCACAGTGAAAGCCGAATTATTGGTCAATTGCAAAATTCCGTCCACCGGCGAAGTACTTTCGACGACGGCCCTTAAAGTTTCCGTCAATCCTTTGTTGTTGATCGAGCATACTTTTAAAGTCGTCACGGGCACCGCCTTCGAATATCTTTTTTTGTTGTTCGATTCGTTCAAACGAGGAAATTTATCACTTTCGGGTTCTCCCGCGATGAATCTGTCGCAATTGGTCGCACGAGAAAGTCGCTTCGGACTTGAAGATTTCAGATTGTTACTGCAGGCGACATCTTTGAAAATCTTCAGTGGAGTATTGGCCGAATTGTTCACCATCACCAGCTGAAATTGTGAAATGGACGCACACTACTTAGTATTACATTTACTGTCAAAAAGTTTTGCGTTTACCTCTTTTCGCTTGTTCTCCTCATGGGCATAAACAATTTCCGACAGCTCCTTAATCTCGGCGTTTTTTCCTTCAACGACCATTTCTAAATGACGCACTTCGTTCTTGGTTTCGATCAGTTGCGCATCCAAGGTGTGAATGTGCCTCTTCTGCTGCATGATGAGTTTATCAGCGTCACGCAAAGATTCGAACGGTTTCTGCACAATTTGAGCGTAGGTATCGCGTATAGTTTGAAGCTCCTCAAATTGAGTCTTGTAGTGATCTTTCTCCTTCTGTAAGCAATCTATATTGCCCAGCCTTAGGCGCAAACCATTAACTTCAACCTCAATTTCTTTGTAATGACGCAACATTTCGCTCAACTTTTCGTTCTCTTCGAAAACTGATTGGAGCTTATAATGCAGCTCGTTCAATTGTTTAGCCGCGTTTTCACGAAAGTGTTGGTATTCGATAATAACCCTTTCCATCTTGTTTTCGACAACTTTCTTGCACTCCTTGTCTTGTTCCATAGAGTTAAGTTTTTCTGTTAACGTGTTGTTTATATCTTTAAGGCGATTTATTTCGTTTTTTTCCTTTTTGATTTTCATCTGCGTCTGGGCGGTCGCTTGAAACCGGTAGAAGTTTTAGGAAAAGCCTTAGGTAATAAGAAATAAATACCTTGGTTTTGAGGTACCGCACTCACTGCGTTCAAACGCATGAGTAACTGTTTTGGTCTTTTTAATTTCGATTATTTCTTTTCCAAACGAGTCTTTTCGTGAAGTGTCGCTAGAAGGGCGTTGTAATTAATCCGTTCCGACACCGGCACAGAATACACCTGCTCCACTGAAATCTTTTAATTAAAAACACACTCTATTCTAAGCAATCATCAAACCTAAGCCATTGCGTTCGTCTTCGATTACGATCAACCTGTTGCAGCAAGTCCTGAACGCTTCCAGTTCGGAACGTAAAACCGAAGTAGTATCCAGAATCTGCTTTAATATAGCATATTGTTCAGTTTCGTCTTCGTGATGGTCTGTAGTCATCCATTTACACACTTTTTGAATGGCGTTGTCTTGGTCGTCGACCAGCTTCATAATTTGCGTTTCTACTAAGTGCATGCGATCGTGCAAACCGGAAATTCTACTTTTAAGTCCGCTCTGTTTGCAAAACTTTACCAAAGCCAAATTGACAGCGATATTTTCTTCGGCCTCGACCGGCACGCACTACAAACTACAATTTATATATTTTTAATCATACCCAGGGATTAGTGTTTACGTCTTTTGCCATTTCAACAATTTTTGGCGCCCCCAAACTCTTATGCAAATAAAACTGCAGCTGAACCTTTTGGTTTTGAATTTGATTCTGTAATACAGCGATGAATCGATTTTTGTTTTCCAAAACGGCAAAAATTGAATTCGAGTATGGGGCGACGTGAGTTTTTAGTTTCTGCAGTAAAAACCATGAAGGTATTAAAATTCGACGTGAGTCACTCACTCACCATTTCCTCCATGCTCTCAATGTCTTTTTCCGTGTCATCGTTCGAGTTGCTCTCATCCATTGTCCTTATTGTTCAATTCATCACTCTAAAATTTTATTACCAATTTTGACATAATTATATAGAAGTGAACTCGATTTTAATAAAAACAATCAAAATTGCTTGACACGTTCCATTTTTGTCGTATTATATACGGTAGAGGATACAATGCGGAAGGATTTTTTGTGGTTAATTACGTGAGATAAATTTCTGCGCGCAAAAATGTCGGAAGTTAATTATACGTGTAGAGTAACTAACCGTAAATATTACGTTTTTTTACAGGATATGAATTCGAATAAAAGGATGGCAGATCAATTACTGTCCATCAACCTTGAGGCGACTCCGCCATGGCGGTGTTAATGCGTCGTCTACTTGTAGACGCTCATGTAAGTATAAATTCGTTTAAGGAACGATCACGTACTCATTCAACTTCCGTTATGGTTTGACCTTTCATTCGCTTTTATTTATTTTATTAAAATGTAGACGTATGTAAATGACTTTTATTATCAATAAAAATTTTTTGGTGCCGCCTTCGTTTCACGCCCAAATATTTGTTCTTCTCCAGTTTGCTTGTTTTACACATCTATTGCTTAATACTTTGTTTGCAAAATCTTTTATTTAGTATTTCATCCTTTACATCAGCCTGGCGTCAATTGACGCGGTCAATTGGACGCCCCAAAATTGGGCGCATCGAACAATTGAACTCGCTGTATTTTATCTGAAATTTATAAAATATATAGACAAAATGCAGTTTATTACAAAAGAACTTCAACAAAGTTTTCTCATTGACTATTGTCTTTGGTTTCCTAATTACGCACTTTTTCTGTGTTTAGTTTGTTTTGATTATTTTTGCGATGTGGATGAAACTGAGAAACAGTTTCTAGTTTATAATAATAAATAAAACTGGTACATGGAAAAGCCGCATATGTATTTTGATATTTTTCTTCTAAAATTCTCTCATCCGGTTAATAGGTTAACCATGTTATTAAATTTTTTTATTGTAGTTACATTCATGTTGGTATACAAAACGAATATGAATGTTTACAAAAAATAAAAACGTTGTGATAACGTCCAAAATAATTAAAATTAAATATATAAATTTTACTCATGTGAAGTTAGCCATGAAAATGAATTATTCTGTAACGCTATGTAAATATTGTCTATATTGAGTTAAATGTTAATAATTACTAAAACAACAATTAATCAACACAAATAATTCTTATTTTAACATTCGTTTATAAAAAATTGTTTAAACAAATTTCACTTATACCTATTAAATTTTAAGAGCTTCTTTCATAGTGTTCCCGTTGATTAATTATTATGCAAATTTAATAATAAATAGTTTTTACAATCATAAACAACATATCAAAGAATAAAATTGCTAATATTCTTTAAAACAAAAATATTTGATCTCAAAGTTACGGCTATGCGCGATATTACAGTCTATACGTAGAGTACGTTCGAGGGTGAATTTGAACATGTTGGCATGTATCAATTTTTTGGCAAATTTAGCAATAAATAGTTTTTATAATTATAAAACAACATATCAAAGAATCAAAATGCTAATACTTTTTAAATCCAAAATAATTGATTTCAAAGTTATGTCTACGCGCGACATACTTGGAGTATGTTCGAGGGTGAATTTGAACGTGTTAGCGTGGATCAATTTTTAGGCAAATTCAGCAATAAATAGTTTTTACAATTATAAACAACATATCAAAGAATAAAATTGCTAATATTCTTTAAAACAAAAATATTTGATCTTAAAGTTACGGCTATGCGCGACATTACAGTATATACGTAGAGTACGTTCGAGGGTGAATTAGAACATGTTGGCATGTATCAATTTTTTGGCAAATTTAGCAATAAATAATTTTTATAATTATAAAACAACATATCAAAGAATCAAAATGCTAATACTTTTAAATCCAAAATAATTGATTTCAAAGTTATGTCTACCCGCGACATACTTGGAGTATGTTCGAGGTGAATTTGAACGTGTTAGCGTGGATCAATTTTAGGCAAATTCAGCAATAAATAGTTTTACAATTATAAACAACATATCAAAGAATAAAATTGCTAATATTCTTTAAAACAAAAATATTTGATCTTAAAGTTACTTCTATGCGCGACATTACAGTATATACGTAGAGTACGTTCGAGGGTGAATTTGAACATGTTGGCATGTATCAATTTTTTGGCAAATTTAGCAATAAATAATTTTTATAATTATAAAACAACATATCAAAGAATAAAAATGCTAATACTTTTTAAATCCAAAATAATTGATTTCAAAGTTATGTCTACGCGCGACATACCTGGAGTATGTTCGAGGGTGAATTTGAACGTGTTATCGTGGATCAATTTTTAGGCAAATTCAGCAATAAATAGTTTTTACAATTATAAACAACATATCAAATAATAAAAATGCTAATATTTACTTAATAGAAAGGAAAAGCATAGAAGAGAAAACCTGAAATTCCCGCTAATTAGCCATAACTTTGAAATCAAATATTTTCGTTTTAAAAAATATTAGCGTTTTTATTCTTTGATTTGTTGTTTATAATTATAAAAACTATTTATTACTATATTTGCATAATAATTAATCCACGCCAACACTATAAAAAAAGCTCTTAAAGTTCGATAGGGATAAGTGTACTTTGCTAATTTGTTTAAACAATGTTTTTATAAACAAATGTTAAAATATAAATTATTTGTGTTGATTGATTGTTGTTTTAGTAGTTTTAAACATTTAAGTCAATATAGATAATATTTACATAGCGTTACAGAAAAAATAATTATTATGTCTGGATTTATTATGGCTAACTTCACATGGGTTAAATTGTAAAGAACGTGCAATTATTTTGTTATACAGAAACACTTACGAAAGTATTAGTATGTTGCAAATAGACCCAAACCTCAACATCCAAAGTAATAGTTTCCCTCAAACTCCAAATTGTACTATATAGTCCACATATTTTTTGATAAAAAGTTACACCATTTTAAGCGTCGAGTCGAGTTTGGGAGAGGATGAGAGTTTTTCTTAAATATTTCAAATACTATACGGTTTAGCGTGAAAAGTGCCATATATAAAAATAATCTACATTCAATTGAGAAAAAAATGCTCCTTTGCATAATCTTGATAAAGTGAATGGTTCCAGAGTTACGGAGGGTGTAAAAGTAAAAAATTTTGTATTTTTTAGATTTTTTGGAAAAATTTTCAGAAAACTAATTTTTTTTATACAGGATTGAGGATTGTGTTTTGTAAAAGAAAATTTAGTATTTTAGTATCTGCTGGTATGTTAGTTATAAGCCCCATATTTTCAATGGGCGCTACTTTTTAAGAGGAAAGATGCTTCTCCCAGCCTAGGCATATAAACCTGTAAATGCAGAAACCGGCTCTGAACTTTCTCAGGTGACCTCTATTAACAATATAGGACACTTTCTCTGAATCTAAGGTGATTGACGATTCATTTGAATTTGGAACCAAAATAGTCACAGTTGAAGATTTGCTTCCCTTCCTCATCAAGCCAGATTCGTCGAAGAAGGATGGAAGATAAACACATAATTCAAATTAAAATACACTCCTTACTGAGCGCACCATCCGATGTAAAAGACATTAATTGTCATAGACTTCGTTCTAGAGGCTCAGCTAACTTTCTTTTCAAATGTATCTCATTGAATGTTATGTTTTCAATCTTTTTCAATGCGTGTTCCAACTTCACGTTCACGTTTTCATCTGCTACCACCCCTGACAATAAGGAAGAGAGTTCAGGTGTTTAGAAAACGGATTGTGTTTCTCAAGCCAAGAAATAAATGTTTCTAAGTCCTTGCCATTTCTTTTCTGCCTTGCCTCTCGTAGTTCCACGTGCTGCTCTGAAGAGGCGCTGCGCACACCTGCAATTCTTCTAATGCTTCACACACCCGAGAAATAAGTAGCAAGGGGTTGATCCAAGTTTCAACAGATGTCGCTGTTATTCCTTTGCATCCGGTCAATCCACCAATGCTACTCAAGGGTCTCATCAAAATCTCATTCAATTCATGTCACTCAAGAACTTTTCAGTAAGTCGGGACATGGCTGAAATCGCGCATGCGCTTTTCAAATGTAAGTGGCAATTCTAAATCCGTAAGTATTTATTCTGTGATACTAACTAAGAGAAGAGAGTAGATACGTGCAGGATGCAGTCGTCGACCAGCCTACTGGCAGTCGGCCCCGCTTGTGTTAAACACCACGGTGTACTAACATGGTTCTCGTTCAATATTAGTGATTATTAAATTGTTTAGTTATTTCTTTATAATTTAATTTTCTAATTACGTAAAAGATACAAATAATTTCTACCTTTACACCCTCCGTAACTCTTGAACCGTTTACGCACAGGACCGTTTGTAATGTACTTTATTTGTGTTAATGACACTTTTTGGGCTAAACCGTATAGTTTTTGAAATGTTTAACTGATAAAAACTGCTAATTTACTAAACTTTCGCCCGCTCCACCCCAAAATCCGACGCTTAAAATGGTGTAACTTTTTACCAAACCATGTATAGAACTATTTGGAATTAGAAGAAAACTTTTACATTGGATGTTGGGGTTAGCCCGTTTTTTGTGCTAATTGCACCGTACTATATCGGCATTTATTCAAATACCCAGAACACTCTCTCATTGGCTTGACGTCACAACTTTATCGTCAATATAGTGTTAGATACTGATTTTCATTTATAACGGATGATCAAATAAAAATCTGAGGTCTTAGAATTTTCTGATATTTAGTAATTTTTTTTAGTCAGCTGAGACAAAGTTTCGGTTAGAATTTGATGTATCTAAGAAAGCGAGTATATTCATTTTTGTCAATTTTTAGGTTATATTTATGTCACGTTTTAATGCACGTTCTACGCCACCACGCGTTATTTTGCTGTAACTGTAAAAATAATTAAATCAATTTGCTATTTCGGCTACCCTTGAGGCCGCTGGCGAGCAGAATGCGCAGAGCGTCTAAATCATTCTAAATCATACTCCTTACGAACTGTGTCCAGTCCACAACGTCCACTCCAGTTTTTTATTTGAACACTCCTTATTTACTATTCAAATTTATGTTTAGTTTGGGAGTTTACCAGTAGGGAACATCAAATTCAAAATGACATTAAAAAACCTAAACTGCCCATGCGTCGATAGAGGTACGACGTCATCGCTCAGGTAGCATTTTATAGCCGTAAAACATTTTTTTTGGAGTTTGATCATTATTACATGATTCTATAACGTAAATACCATGTGTTTTTATTATAATTAGAAAATGTTGCAGATACGGATTGATAGAAAAGCGTCAAACTGTCACGCGAGATAAGTCCAATTGACGTAGTACAACCATTTACATCTAGCCTTCTTTTATCCTACATTTAGACGAAAAATTCTTCTTGTTCATTCCACATCTTTCATTTCATTTGGAACTATTTAATTTCTCAATATGTTCATCAACTTTTATGGTAAAATAAAGTCCTCAACTCTGTGCTTTCTTATTGTCCAAACACTCGCCCTCCTATAATAAAAACAATTAAAATGGAACATTATGAAATCGTCTTTTATATTTTACGCATATAATATTTTTTCTGTAGCTGAAGAATATTTAGCACTCTACCCTCTATAGGTAGTTTGGGAAAACAATCTTCTTGGACGAAATCTTAAAGTTTTCTATTCTTAAAAGTGTTTATTATCAAATATTTCATAAACATAACTTGATTTGCATTAAAGTAACTCTTCGATTATTATAGCCAACTAAGCGTTGTCTGCTGATGGTTATTTGTGCCAAAACTTAGTTGAACATAATAATCGAAGAATCGACTTATGTAACTGCTTAACATCTGTCGACAAATTAATTTTTGAACGTTTTACGATTAGCACGAGGCGACATCAAACGTAACTTGTTTTTCTTTACATTTTCCAAGTAAATTTCAAAAAAATGCTATTCAGGTCATTTTACTAGTTTTTAGTGTTAGTTTTGATAAAGATATTTGATTGTTATTCTGTCTACTAATGACCAGGTGTTCAATTCATGGTTAAGGTTAATTTCTAAGTAGATAATTGTGACAACAATTATTACCATGACAGTAAACTGAAAGTTTAACTTTTTTTGCTCAGTGTCTAGTAGGGCGAGCAAAAATCTCGCTACTGAGTTGGTTTACTCACTTGTCTACGTTGTGCGCAGCTTTCATCGTGACGAATGCTCAAGTGTGTATGCGCCTTTATAGTCACAAATCCCGTACTTTATTATTTAATTCTCCCCATAGCCGTTTAGATACTTGCAGTATTAGAATACGGTTTTCCGGGCTATTGAGCCGTGGCCTATTGGAACTTCTGCCTCTTCTTTCAGACCTTTTGTTTGCTGCTACGGCATACATCTTCAGTGGCGTTATCGTACAACTCGCTTCAAGTATCTGACAGTCACAATATTTGCCGCACCAGCAAAGGAAATGTCTGAAAGAAGAGGACGAAGTTTCAATAAACGACGGCTCAACAGCACGGAGCAGAATAAATATAAATAGATAAATTTTAGAATTTGGTTAGAAGTGTTTTCGTATAAATGATTCTATAGTGCTTTCGATTCAACGGTTCACATTGGATCGGATCAGTTTAGTTGGGGCAGCCAGCCACCAAAACGAATGGAAGGTAGGGAACGTTTAGGGGACGAACATAACCAATGCGCTGACCAGTGGCGGCTTGTCAATATGGTCATTTGGTCAATGACCTCCCAAAAATTTTGACAATATATAAAAATATTCATTATTACGTGTTTTATTAAAATAGGTAATTAAGTCGCAAGTACAATAACTTAAAATTTATCGGCCGTCGTTCGTAATTCATCCTCTTCAACCTTGGACTGGCGGTGCGAATTGTCCTCATTGAATTAGATCTACCCGGAAAAACTCGAAAACGTGCAGCGCCCGAATAAACGCGAACGTCCGAAACAATAATCAACTTTGGGTCATGAGCCGGGTCCCGCAGTTTACGTTGACTTCGTATAGGGTGTACAACTACGCTCGATTTTTGATTCGATTTTCGCGTGTTTTAAATCAATTTAAGAATTTATATTGATATGTTTTACTGTTGTTGTGTTGTTTTGTAAAAATACTATTTTTGATTCGCGTGTGCATGCGCTATAATAGAAAATGTCGGTAGTGCAGAAAATTAAACAACTAAAAGTGCTAACAAACTTAATTTTACAAAATTTGTTGAGTTCAAGGCAAATGGTCGTCCTTTGCCAGAACTAAGTTTACGACAAACTAGCAAAGACAAAAATAAAGATGTTCATCGAAACTTTCGCAAGGTAATGTACGATTTAGCTAACTGGATGTGTGGTTGTGAAGTATCAAATGTATTTTACTGTTTTGTTTGTTTATTATTTTCTAAAGACTCGTCAGACTCGCTATAGTGCAAATCCGGTGTAAGAGATTTAAAACATTTAAAAGAGGAAATAAACAAACATGCTTCGTCTGCAGAACACATGAAATGCTCGGTAAATTTTGCAACCGTAGGAAATGTTGATGTTCGTACACAGCTAGACAATGCTTACAGAAAATCCCTTAGAGATTTTAATGAGAATGTTTCGAAAAATCGCTATATTTTGAACAGAATTGTAGATTGTATAAAATTTTGCGGTGCATTTGAGTTATTTATATTTTTTAAGTATGTCTATTTTTAAATTAATTTTGACCTCCCAGTATGATTGACCACGAGCCGCCACTGGCGCTGTTAGTTCTGTCCTGTCAAGTCAGCTATTCTCTTCACTGTGAGTTTCAATTAATACCTTCCTCTTTAATCTCGACACTTTCGCTTGCTTGGTTTGTTTGATGTTCTTCTTCTTTCAGTCGTTTCTTCTTTCAATTCTCATCAAGTATTTGCTTAAAACTGTGTGGATGTCACTATTTCTGAATTCTGTTAGTTTCTATCATTTCTTTTCATGGAGTTGTGGATACCGGAGAGACAGTTAAAAAAGGTATGTTACTGCTTGAGAAGAGCAGTTACCGAGCTTTTTGTGTGCTACTTCTGAATTCCGAAAGTTAAAAGTTGAGGTGTTGTGATATTTTTCCGAGGTTGAATCATCAGCAGATTCTGACGGCGGTTACTTTCCAACATTTTCTCTTCTACCGTCGCTATTATAGTTAAATTTTTGGTCACGATAAGGTTTTTAGTTGTATAAATTTCAGAAGGTTGAGAGGAAATTGTCAGTTGTTCTGAATCTTGCAACTCCTCTTTTCAGTATTTGCCACGTGTACGCTGAATTAAAAATTTCAGCCAAACCGTAGTGTGTTAATTTGTAACGTGCTTCAGATTTTATGATGTCTACGAGCATATCTTACGAATGCATTTTTCAGTGGATCGAAGAAGGTGAAGTCTAACAGTGTCAGATATTGAATCATCACCTGATTCTGAAGAGTTACTTTCCAACATCGTTAAATTTTCGTTAATTTCCGTTTTGGTAAGTTTTCAGTTGAATTTCCGAGGGTTGAAAAGAACTTTCATTTGTCCTAAATCCTGCAATTCCCTTTTACAATGTTTGCCATGTTGTACGCTGAGTTAAAAATTTCAGCAGATCATAGTGTGTTAATTTGTAACGTTCTCTAGATATTATGAAAAGCTGATGAGCATGTTTTGCGAATTCGTTTTCTACTGAATCAAAGAACGTGATGTGTAGTGGTTTCCGATGTTGAATCATCAACTGATTCTGACAAGTTACTTTCCTCTTCTACCGTCTGTTAAATTTTCGCCATTTTCAGTCGCGGTAAGATTTTCAGGTTCCAAGGGTTGAGAGAATTGTCAGTTGTCCTGAATCTGCAATTCCCTTTCCACTGTTAGCCACCTATATGTGCACGCTCAGTCAGATGATAGTGTATTAATTGGTAACGTTCTTCAGATTTTACGAAAAGTTGCAATTTTTAGTGGACGGAAGAACGTAACGTCTAGCTTTAATTTATGTAACGTGTTAGGCGAATGGATGACCTTTATTATACAGTTTTGCTTGTAGTATTCATATATTTCAAAATAAGTATGGCTGTCATGATTATCCACGATAATCAATCTGTTGTTGTTTGGACTTTGTTTTAGAAATGTTGTAACCATTCGAGGCATTTCCTCATTGCTCCACCCATTCCCGAAAAAGCAGTGTATTAATGGTTCCAGTTTTCTCCAATAAGAGAGGAATTAGTGAGTAAACAAACAATGGTGGAATGTAAGACCCATATCTCATATTACTGTTCTACCGAGTTTTGTCAATCTAATGATGCCAAACTGTTTAATTCCCTTAGACCTCAAACGATTTGTTCTTTCTTTCGAAACAGTAGAAATAGAAACTTTAATCTACTTTATACATTCTATCAGGAGAGAAGACTAGAGCCCTTCGCAGGAAAAACAACTTATTTTGCTTTTAATTATTACTTATTTTTAATCATCTAACCGATCAGAGGTCGACGGCGTAGGTTGCGAGGTTACAGTTACTATAATTTTTCTCTTAATTTAAACCTTTAATTTAAAAAAATAATACATTAATATGTACTTAATCAAACCATAAAGGTTTAAAAAATCAATACAACACCACTTAAAAAACAACGAGGTCGACTATTATATTTGGACCAGGTTGTTAACAACAGGTTTCCAAGATCAAATTTCCCAACATTAAATATACATAGAAAAAATTAAGTCTGGCGGTAGTTTTGTGCGTTCCATAATATCTTACTGTTTCTCTTACCTTCTTGTTGTTGTTAATGGAATTCAATGTTTCGTCGTCTTTCTTTATTCGTCTCTCTAAAGTGTGTAGTGGTTTGTGGCTGCCATATTAATAATTAAATACAAATTGTAGCGCCACCTACATAACTTAAAGAAATTGTTAAAATCTATTTCCTCGCATCTGAACTGAAGAACTATTTTTCAAAGAAATTTTATATTTAAATTAAAATATATTTACACAAATTTTAGAATTATCATCTAAATCTCAATTACACGCTGGTCGATAATAGATAATTCTAAGTTACCTACTAATAGTTTTACTGCAGCTATGACTGGGAAGAACTATTTATTGTACAAAACTGCCTAATAAAGCTTACATATCTAAAGTACTTGATTTGTGATTAGGTACCACGGACGTAAACATTTACTATGTTAAATTAACAATTTACGAATTCTTCTTCTGGTACAATTCGAATACAATATAGCAACATATCATGTTGGATAAATAAAATAAAACAAATAGAAGTAATAATAATGAATATTGAAAGCGTATCTAATCAGTAAAATAAGTTATCTTCTGCGAAATTGTATTTATTAACCTAATGAATTTTCATTTATTAAGCGGCCTTCGTGGATGAATTGGTTAAGTTGCTGTCAAGTAACCTTTCGCTTTCTAACTAGGGTTCGATTCCGATTGCAGTATTTTTTTATTAAGTTTATTACCTATCATTATAATACAATGTTGTAAAGTGAATGTAAGATTTTGAAAAAAGATTAAACTCATTTTATAATAATTGTATTAATAATACCATCGCTTATAATTTTATTAATAAAAAAAATTGTGGTAATCGGAATCGAACCCGGATTTTTCGCGTAAATTATAATAAAAATTTTTACTAATAATGATGATATCCTTGACTAAATTTAATTATATAAATGTCCAGATAGTGGAGGCATGTTTACTATTTAAAGGAAAGGGATGCAAAGAAAACTCTCCGGTCCTGTTAAAGGCAACGTTTCGCTACCGTAGTGGGAGCTTCATCAGGCCAGTGATGAGTTATAAATTGTCGTCAAATTTGGAACAAACTCTAAGCGTGCCAGAAAATGCATTAATTTTGAATTTAACATAAAAAACGCGTATGTCAACTTTTTCATGGAACGCGCGGTATAGGAAAAATGCAGTATATTATAGTGTTAATATAGTGTTTTTCTTACGATGAAAAAAAACAAATTTTTGTGTATAATAATAAATAAACTGCCAAAAATGGAACAAGGAAATGATGTCGCATTTGTTTTGAAATTTTTTCTAAAATTCTCTTATAGTCCGGTTAATCTCATCGGCTTACCAAGTTATAAAAATGTTATGTACATTTATATATGCGCAGGAATTATACTACAAAAAGAATTAATGGAAAAGAGTCCTATTGTCGGTTTTGACGGTAGCGTCAAACTGCCATGCGTTCAACTTACGTACAACCCTTTACTTTTCTTCTATCTTTTATCTTACATTTACAAAAAAATTCTTCTCATTCATTCCACATCTCATCTTATTTCTGCGACTGTTTGATTTTTCAATGTGTCTATTAACTTTTATGGTAAAACAGTCCTCACTACTATTGTGCGTGATTATTGCTTCCGCCTTTAAGATTTTAGGTAAATAATATTATTGCTGTGGCTTAAGATTATTTAGCTCTTTCCTCTATAGGTAGTTTGAAAAAATTAATTTTTTGGGCAAGATCTTGAAAATTTCCTGTCCTTATAAGTCTTTTTCACTTGTTTTGCCCAAGTGTGTACGAGGCGAGCAAAATCTGTCCGCATGACCTAATCGATTGTTTAGGTTGTGCGCATCTTCCATTGTGACGAATGCTCATTGACTGCGCATGTCCAAGTATATATGCGCCTTTATAGTCACGTGTATGTAGGTGCATTCGTAACTCTGCAATTATCACTGGCTACGGTTTTACTCGGTCGGCAAGAATATGAAATATTGCGTTAAAAATGATTTAGTTTGGATCGGATCAGTTTAGTTGGGGAAACTCGGAGTAACTCCAGTCGCCAATGCAAATAGCATAAAACGTTAAGACTCGTGGTTTTGGTTTAATTTCCGATAATTGTTATCACAATTGCATCCTTAGAAATGAAACCGTAGTTAACTTTAAGCGAAGATTGTACAACTTGACCTAAATGCCAAAATTTGGAAGACGAACATAACCTAATCAGTCAAAGCGCTGTCAGTTCTCTGCTGTCAAGTCAGCTATTCTCTTCACTTGTCAACGATGCTACCAGCTTCAAATGAAAAATGTGTAATGATTTAACGTCCTTTTTCTGTGTTGTTTAAACATCTACAACATCAGTTACTTTCATGGGCATAATGTTTACGTCCACGTCAACCTTTGTAGCCTTAAATTAATTTGGCGATTGATGCCCGCAGAACCTTACAAGTATTGACAGTTAAAGGTTGACGATGCCGGTTGAAGGGCAAGGAAAAGGGATAGCAGAGATTGCGACTCCACTTTAAAAAAAAAGTGTTGCTTGAGGGGATGCGGCAAGGTAACATTCGGATCAGTACAGAGTAGATCAATTTGCACGAATGGAACAACGAAGGTGACTCGTTTTTTCTTGTCATTCTCATTAAGTCTTTGCTTGAACTGTGTAGATGTCAATGTTTCTGAATTCATTGTTAGTTTCATCACTTTTCTTCTTGGAGTTGTACTACCAAAGAAAGAGTTACAAAGGGTCATGTGTATTGGTTGTCAACTGATGCTTGGAAAGGCCGTTTTTAGTGTCCTTCTTCTTAATTCCAAAAATTGAAGGTTTGGGTGTTATATTATTAAACATTTTTTGAGCAGATTTCCCAGATGTTCAATCATCAGCTGATTCTGACCAGTTACTTTCCAACATTTACCTTCTCCCGTCCTAGCATCATTAAATTTTCGTCACTTTTGGTTTCACTAAGGTTTTCAGCTGGTAAATTTTCTTCGGTGAATTTCAGAGGGCATGAGAGAAAATTATGTCAGTTGTGTGTACGCCGAATTAAAAATTTCAGCGAGATAGTATTGTGTTAATCTGTATTGGTCTTTAGAGTGAACCTAAGAATGTGATGGGTGGGACAAAAAGCTGACCATTATATTATAGCGTTGGAAATATGGCTGATCCAAGATGAACTTTGTCTAGAAAATTATATTTGAGAAATATTCTTATTGCTTAACAGCGAAACATTGCGTTAGTTGGTCCGTTTTTCTCCAATAAAGGGGTGATTCTCATCCTTGTGTAAACATACAATGGTGGAATATAAGACCCATAGTGCATATTACTGTTCTACCACATTCTCCTAATCTAAGGATGCCAAACTGCATGATTTTCTTAGGCTCCAAACAATTTGTTGTTTCTATCAGGAGAGAAATTATAATTTTCCATCACTTTCTGTAAGTTGAAGAAGAGCTAATTAATTAACCTCAGTTTTATTAAAAGACGTTATCCGATTCACACTTGATTTCCTTAGGATTATTTCTAGATTTCTCTTTAAAAAGTTTCGAAACAAATAGGCTGCATCTTTTGTTGGCTTTATTAAAGTTATTTCTTACATAATTTCTCTCTGTATTGTAGCCTGACTATTAACAACAACATCAAATAATAGCTAAATTTTCAATTACCAAACAAACAACAATCAAATAAAAAAAAATCAACTTGAATGAACTTAAACTCCTTTTTAAGTATAGGGTGATTCCATTTTCGGGTAACAGTTGAATGCCAATATTTTACTAAACTTGTGCCATAGTTTTTTAAGTAATAAAAACACATATCTAATAAATAAACCTATTAAATAAATGCACAAATTTAATAATCTAACGAACAAATCAATTTTATAAAAAACATACAGATCTATATAAGATAAAATAAGATAAAAAAATTTTTATTGATTATCGTTTAAGTAAAACAAAAAAATAATTCTTAATTAAACGGAAATTAAGTTCAGATCTGCCTTTTACAAACCTTGTGAACTAATTTATTTACAATAAGTTACATTAATAATTTAGATTCAACAATCAAGCAAATTTTATTCGTGTTTTCGATTAATTCAATTCTACTAAACACGAATCAACGACTAACGCAGATTGATAGTGTAATAATAATTAATTACATTCTACAAAACGCCAAATAAACAACCAACGCGATTTTAGAGTGTGACTGAAGTTACGTTTCATTAAACACCAATTGCAAAACTACGAACAATATCTTTTGTTTTTTAAAGGCAATCAACGACGAAACAATGGTGAAGAATACTATATCTTCCTAATTATGCAATCAACAATGTAAGAATTTCATACATCTGTACTGCGAGTTTAGATTAGATAAGAGATTCCTTTCAACAATACAAATTTGGAATTTAATCAATCAAACTTGATGAAACAATAATGCCGTGCTAAGCAAAAGAGTCGTAACTACCTTTTTTTTATAGTATAAACTGTCTGTTGATTCCTAGTTCGGTTTGGTGTAATAAAAGTTCATCATAAACTGGAATTTGTATTGATGTTTTTCATTAGTCATTTTAAAATGGCCTGAAATATTTGCCTTTAAATGCTTACAACTGAAAATTAAGTCTTGGTGTATGAGATAGATGGTTTTCTCTGATTTGTTGTGAGAACCTCTCGCGTTAGCCCTGCAGGTTTTTCCCATCCACCGGGGTTGGTTACCTGATCTCTGGGGGTCCTCCGCAGGTTTCCAGGGGTCACCAGCTTGGAAGTGCGAGTAGGAATTAAACAGGAGAGGCTGTATATGACGCTTCACTGCTCCATTGGCAAGGCATAAAAGTAGACGGAGAGTATCTCAGCCATCTTCCATTTGCCGACGACATAGTGATACTCAGCACCAGCTGCAAGAAATGATCACAGAGCTGAACGCCCACTCGCAAAAAATCGGTTTGGAAGTGAACATTGCAAAAACAAAAAGAATGCGCAATACTGAAATGGACTGCAACATTTTACTAAATGGACAAAGACTATATATATAGCAAACAACTATTGTACAACCTCTTGCGTACTTTACTGCAGGCGATTCGAAATTTTTATACTTGCCAACTGTTATGTTGGCTATAATTATTGAAGAATCGACTATGTAACTGCTTTACATACCTGTCGGCAAAGTTGCTAACATTTACGTACGTGAACGCTTTCACGAGTCGACACTAGATGTCGAAAAGCTTATCATTTATATATATCTGGGACAAAAAATTTCAACGGACAAAGACAACATGACAGCCAAAATCTCCCGAAGAATATCTTTGGCATGGAGCGCTTTTGGAAAGCTCCACTATGTTTTTAGATCGGAAACTCCTAACACCTCGAAGAGCAAACTCTACAACCAGTGTCTCCTTCCAGTGCTCACATACGGAGCCGAGACTTGGTGCTTCACTAAAAAACACATAAAGAAACTCGCAAGAACACAACGAGCCCATGAGCGAATAATGTTGAACATAAAATTGAACGACCGTAAAACAAATATCTGGATAAGACAGCAAACAAAAGTCACATATGTCATCGAACGCATTTCCAAGTTGAAATGGAGGTGGGCCGGACATATAGCTCGTCGGGATGACAATAGATGGACGAAAAAGATTTTGGAGTGGAGACCAAGAGAGGCCCGGAGAAGTATCGGCAGACCAAATACCACATGGAAGGATGACATACGGAAAATGGCTGGAATGTGTTGGATGACAGAAGCGGGAGACAGACAAGAATGGAACAAAATGGGGTTGGCCTTCATCCAGCAGTGGACTGACATAGGCAAATCGTGATCGTGAAAATTAAGATACCGCTTTTTTACTTAGCACGGCAGAATACACACATAAAGTTACAACATAAACGAACACAATGCCAATATCTACTGAAAAAGCAACACGATCGACTATTATATTTCGACCCGGTTGCTAACGACTGGTTCCCAAAATAAAATTTTCCAAAGTCAAATAAACAGAAAAAATTACGTCTTATATTCCATAGTGTCTTATTGCTTCTCTTACCTTCTTATTGTCGTTAATTATTGTCAAGCCTTTCTTTATTCGTTTCTCTAAAATGTGTGGTTTGTGACTGCCATATTAAAAAAATAAAATACAAATTGTAGCGCCACCTACATCACTTAAAGAAATATCATTAAAATCTATTTCGTCACATAAAAATTTTTCAACGAAGTTTTATACTTACAAAAGTATGTATATTTACACAAATTTTAGAATTATTATCTTATACTCAAGGAGTTTTAAAATAATACAGACGTCATATCCGCTATTACCTACACTTAAGACGTCTTTTTATAACTGCTCGATTGTGATATTATTTCCATAATTTCATGTCAAAATTACAATAAATTAGACAGGCATTCACAATACAGTATCATCTGCTAACCGGAAGTCAAAATTAGGAAATTACCCGCTGGTAGGTAATATAGAAGTTATCTACTAATAGTATTACTGCAGCGCTCCAATCGGCTATAGGTAGAACTAATTATTATACAAAACTGTCTAATAAAGCTTACATATCTAAAGTACGTGATTTGTGATATACTATGTATTTAGGCTGTAACATTGTCAAACAGCATACTTCCTTCTCGTGTTAGATAACAACATCAATGTTTTTTTAACTGACTGTACATTGAGCATTAAACATGCTGCGATTAGCTGATGGCTTTATCATTGAAATTAATTAACATATTCCCGGGGTTACAATATCATTCTGTTAAATTTATGCAAGTAATTTTAAACTTTGACCAAGGTTTCGGTCACCTTCAATATAGTAACGGGTGTTCAAATAAAAAATTAGGTTGAGTTTTGACATTTGGTAATTTTTTTAACAAAATAGTCATCTGATACAAAGTTTAGGTTAGAATTCATATCTGTCAATTTTTAGGTTATATTTATATTTCATTTTAATGCAGAACTCCTACGCCACCATACGTTAATTTGCTGTACTTAACGTTTCACTGTAAAAACATTTAAACTAATGTATTTTCGCGGCCTTTTTTACTTGAACACCCGTTAACTCATGATTGCAACTTTTAGATGTAGAATTCAAATATACAATTTAATAACTTAATTTTGTAACAACATCAAACGCGCCCACTCTAACTCTTTATTATAGAACTTCTTAACGAATTAAAATAGCGCGAATAAAATGTAAATAGCGTTTAGTGCCCACGAAGCAATTACAAAAACATAAATCCGCTCGATGATTTCAGGAAAAGCTTCGCAGAATGGTAGAAGAACATTCGGCAAATTTAACGACTCGGATAGATTCCGAATACCAGCCGTCAAATCCAACCCCATCATGTAAAACGATCGATTCGAAACGTTCCGAATATAAAGACCCTTCGAACATCCTACTCGAGACAAACACGTTTGAAGTAATAAATGACGTAAAAGAAAAAAATGTCGAGAACGTCGAAAACAAAGAGTTTCCGAATAACAACAGCATTTCGGAAACAAAAAGAAGCAAATCGTTGTGCGGCGCGTCAGCGTCTGTCGAGTCGAGCGAAGAAAATAAAACCAAGAAGGATATCATCAAAAAATGCAAATCGGCACCGACCGAGAGCATCGACAGTGAAACTAAGGCGGTGATTGTTGAGGAACTGTCGATTACCAAAGAAAATGGGCAAAGTACTAACAGGCCCGAGTCGCCTAAGCCTGGGTGCAGCAACCAACAAGATTTTGGTAAGTTTTGATAACTAACATTAAGCATTGGTTTCACTTTCATTCTAGACGGAACTCCGCCACGGTCACCGCGTTCTGAAGCCGCCAAAGAGGAAACGTTCCCGTTCGTGCCATCGCCCACAGCATTTCCAACGTCTGCGCTTAAAAAAATGCGAATGGAGAACGAACGCTTGCAAGCCGAAAATACTAGACTGAGACGTTTGGTGATATCTGGAGCTTCCACGGCCTTGGCCGAAAGGACTAAAATTAGCGACGAAGACGTTAACAATCCATCTCAGCTGCAAACATTAGAAATGGAGTTACAACTAGCTAAAGAAGCAATTTCTGGTAATATATCTTAATTCTTCAATAAAATTTTAACTTTTCGCCATTTTCAGCTTTAAAATCAGATCGCAAGCGTTTGAAAGCGGAGAAATTTGATCTCCTCAACCAAATGAAGCAATTGTATGCAACTTTGGAAGACAAAGAAAAGGAACTTAGAGACTTTATTCGGAATTACGAACAGGTAATCGTTAGATATTTTTTTTCTTAAGCTAATTAAGTCGAACACAATTCTAGCGCGTCAGAGAAAACGAGACTTCTTTACAACAACTGTCCAACGAACGCGAAGAACGTGAACGCGAAAGGTGGAGTTTGCTTCGACATGCCCGAGACGAAGCCGAAAGAAGTTTGTCGTTAGCCGCGCAACTTAACGCTAAAGAACTCCAGCTGCAGCAAGCTCAAGAACACTTGCAAGATGTACGTTCTTTGAGCCGTTAAAACGCTGTATAAAAATAACTTTTAGGCTCGAAGGCAGTTGGTTTCTAGCAGCTGTATGTCCGACCAAGAATCATTAATATCAATATCCAGGCACGGAAACGGAGGCGCTTTAACTCCCGGTTCGGGAGGATTGTTATCCGGTCACCATGGACTAGGGCTGCTAGCTGGCGATCGAGGAAGCTGTAGTGCCGATTCTGGTGTGCGTGTTAGCTCGGACCGCGAAAGTGGAACCACGTCTATCGGTGGTAACTTATCTGATTCTACAACAGATGGCACTCCTACTATTACCGTTGAAGGGGGTAACGTGGAAGTTGATTCTGTATCTATCGTTTCGTCGATACCGCCGCCTCATATGTATCAATGTAAGAGAGTCGTTATCCGAGGACTTTATAACCACTTTTATTTATAGCAGTGTCAACGCCAAAAGACTGTAGTCCCACTCTATCACCACTAAATGCCAATTCATTTTCGCGTTCAATCGACACAGGCGTTCTTTCAAGGTACCTTACTTATGGACGCCAGTGAGATTTATATACGTTTGTTTTGCAGATCAGTAGAACAGTTGAATTCGCCTGTAGAAACTGAGCCGCCGACCATAGGTAGACGATCGAAAAATTCTCAAAATCGCCCAGGTGGACGCGGAGGCACTTGGGGTAGCATCTCTAGGGTATTTGCGCGGTCACGACACAGAAACAAATCTAGCTCTTTACAAGAAAGTAAGTCGGAATTTAAAAACTCGATATGATTGTAACTTCGTTTCTATAGGTGACAATAATTACGATCCATACCGGAGTTGGTCACCGCTCACCGAAGAGGGGTATGCGGAAAAACTGCGACTGCTTAGAGAGGCGTCGTCGGTGCCGATGGAAAGGTGGCGAGCTCCCACCGTCCTCGCCTGGTTGGAAGTAGCTCTTGGTATGCCACAGTATGGCGCACGTTGCGCCGAAAACATAAAGAGCGGGAAGGTACATCCTTGTAGAAGTTTAAGAAATGTTGAAAATGGTAGTTGATTGGTTGTTGTTGTTTGTTGGTATAATTTTTTAGGAATGATTAGGAATAAATCTTATAGATTGGTGATTTACATGGCCAGGTGCTTTTGGAACTCAGCGATATCGAGTTGGAGTGCGGGTTGGGTATTACGCATCCGATGCACAGAAAGAAGTTGAGACTCGCCATTGAGGAGCATCGACATCCGGCCCTAGTAAGATATCCGTGCATTGCGCAGTTGGGACACACGTGGGTTTCGAGCGAATGGTTGCCTGATTTGGGGTTGTCGCAGGTTTGTCCAAAATAATGAAATGAATTTTAATCTTGCTTGAGATTCTGTCAACTGCATAAATAAGGCAAATTTCTTCAGTTATATGGTTGTTTGCGTTATCATTCTCAAAGTTTACGAATCTCGTATTTTATCTCTAAATTTTCATTATTATTAATTACCTATTTATTATCAGATACTTTACGCCACTCAATTTAGTAACGCTAAACGTTATCCCTTATTACGGTAACTTAAATGTCATTGTTTATTAGGGTGACGTCAGTGTCACCGTAATAAGGGAATAAATGTTTTTCGTTAATCTTATGTTACTACGCAGCCGCAGTATAAAGGTAAAATCACTCGATCATTGTTTCAGTTAATTTTATGTTACTGCGCAGGTGCAGTATAAAAGGGATAACGTTTAGCGTTACTAAATTAAGTGGCGTAAAATCTCTCTATTGTGACGTTGAAAAGATTTGATGGGCTAAATATTTTTTAATTAAAAACCGTTAAGGGTAAAAAAGTTAAGCCTACACCTTCTAGAAAATACATCCACATAGATGCTGGATTGTGATTTCCCATATCCAGAAGCACATCCTCTCAAATTTTTATGTTCATACAATCAAACACAGCAAACTTATAAAATAAATAAATTTTAAAAGTTCATCTTTGACAGTATCTTTTTTATTATCAACATTTTATCAAAGCTCGGATCATAATATTTTGAAGTCAAGAATCTCCCATCTGTATGTACCATTACTTACGGACCACCCTATATAAACAGCGCAGCACAGATTATATAATACACTACGCTCAGAAGCGAAATTTATCGCGGCCTTTTTGATGTTCTGATGTCAAATTGTAGTGACCTTCACGCCATAGTTATGGTTGTTTTTAGCGGTAATTTTGCATTTTGTCACAGAATAATACTTACTACTTGCAGTAGTTTGCTTTAATTACTAACTTAACTACCCACACCCCCTTCTCTTTTTTTCCTCTCCTCCCCTTTCTTTTTTTTCTTCCCCCTCTTTTCCTCCCCCCCCTTTCCCTTCCCCCCCACCCTCTAAAACTCCACCCTCTCTTTTTTTTTTTTTCCTCCTCCTTTTTTCTCCTCTTTTTTTTTTTTTTTTTTTTTTTTTATATAACTTCTCATTTTCCCAACCTTTTTTTTTTTTTTTTTTTTCTTTTTTTTTTTTTCTCCTCTTTCCCCCTTTCTTCTTCTTTTTCTCTTTCTCTTTTTTCTTTCTCTCTTTCCTTTTCTTCTTCTTCTTTTTTTTTTTTTTTTTTTTTTCCCTCCTTTTTTTTTATTTTTTTTTACCCCCTCTTTCCTTCTTTTTTTTTACCTCTTTTTTTTTACTATTAATCCCCCCTCTCTTATCCCCAAACTACACGAAAATACAAACATTTACAACACTAAATTCTACGCGGAATTATACCACCGAACAATGGCTGCTATAGTACTAAACTTTTGATCGCGCGGATAAGTGGGAGTTTCGCTTATGAAGCGTAACGTATTATATATTCTGTGACCAAAGTAACAACAATTTTTAAATACTACCAATAGAAAAATAGTATAAAATATTGCAGAAGACTCTCCAACAACACACTTGTTCCTGAACTCGCCGTTACGCGGTTCGTTAGAAGTTTCGGATTCGTGCTTAGATTTCTACTACATTTCTATTTTAACAAAGTTCTTGCCAGAAAAGAAGATTCCTGCGTCATACGTGAAATTCAATATTAAAAATTTACGATTCAATTTGAGCAAAAGTTACTAAAACAGTGTTGGCGAGATATGTGGTTGTCAGTTAAAATACCAAACTTAAAAGTAACAAGTGGCATCAATTAATAACCAAAAATACAGAATAAAGCAAGAATGGCAGCGGCAGACATTTCACAGAACGTCAACCCAATGAAATTGAAGTCAATAGCACGTTTCAGTCAAAGCGATGTAAGAGAAAAAGTTCCGTCCTAGTGTTATCTTTTTCTATCAGTTTTACCAACACGAACCTTCAAAATACTCTGAATTTTAAATTATCACCAAAAGTCAACCCAAGCCACAGATTATTAACCTTTTCTGTAGCCATGTTGATATTTTAATAAAAATAAATTACAGGTACTTAATAAAACAATTTTAAATACTTACAGAAGACAGAGGTAATAGTAAACAATTTAGTCTTGAAAAGACTGTTTGTAAAAAGCAGAAAAACGATCAAAAGAAGATAAAAACCACGCAGAACAAACACAAAACTCAAACGAATAATTAAAAATTTTAAGGTTAGCTTGACTTGGGTTGATTTTTGGTGATAATTTAAAATTTTGTGTATTTTAGAGGATTCGTGTTGGTAAAACTGACAGAAAAAGATAGCACTAGGGCGGAACTTTTTTCTCATACATCGCTTTGACTGAAACGTGCTATTCAGTAACTTTATTCATAACGCATATAGTAAATATTCAATCTTATTTTACACATATCTATGTCTTACTCATACAATGATCGGCACGTTATTTCGTACATTAGAAAATAACGATGCAAGGATCTTCTTTGGTGGCGCCACTATTATTTTACTTTCTCTTCCATCTGTTAGAATATTAACCGTTGTTTTTACACATTCAAATGCAACTTCTTACATTTTACTGTGATGTTACATGAACCGTTTAGTACTCGGAAAATTTTGCCGCAAACTTGGTAGACGCGAGAATGCTCGAGCACCTAAGTAAAAAAGAGTTGGAAAAGTTTTTGGGTGTCACGCGCAAGTTCCATCAAGCGTCGATAGTCCATGGAATCCATCTTTTGCGTATTATGAAGTACGATCGGCAGGTAATCGCGAGTCTCCTAACGTAGCGCTTGTTTCAAATATATTTTGTAGGTATTGGCTGTGCGTAGACATCAATGCGAAAACGTAGATGCGGATCCGTTAGTGTGGACAAACCAAAGGTTTGTGCGTTGGGCTCGCAACATCGACCTAGGAGAGTACGCCGATAATCTAAAAGGTAATCATGGTTGTAAGATTGACATATTGTATAAACTAAATTGAAATTCCAGATAGTGGTGTGCACGGTGGTTTGGTGGTGTTAGAGCCCTCATTCAACGGCGACACGATGGCGACAGCTTTGGGAATACCGGCCAGCAAGAACATCATTCGAAGGCACTTGACGGCCGAGTTGGAGGCGCTTGTTCTACCAGCGAGGTACGTCATTTTCTGTCAAATGGAAGAGCTACAAGCGGAAGCTGCTCGTGTTCTATCAAAACACAGATAATTTGTATTGGATTTTAATGTTTAATCTATAATGTACTTGTTGTACCACTTAAGTGCTGGATGTATGTAAATTCCATGAAAAAGTCGACCGTTTGCGTTTAGTCCTTAAATGAAACTATAGGATTTTTTTTTGGTAAATTTTTTTATCGCTTATTGCAGGATTTAAATCGAGCGGCGTACAAGGACAAGAGGACCAAAGTTTTTTGACCAATTGCTTTTTTATGGAAATACAGACAACAGCATGTTACGTCAACCGCTTGGTCATTAAGTAATGTGGTATAAAGCTTTATGAACAAAAGAAATCAATCAAACTGTACATGATAGTTTAGAGTTAAAGTATTTATAAATATGTACAAAATATAAATAATTTAATGATAAACTACCTTAAAGATGCTGCCTTTATTACAAAGAAAATTTTTTAATAGGTAGTATCATTTGTAATGTCTATATGTATAAAAATAAGGGTTGTGATAAACGCAAAATTAAATTATAAATAAGAGTAGCTAATATATAGTGTTGTCAAAAAAGCCAAGTTAGGTAATAGTCACCGTCAGGATTCATTATTTTCAGGATTTGTTTTTCTTACATATCGATTTCAATAAAAATTGTCAGATTTGCTTGACTGACTAAGTTATAACAAAAAATAGGTACAAATAAAATCTGTGTTTCAACTTCTATGTTTGTATTGCGGAGACACTACACAAACATTCTATGTTCGCTTAGCTTTGCACTCCCTGCCCCCCGCTTAACTGTTACTATATCATTCCGCGAAACGCTGTCGGTTTGTTAATGTTTAACTAAAGCATGTCTGTGTGCAAACCTTGATTCCAAAGATTATAAGCATGAAGGATGGATTAGTACATAGAATGCTTGTGTCATTGTATCCTGCACTTGCCTACTTTCACAATTTTGATTTTGCACTGTTATGCTAGATCTACGTTAGAACATTATGTGCGTGTCAAGGCAAAGTCCCGGGTGCCGGGAGGATCCCTAGGACGATCATTTTCCCGTTCGTGCGCTGGACTAATAACTACTTCCGAACAGGCCACCGCCGATTCGCGAAGACAAAGTTTGAGGGTAAGCTGCAGAAGTCGAAGGTATAGTATTTTGCATGTAACACGCGCACATATTTCAGACACAAACCTACACAAAGCGTCTTTTACAGGGTTCGTTAAGCCGCGCGTTTGGTTTAACTAAAACCAAAACCGAAGAAAAACTATCGCCTACATCTAGTTCGGGTAGTTCTTCGATTGTAAGTCAAGTAAGTCCGCCGTCGGTGGCATGCAGGTCGTCCCACTCAGGAGGAGAGTCGCCCGATTACGCCGTTCCGTTTCACTATCCGCACGCGAACTCGTACCACTTTAACACCAAACTTCAAAACATACACGAGTTCAAAACTCAGCCGGACGTTTACATATCGAGAAACTCCAGAGTTAAGTCGAATAATTTTATCATCGGCGGCGGCAGCTTGCACCGCAATAAGCACCAGCACCGAAGAGTTCGGAGTATCAGTGATATTGATACGGTTCAAATTGAGCCGTTATGATTAAGACGCCGCAACGTGTGAATTGTGTTTAGCTTAAGTTGATGTATTTAATATACGCGTGAGATTTTTGGAAAATTACAAGATGGATCTTCTGGATGCTCCGAGACTATACGCAGGACACTTGTAATTTTTTTTTAAATCCCCGTTTTTTTTGTTGATAATTTTATTAATTTTTTTATAACAAAAATTTTAAGCACAAAAAATCGATATTTTATTAAAAATATTTTAATACGACGAAGAGTGCTGCAATCACATATGTTAATATTTATTCAATTTGATGTTAGATTAAGGTTCTATTGTGATCAATCGTAAAATTAAAACAGAGTAACGTAAGATTAATAAACGGTTTGGCTTTTGTACGTACCCGCGGTGTGTCCTCGAAGACAAAAACGGTTGCCCTACAAAAACATTTTCGTTGTATTGCAAACCGCCAACCATACCAGTAAATATGCATTTCCCACAATATACTTTGTCAGATAAAACTTGTTGATTAAAAATGATTCACCGCATTCAAATCTCGTACGGAACTAAATACAATTTACAAAATTCAGAAGCGTTTTGCCACTGACTTATTAACCAATCCCAAATTAGCTTCATTAAACTAAGAAGAATGCAATTCAACACAGTTCTCGATGGGACGTGGGCTTTAAATTAAGAAACGAAGGTTTGGGAAAATAATCCAACCGGCACGTAATTTGAAATAGAGCGGTATGTTACAAGTTTGTGGTGTAGATAAACACAAGTATACGAAAATTTATAAAATTAAGCAGTCGCTTTAAAAACCTACCCAAAGCTCGTTGCCGGGGAGGGAGTCATAGGTAGGTCTTAAGAAAAGTAAAACACACAAATTTGTAGAAGAGAGACTAGAGAATCAATATCACAATGGTAAGACAAACAATAAAATTCAAGAGAACGAAGGGATAATACAAATTTAAATCTGGTGGAGACGTCGACGCAAAACTAATTAAATTCCGCAGAAACTGATCAAAATTTATCGAATAATTAGCATAATCTTAACGGCCTGAACTAAATCCTCAAGTCCTTCCAGTTTACAAACGTATCATACGTGCTTGACCTTCGCATTAAAAGCAGTAAATCAAATAAGAAATATAGACGCACAAATTCTAATCCCTTATCTGTGAATACAGAGGGTGTTTCTATATTCGACCGACAATGCTCTATCCCAGAGAGGTCCCGTAAATTGGTGAATTATGATATAGGAACATAAACCCTTAAACGGCTTAGTTGCTGAGATCCAGGGTGTTAAAGTTTAAAATAAAAATTTGCAATAAATCAAATTTGGTGACCAATATGCTCTTTAAGAAGGTCATATTTTGAAAAAAGTTCAAGCGTAAATTGTTCAAGAAGTAATACAAACTATTTTAAAGACATTTTTGATTTATTGCAAATTTTTAAACTTTGAACACCCTGTTTCTCAGCAACTAAGCCGTTTAAGGGTTCATGTTGATACATCAAAATTCACCAATTTACGAGACCTCTCTGGAGTAGAGCGTTGTCAGTCGAATATAGCAACACCCTGTACAACCTGTTTCAGAGTAAGCGCTTTATTTTTTTTAGCCTCACTATGGGTACTACTTTCATTCAGGAGATTCTCTACATGATGGTGACCTTACTTTTTCAATTGGACTAATTATTTCAAAATGACGACTTTCAACCGTTTTTTTGAATAAAGTGTCATAAAAACACTATTTTTACGATAGTATTTCATTTCCTATCAAAAAGCAAGCTTACATTTTAATCTAGTAGCCATGTACGACCTACCATCAATGTTATTTTTGTTCAAATATCAAGAAGCGGTAGACAGAAAAGAAACAACTAAACTTTATTTTGTAATAAACATCTTTTGAAACTCAAAATTAAAAATTTACATCGAATAAAAAATAGGTATTTACAAAAAATGCTCGAAATGTTTTCCTTCTTTTTCAATACATAAATTGGAAGGTCGCGTCGTCTGATAAAATTTAATTGTTTTTTTTTGATACCGCTACCTGATATTTGAACAAAAATAACATCCGAGTGTAAAATATTCAGGTACCACTAGATTAAAATGTTAGTTCGCTTTTTGATAGAAAAAAAAATAATTGGTTAAAAAAAAACTAAATTTTATCGTAAAAAGAAAGTTTTTAGGAGTTCAAAAATCTGATGTAGAGAATGCCCTGAAACTTATTACTGCCAAATATTTTGGAAGCAGTGCCCATAGTGTGGCTTGAAAAAAATAAGGCCCTTACTCTGATACAGGCTGTATATATCGAGGACAACTTCTTCATAGAGATATGATTAACACCACCATGTAGGTCCGAGTGACCCGCCTCCGTAAAGTAACCCCAGGTATTTATTAATTATTAGATGTATCGAGCGTACATCCTTCGGTGTCTCAAGAATTATTGCACTTGCACTCTGCGAACGAGTCGTCCAGTGATAACGCAATTTGAAATGAAAATCAAACTTACAGTGTGTATCAATCGTACGAACTTAATGAGAAATCTAATTAATTAGAAGAAACCATTCAAGAGCTCAAAAGCGTACGTCGAAACGCACCAATTAGCAGAAAGGAAGTGACCAAAATTCACGCTAGAGCTACAGTGTTACGACAAATAAGAAAAGAAAGACAAAGTTTAAAGACAATTAACAATAGAAAAGATAATTTGGCTAGACATTGCTTAAAAAAGCCCTTCTACTACAACTAAGAGTAGAAGGAATCACGACAGACAAAATAAAGAAGAAGTTGACATTAATTAAATGGTAAAACATATGGACTTTATATTGGTTGTTACGCTATCAAATCCTCAAAATGGACGAGCAACTATTGAAGTTGCTTAGTCTGCTTGGCTGAAATATCTCTCATTTATCAAGTATTCAAGAGCCTAATAAATGTCAATTCGGGATCTCAATAGCGAGTTAATAGGTATTCAAGAGCCACTCTCAAGAGGGTAGATAATAAAAACGAACTTGATTCTTGTGAAAGTTTGAAATTTTTATACTGGGTGGGCCAACGCCGACGAAACAGAGTCAACTGCAGCTACATCGATAATTTAAATTTTAATTTTTTCGCTGCCATGGTTTCATTCAGCTCACACTAGACCACAAAAATTAGAAATTTACTAAAACGTTATTTTTTTCTCAATAAAATCACAAATAACCTTATTGTGTAGTACATCGTTAAATTCGTAATAAAAAATGCTTTCTTATACGGAGTGTACTTTTTTTGAGTGCTATAAGAAAAAATAAAGTTGATGATGGTTTCTTCGAAACAAAAAGTTGTAGTGAAAATTCGTAAACGCCATCTTGTAGAACAGAAAGAGTGGCAATGACAAAGTAAATTCAGTTTTTTTGTAACTTTTCGGATAACTTCAGAATATAATGAAAACGAAATTGCACAATTTCAGTTTTTTTCGAATATCTCCGGATGTAGGCCGAACTCAGCGAAATGTTGACCCCTCGAGTGGGCAATTTTTTCCAAATTTAACCGACTCTGTATCTCTCACGGTTTCCGAGATCCCCATGCTGTTCATCCTTATCTTGGACACACTGTATACGCTTCATATTATTTTTAGTTTTAGTATCGGTTCGCTGATGATGATAGTATAGTTCTTTGGTGCAGTTTTTTAGTGTTTTCCCTTTTGTTACAGATAGACGCTGCAGTTTAGAGCTCAATTCCCTTATTCTCCTTTCAAATTAATCTGAATATGTAATTTCCAGTTGACAAAATTTATTGTTGAGATAAACATTAATAAATAAAAGTTTTTTTCATATTTTGAGTAGTTTCAAAAATGATTTTATTATTTAAACACCAGTCTTGGGAAGTAACTACGAATAAGAGACTTTTAGATCCGCAGATCTGTTTCGAACTATTGAAGAATCAGTTAAATTTCAGAAGAATCCGGCCTTATTTTGCAGAAAGAAAAACTTAGCCTTTGAATAAGTAGTACTTTAGATGCCTGTCCTGTTTTCTCCGACACCAGTGTCAGTGACGTAGAAGATTATCAAATTGTTGTTGACCTCTTGACCTGTTTCAATCATTACGACGTTAATTGACACTATGCCAAGAAAGGGAACCAATTATTCGAACACAAAACCGTACGTAAATCGATAGTTCAGATTCCAATACATTAATTAAACAAAGAAGTAAGAAAACATATATCACGGGGTGAATTAGAATCTGAAGATGAACGAAATTTTACGGTGAATTAGAAACCGACAAGTGAATGATAAACCGAACGGTGAACCTAAAATTATACAAAAAAAATCTAACATAGCAACTGAAAAAAACTTATGTCTCAAAAATTGACTTATTGTCGTAAAATCAAGAACCCTTGATCTTTAATTATACTTAAATCCAACTTGCATAGGAAAGTGACAGCTGTTTCATTTATGGCAAAGAAATGAAAAATATCGGTGCAAACAGTTGCAATTGCAGATTAAACAAGATTAAATCTATTTAAAGAAAAGTAAACCAATCAAATAAAAAATAGTGATCAAAATAATCAATTAGAAGAAACAATTCGATTACCTCTAAGAGCTCAAAAGCGTATGTCGACATGGACCCGTTTAGCGTGACGTCACAAATCAACCGCTCAATTCAAAATTCGATACTTTGCAAAATTGTGGAAGAAAAAGTTGACCTTAAGTACAAGGACTTGAAAGTTATTTTTTCTTCAAGCGACAATAAAACGCTTAACGCTTTGTACTGTCTAAACATTAAAAGCAAGTTATTTTGTTTTCACAACTATTTAGAGGTTGGTACCTCAATTATGTCATATTATCATTGACAATTACTACCTCAATGCATATTATGAATGTTACAGTAAAGTACCAACTTGATTCGTCGAGAATAAAACGTCACTCAAGAATTTCGAAAATTTGAAAATAACACATGAAAACTAGCAATAAACGCTTGAAGAAAAAATAATATATTTCACTTGGAATTAAAAAATATAATGGTTTCGTTTAATTTGCTGTCTCGGCTAACGCTTTGCCAGCAAACTTTTAAGCTCAACAATTATGTTGTTTAATTCTTCCTAGTAAAAGAATTCACTATTAAAGTAGGTCAATAAAAGCTGGTTGAATTTTCAGTATACACGCATAAATAGGAGAAATCGTTGCCATATTCACTAATTCTGAACCTTTATCTTTCATCTAGTACCAATATTACATTTTCAAATAGCATATTTTTATTATAAATTAAATTAATTTTATACTACAAATACATGCGCAGAAGATCAGCTGGCAGGAACAGTAATTTTAGAAATACGCACCGGGTTAACCATAACCTAATTACTATTAAATTAAACTATAAATTACATATTATAAATAACAAACAAATGAAGTAAACGAATACATAAGCTAATAAAGAAACAAGAGTAACGCCAGGAACAACAAAGAAAAACGGACAATTACATATTAAACAAACATTAACTAAATTAAAATAATTCTGACGTAAAACACTGACAAAGAACCTTCGACATGAGTTTTGTTTATGAAAAAGCATAAATCAAATTTAACCCTTAGATAGTAACATCTGCCTTTTAACCTTATAGGTAACGTCCGTCTCGGAATCGGTATTTAGCGTTATAGGTAACATACGCTTCTCAGTCGTCAGGTCGATTTAAGCACGTACCTTAGTTAAGTAAACACTAGACTACTTTAAACAAAATTTATTACTCCATTCAATGATTTACATGTAAAAAAAACGAAAAAGTAACTCTTAATGCGAACATTAAAATCAGGATATTTTAAAAGAGAAATTAACTTTAAATTTCCTTACAACAGTTATTGCACACTTTTTCGAGCATTCTAAACATGTTGGGGAGCTGCACAGTAAACATTTATACGCAGTCATTCGTTTCTTCTTGGGACAACAATATCTGCATGTCTTTCTTTTCTCCAGCTTGTCGGTACGAACATCTCGATTGTCTTGTTCTTTAGGGGTGTCAGGCTCAAGTATCTGTGCTATAATATTCTTCAAATCTGAGGGTAGATTAGGAATTTTCAATCTTCTCTCAATATGCTTTCGGATAAGACTCATGGCTAAATTGTATATATAGTTGTAATTATTTTCGTGTTTATTTTTATGAATAGTTTCGAATATAATTCTGGAATTTGCACAGCTCACTGCAATCATATTATAAAATATTGCCAGGGGCCATCTACGAGTTCTTCGGTTTGGGGAATAATTTGCAATCTTCTGATCAAGGGTATCTACCCCTGATTTTGTTGAATTGTAGAAACTAACGATCTCCGGCTTGTTATTTGAGAGGTCTGTACAATTTGAGTGGTGCATGGATGATACCAGAAGAACTGGTTTATTTTTTCTGGCCATGCATGATAATAGAGTAAAGTCCTTTGTAAACCCATACATCGAGGAACCTACAGCCCTTTCCTTACAGCTAAGAAATTGTGGGGAATTTGGGGCTTATTCTTTTTATTGTCCCGACATAAGTGAGACCTCTAGTTTTCAACTGTTCAAGCACTTCTAGAGAAGAAAACCAGTTGTCAGCTGTAACGTTTCTATTTGATTTTTCGATTGGTTTTACTAGCCTGAGAAGTGCTTGGGTAGGTTTGGAGAATTTCTTTTCATCGGCTAATAAGGTATCACCATCACTGTCTTTTCCGACATATATATATATGCGTTGTAAAGATAAGAAGACTGGGCATCGGTGAGGCACATTATCTTTATGCCGTATTTTGCCGGCTTATTTGGCATATATATTCTAAAGGGGCATCTGCCTCTGAAAGCCAACAGCATCTCATCTATGCAAGCGTAGTTACCGATAGCGTAGTTCTTTTGACTGTTGGAAATAAATCTGTTAAAAATGAATGAAATAGCGGCAGCACGGTCAGTTTCTTTTCTAGTTTCTCTTGTAAGGGCATCATCAAAGCGCAGAGACAATAAAAGGGTTTGACAACGCTTCAGAGACATTATTCCTCGAAATATTGGTCGACCTCTAACACCAGTCGAAAAAGCAATGACAAGTCCTCCTTTCCAGACTTGAAAATGGAACACAGCATTAACAAACCAATGAGGGCTTCAATTTCTATAGAATCTGTATCTTTATAATTAGGAGATTGTTTGTCTTTTAGTTTTTGTCGCATTGACTGCAGTTTGTTATTTGTATGGATAACTATTTCATTAATAATTATTTCGTCAAAAACAACCTCCATATTTGCTCTGATGTGGCAGTATCGTCAAAGGTGATTGCCCTATCTCGCAAAGTAGGTAATTTCATCCTAATAATGTTGTGACTTGCAGTATTTCTAGAATTTGTAGGCACGAAACTGTTCCAAGCAAAGCACCTCCCTTTGCCATAGAAGCACAAAGGTAAATTATCTGAACTATCTTCATCACTCTCACTATTGTTATTTATAACTACTTCCAGATCTGCATCGTTGTTTGTGTGCAATGGTGATATGTCTTCATTTAGTAACAAATCTGCATCAATATCCGAACAACTTCCGTCGGAATCTGCGAACTCTACTTGATCATTTTCTTCTATAACCGATTCATCCGTAAAATATTCTGCGTCACTGGCATCGTCTGTAGACAGTGCAGGGGGTTGTAACAGTCCCATAATTTTGCGAGTTCTGTTGGATATAGATGGAATTGAGTTCATATTTTACCACTGTAATTGAAATTAGTTTTGATTTATGTTTATATGCGTATAAAAAAACATACCTATTTTTTTCACAACGCTTTCCAATCGATATAATAACGACGGATACAAAATATTCACGTTTTTGGTAACAACCGAACTGAATATTATGGCGTAACGAGTAACACCCGACTTAGAGACGTGCCCAGGCAATGGTGTCCACGAACATACTAAACCAGTGAGAGACTGTTACCGATAGCACATCTAGTCGGACAAATTCATACGATTTTTCGGGTGGATTTGGTAAAGCATTAAAACGCATAGTCCGTCTGACAGTCGGATATTACTATCTAAGGGTTAAAACCACGGTTAAACTTCCAAGAAAACCTTCTCAAGAAAATCAGATACAAAGTACGAGCTTTAAAATAACTATATGTTCCTTTAAAGTATAACCACAAAAAATAACAAAAAAAAAAGATTTTTCAATCGATGTTAGACCGCAAAGACTTCCCGATTGTAGCGTCATCGGACGAGGGTAAATAAAATTAAAAAACAGAAACAAAAGCCTAATAAAACAGCTGTAATCAGCATGTACTGTAATTACTGCAATACCAATGGTAATGCACTCCACATATAATTTTCAATCATAGTCCGAAGTTTTGTACCATGTGTGTCCTGGAAAATGCATTAAAGAGCAATATAAAAAATGCTTCAATATCATATATATATTTAAAATAATATTAAACTCTTAAAATCATAAAGCCCAACAACATAAAAAGTGTAGTCTCACTGTCATAATTTCCAAAAAGTAGCAAGACCTATAAAAACATAAAACATCGATGTGTTTGATAAACTATTTACATGTAAAATGGCACCGTAATATTGGCAAATTACACTAAATTACTTAAAAAAATATCCACCATAAACTGCAAGAGTTGCACATGAAAAAAAAGTTGCGCCAAATAATAATTTCAAAACAATACGGTTTTAGCACAGTTCCCATTTCTTGTGGATTTCCGGTGTTAAATTAGTAATTTGCACGTGAACGGCTTGGTATTTTTCAAACTTGGGCGGTATAGGACACAGTCGATATTTGACCGTGTCTCCCGGTAGAGGCACGTATTCTCCCTCCACACTGAAAAAGTACAGAATTTGTAATGTTTAAAACAAGATTGTGCCTAAAAGTTATTCGAATTTTATTAGTCCAGTGCAATTACGGAAAAAAGGGGCAAAAATCCAAAAAAGTTTTAAGAGGCTGCGACTGGTAAAAAAGTTTAGTTTGGGGTATAACTATATTATATAACTTTATTATAGAAGGTTGTGCTAATACGTAAAAAATAAATGTAATATAAAATGAGCTATGGAAATGGGGTGAATTTCTATGGGGTGGAAATTTTCAGGCAGAAAATTACTCTCTAGCGCAAAATGATCTACAGACACGTTGTCGATAATAAAAAAATGAAGAACTTCCGTACAGAACATTTTTCAACATAACCTCAAATTCAATATGAAAATCGCGAAAAACCGTTTTTTTGGTTTATTTAGAGGCCATAAATGTAGATATCTCTCGTTAAGCAAACGGCAAGTTCTTTCAATAATCTTGTAACATTCTCCATGAATAAAAAATAAATTTAGTATGTTTTCATTCGAATATTCTTGGTGGATTTCCATATCGTGTATAATGTGTCACGTCGACGTTTACAAGTTTGATAAATAAGGCACATTTCCACATCCACAAGTCAGAAATTATTTAATAAAATGAAATATTGTGTGTCGAATGTAAATACATCGATAGCAGAAAAATGGTAACAGATAGGTATAGGGAACCCTTATGAAGATTGAAAGACCACTTAATTCTCCATCACATACAGCAACAAGATACAGGGTGTTCTATTTAAAAAAATTGACTTTTGAGCAGTTCAAGTTAGTCAGATTTAGCCAAACATTTTGAACACCCTGTAAATAATGAGATGTCAAATTACACATCATTTAAAAACTTAACAGTTAGCCCAAATTTTGTTACTATAACTTTCTTTTTCAATCATTGACAATCGTTTGAAAACAATACTATAAAACCAATTTTTCTCAAAAAATGAGAATATCTCAAAAACTATTGATTTTTCATACAGGTTGTGCTACATGAAAGTAACTCAAATATTAGCTTAGAATCCAAATATACAAAAAAAATATATCATTCCATTTAAAATAAGAAAGTTGGTAGCCAATTCCGGTGTAACAGGAAGTGCTAGAAGAGCTGAAATATTTTAATTAAATACAACTTTTGAGCAATCCCTATTCCAAATTTTTAAACAAATATTTCAACGGGAAGTCCATAAACTTCTAATAAACGGGTTAGCTGAATCACCCTGTATATTTATACTACATAAATAAATGTATACTTTCACCAAGTTTCATGCAAATTGCATTTTTTTACCAGAGAAAAAATGCAAAAACAAAAAAAACGATTTTTCGCGATTTTCACCTTTAATTTGAGGTTATATTGAAAAATGTTTCGTACAGAAATTGTTCATTTTTTTATTATCTACAACTTTTCTGTAAAATATTTTGCGTTGGAGTCATTTTCTGTCTAAACATTGCAAAAGTACATTTTCCACCCCTAGAAACCCACCACATTATCATAGTTCCACTCATTTTTTGTTACATTTATTTTTTACGTATTAGTTATACCCCAAACTAAACTTTTTTACCGCCTGTTAAAACTTTTTTGGTCAAAAAACCTAATTGCACTGGACTATATTTGATACTGAACAACAATCGATGCGACGTTTACTTTTTACCTAACCACAGCCACCTGTAATGTTTCCATGAAAAATGTAATGGCTAAGGGAAACCAATGAATTAGTCGTATAACTATCCATTTAGGCTCAACTTTTTTTTAGCTACATAATTTTTTTGCCACATATTATCACCGGTGTGAAGTTAGCCATAACTCTCAGCCCTAGATTTAAAAATTTTTATTAACAAATAAATTTTTCTACGATCGTGCAAAAAGTGACTACTACTCGTTTAAATGATTAGTTTAATCATCCCTTTACAGGTTTCAATAAAAAAATTGGGAAAATAAGCCGTACAAGTTTGTCGAATTTTCCATCCACGAATTAGATACACATAATATGTTCAAGCTTATTTGGTGCTTAAAAATAGTTGTATCCAAACTTCTATGAAAGCTACAACAATAAATTACATTTGTATATAAATTAACATAGTTAGACCAAAATCTAAATTCATATGAGACAAATTTATTACCTATTTAATAAAATTGAAAGTTTTCTATATCTAGGGCTAAGAGTTATGGCTAACTTCACACCGGTCATATTATACATGAATCGATAGGAAACCTAACCATAGGTTAGTTTGGGTCAGGTTAGGTTATGTTAGGTTATCTTATGTTAAGATAGGTTTGGTTAGCCCAAAAATATCAATTAGAAAAAAACTGTATAATATATAACTTTTGAAGAGTGCATTTCTTAAAAAAAATTATTAGCACCGATGAACTCGGGAGTCGATGTCCTATCGAATCAGCTAGTAAGCTAATAGTGCAGTAAATAGAGATACATTTTTGACAAAAATAATAGTAGGATACCGCCTCTGCCATGTAATTGTAAATAGTATAAAGTATCTCATAGTCATGTTTTATACCGAAAATGAAGTGTCATTATATTGTTTATAAACATTTAAATGCAAAAAACGTACTTTTTTCATTGAACCAACGTTAATAGTGTAAACAGAAAAGTTGTGAGGATAAAAATAAAAAAAAACTCGAGACGATCGTAAAATGATTTTCCGAGAAAAAATATTTTCGTTTTTCTTTAAAAATTTGTAGATCCGTCATTTTTTGAAATGTCGCGTAAATCTTTCGGGAAATAGAAGGTGATGACTACTTAATGTGTGCCAAACCCTGCAATTGTCGGGCAATGAGTTTATGCATAATTGCGATTTTAATTTTTTAGCCTGAAAATAGAAAAAAAATACTATAAAAAAATTCCCAGACTTATCAATGGAAATTAAAAATTTCATAACTTTTGGACAATGCAATCCCTCAAAAAATTTTAGTACCGACAAAGTTTCTTATCGAATTGCCAATATTTGGCCAAACAAAATTTATGTAGCTAAGGTAAAGTTCTAGCCTAACTTTACATCAAGATCTGAATAATCGGAAAATTGTGAAATTGTTCTGGACAATCGATCAGAAAGTAAAACAGCATCAAACTCGGTAACAGATACTCAACGAACAGTAAAGTCGAAAATATATGACCAATGATGGTTTATAAGCCACACAACTAAAGGTAATGACTCTGATAAGACAAACTTAGATATTTTTATATGGCCCAAAACAGCAAATATACAGGGTGGTCAACTAAGAATGCAAGGTACTGTATCTGAAAAACTATCTTTCGTAGAGCTTGCGGCAAAAAATTAGTACTAAAACCTGGATGACCTCTAGCGGCGACATATAAACTAACAAAACTTCAAATATTATAACATTTGTAGCTCTTTTCAACTGGCCCAATTTTGTTAAAATCAGCTCACCCGTTTCGAAGATACAGGATGTTTGTTACGGAAAGCTTTATTTTTAGAGAAACGGCAAAAATTGTCAAATAAAAAAGGTTTAGGTTATCCTCGACTTTAAAGAACAGGTATTTATTTGTAAGGAATCCACAGAAATATCACTTAATAGATTCCACATTGCAGTTACAACCCCTAGCGGCCATTTCAGAAACTTGAAAATAATTTCCAGGTTTTTCTCTTGGTCGTTTTAGTAATAACTTTTTTTGCCGCAAGTCTCTACAATGACTAGTTTCCCAGACACAGTACGGGGTTTCCTATTTTCGATGTAATTGGGGAGTTTCAGGTATTTCGCGAATTGATAGGGAAAAACCGTGGTCGGGACCCGATTTTTGAGACAAATTTAATGGTCTAAACAGCACTTCGATATCTCGACTCGTTTGGGAGATACAGAGTGTTTTGCCGTTTTCTTTAAAGCTTCATAACTTTATATATGCAATTCAATGGCGTACTCGAATTTATTCTAACTTAATTGGTTTTCGAGTTACAGACCAAACATGCATTTTTTTAAATGGAAACCATAGTTGGCTATGACTCCATTAAGGAACACCTCTTGATCAAAGTCACCTTTGTTTACTGCGCGCATCCGTTGCTAGTTTTTTGACACTTCACGCAGTTGTTTCTTATAAATAAACAGCTTGCATTAAAATTACACTGATAGTATCGAGGGGTATACCGCTGAGCTATAATTTGTACACTACTTCCTTTAAATAGAATACTTCCTATATTTCCTAGGAAGTACACAGAGTTTTCTGAACTTCTTTAGTACTTTTTACTTCCTCGGTACTTCCTTAGTAATGTGTATACTTCCTCTACACTTCCTGTACTTCCCCGGTACTTCCTTTTACTCATTTGATACTTACCTGATACGGATATAGGTAGGTTTCCCTCCAAAATAAATTTTAGAGTATATACATCATCTTACATCTACTTTATTCAATTTAACTGTACTTCTTCTATATGTATATATGATACTAAAATACAAGTGTGTTCAAACTAAAAGCATTGATTCTAAAAGGTTGCGGTGCAGATAAGGAGAACATCAGATGGATTAAATAAAAGCCCCAAAACATGACAACTTTTTGGTCAAACTAAAATACGATAATAATCATTCCTCGAGTAGGAGTAGTTACCCCTTCAAAAATCTGGGGGTCTGATATTATTTTTTGGAAGTCATTACTTGTATCTTGGTATGTTTCAATAGCACGTTTCAGTCAAATCGATGTAAGAGAAAAAAGTTCCGTCCTAGTGTTATCTTTTTCTATCAGTTTTACCAACACGAACCTTCAAAAATACTCTGAATTTTAAATTATCACCAAAAGTCAACCCAAGCCACAGATTATTAACCTTTTCTGTAGCCATGTTGATATCTTAATAAAAATAAATTACAGGTACTTAATAAAACAATTTTAAATACTTACAGAAGACAGAGGTAATAGTAAACAATTTAGTCTTGAAAAAGACTGTTTGTAAAAAATGCAGCAAAACGATCAAAAGAAGATAAAAACCACGCAGAACAAACTCAAACGAATAATTAAAAATTTTAAGGTTAGCTTGACTTGGGTTGATTTTTGGTGATAATTTAAAATTTAGAGTATTTTAGAGGAGTCGTGTTGGTAAAACTGACAGAAAAAGATAACACTAGGGCGGAACTTTTTTCTCTTACATCGCTTTGACTGAAACGTGCTATTGTAGTTGTAGTGTAGCGTTTGGATAATACAGGGTGGTCTAACAAAAAAATGTCCTTACTCATCAAGTAATATGTGACAGGTACGTAAATGGAAAGACTATGGCCCAGTTGCACCAAACTCGGCTACATTTAATCGTAGGTTAAAAACAATAATATCCAAGGATTAAAGATAGTAACGATTGTTTTTAATCTACGGTTAAATTTAACCTAGGTTGGTGCAACTGCCCCTATATGATTTTTAATCGGCGAAGAAAATAATTCCGAGAAACTTCAATCTCTTAACAATCATCATTAACAAATTTATTTTGGACATCTGTGAAAGGTTCTTTATTTTCGAAGTTACAGTGTTGTCAAGTCAAAGCGACGTTTTTTTTATTGTGCTGAGTAACCTTCACTTACAATGTTTAGAAACAATACATTAACGGTGCAGAAAAAGCAGACCACATTTTATATTCTCTTCGTCACAGGCTTCTTTGAATTAATACGTCAATAATTAAAAGAAATTACTTTTGCATACAATGGTAGAGGCTAGTTTCAATGGGATCCCTTAAATAATAACATATCTGGGGTTATGTGTCTGCATTCGGCGTCTATTCTTTGCTGCAAATTTCTATAGAAACAGTTGGAGTGGCATAGCAAACAGTTTTTGACATCTCTACAAAGCGGGAGATTATAGTACAGCAGCGAGTCAAGAAGAGAAAGGCGAGGTAATTGGAGAGGATAGCGTAGCGGTCCAGGATACATTACAGTAAGGCGGTGAAGAAAGAAGAGAAATGTCGATTCTTGTATGTCTAGTATATATCTATTGCGATGGTTCTTATCTTTTGGCCCCATATAGCACCTCCTCAAGAAATATTTTTTGGATCCAAAGAGATTGCAGAGCGACGCTCACCTCGCTGCTATCCTCCTTTCTCGTCACTCCCTTATAATCTCAAGCTGAAGCGTTTTCGAACCGACACAAGAAGGTACACACACTATCAGTTATTTGCCGGTTGGCACTGGAAGCAACGGTAGTAGAAACTTAATTACATTTTATAAATTATTACAATGTTATACGAATTTATTCTGAAACACATTTGATTTTGAACTTGGACTAACGTTTCTTTCTCCACTGAATGCTATCCAAGATTAATAAATTAATTAAACCTCCAAAATCGATCAAGAAGTGCAATCATTAGTTTATACCATTTAAACTGTACCCTCCGAAAATCACAAGCACTCAAGAAGATTGTGTGGTAGAATTAAAAATTGAGCCAACACGGGAACGAAACAAGACAAAGTTAAGCGCCATCTTGCTGAAAGTGTAAATATTCTTTATGGAAGTTCTTTTACAAATGCGTTAATGTGGGATCAACAGTGCTCTGTGCGAATTGGACATAAAAATCACAATTCAAATTTTCTGCAAGAAAGAAAAGTGATACGATTTGGCCGCCATATACCTAGTGGGTTTCCGATTAGGCTACATGAACGAGTTTCAATTTGTAAGGGTGTTACTTATAAGATTTCAAGAGTAAGTACTAGACTAGTACTCTTCTCAAATGGGACCTGTTGACATTTTTATTGGAATGAACAATATTGAAAAACTGAGCTGATACATTGTAGAAATTGTTTTTCAAAACAATCGCACTATTTCCACTCGTTCAGCAATCGTAAAAATCATTTTTGGATAATTTATTTAGAAATTATCAACTGTTTTGAAACTACAACAAATACAAAAAAAAAAGCTAACCAGTTAACGCAACTCGTCGCTTCGGTTGACATTTGAATTATTTTTGTGTCAAATAGACAAAACTTCAATTCGTGGAAGATGTAAATAATTCAAACACATGTTGACAGGATCGGTGGTTATTAGCAAACATCACCGCAACCTACCAATGAGATGTAAAACTGGATTCGGTTTCAAGCAGTGGTAACGTAAAGACGTGAGTTATAGTAATTGAATATTAAATGAACATTTTAAAATAGACGAATTATCGGTAAAGAATACGAATAGGTTTAATTATGTGAAAGAGAACGAGGACATAGATAACGAGTGGCGTGCGAGATATGATAAGCGTATCACGCGAGCACATTTTAGCGAATGTTTTACATGTAAAACTAATCAAATTTAAATTACGCTTAAAAGTTGTAAATAATTTTCGAAATTTTAAAACGATAAACTGTGTTTAATAGGGTATAAATTAGTAAAATAATTAGTGAAGTGTTATCTAAATTACAATTAATCAACAAAGGTGGGAAATCTGAAACAATTTTAGAAAGAAAGAATTTATCAAAATGTCGGAATCGGAAGGGTCTAATACAGACACAAGAAAAAGAAGACAGGAAGAAGAATTGTATGGGTTATTTAGAAGAAGTAAAAAAATAGAAAGATCCCCAAAGAAAGAGGAGGAGAAGAGAGAAGAAAAGGTAGGGTTTAGAGAAGTAGCAAAAGAAAAGAAGACGATGTCGAAATGAAAATGATATGGAAAGAAATGTTAAAAGAAATAAAGGAAATGAAATTGGTGCAAGAGAAGAATAATGAGGAAATGAAAGAGATAAAAGAGGAAATAAAAAGAATGGGCGAAAAGTTTGAGGTAAAGTGCAAATACTTGGAGGAGAAGTGTGATGGTCTGGAGAAAAGAGTAGAACTCTTAGAAAAAAAGAGAAGAAAAAATTTGTTAGTAAAGGGATGGAAATAAAGGGAGGAAAGTATGAAATAAAACAAAAATGGAGGAGCTGATAAAGAAGAATCTAGGATTGGAAAAGAAAATAGAAGAAGCCGTGGAGAGAAAAGGTATAGTGATTATACAAATGTCGAGTTTGGAGGACAAAATAGAGATACTAAAGAACAAAAGTAGAATGAAAGGTACCAAAATATACATAGACGAAGATAGGACAAAGAGGGAGAGGGAAATACAGATGAAGATAAGAATGGAAGCAAAAAAAGTGGAGGAAGAGGGTTTGAGAGTGAAAATTGGATACAGAAAAATGTGGATGGAGGGAGAAGAAAGAAGATGGGTGGAGAAAGAGGGGAGGATAAGAAAATGGACACCAAAAAACTAAAATTGAAAATGGGGGAAAGCAAAGAAAAAAAGGGCGAAAGAGGGTGGGGGTAAAAATAAAGAGAAAAATAAGATCTTATTTTGGAACATTGCGGGGATAAAAAACAAAGGTGTAGATTTTTGAACTATATAAAGGGTTTTAAAATGGTAGGTTTAGTAGAAACTTGGATGGAGGAAAAAGAATGGAGTACATGGAAAGATAAGATGCCGAAAGAATATGTATGGGAAATTCAGTATGCAAAAGAAAAGAGAAGGAGGAGAAGGGCGAAAGGAGGACTAATAGTGGGGGTAAGAAAAGAATGGGAAATAGAAAAGGAAATAGAAGAAGAAAATGTAGAGGGATGATTAAAATTAGAGTAAAGACGGAAAAAGGGAAAAGTATAATATTTTTACGATATATGGAAAGAAAATGGACACAACAAAAGCAAATATAGAAAAGGCAATAGAAGAAAGGGATGAAGGCAATTTGATTATAGGAGGAGATTTGAATGCTAGGATAGGAGAGGAGGGAGGAATAATGGTAAATGGAGAGATAAGAAATAGGATATCAATGGATAAGAAAATAAACGGACAAGGAAAAATTTTGATAGAACTATGTGAAGAGAGAGGTTGGACAATAATGAACGGAAATTTGGAAGAAGAAGGAAAAGGGAAATTTACATATGTTGGAGAAAGAGGCCAGTCAGTAATAGATTATGTGATTATAAACGAAAAAGTAAGGAGGTCATAGAAACACTAAGAATAGGAGAGGAGATAGAATCGGACCATCAGCCGCTAGAAGTAGTCATGATGGAAGGAGAGAAAGAGGTACAAGAACAAGAAGAGGTATGGAGAGAAAAGAAAGTATGGACTGAAGAGAGTATAAAAAGATATAAAAAGGAAATGGAAGAGGAAGTAAATACTAAAGGAGAGGTGGAGGAAGAGATGGAGAGAATTACAGCCAGGATGGAATTGGCAACAGAGAAGATAAAGAAAACAAGAATTAGGGAAAAGAAAAGATTGGTGGAACGGAGAATGCGAGAAGGGAAAAAGAATTAAGAAAAGGAAGAAGGAAATGGAAAAAGGAAAGATAGAGATAGATGAATACAAAAGGTTAAAAGAAAATTTTAAGGGAATATGTGTAAAAATAAAGAAGAACATAAAAACAAACCGAGATAAAGATTAGAGAAATTAAAAATGAAGGACAGGTATGGGAATTCATTAATAAAAAGAGGAAAAAAGGAGGAAGGATGGAAGCAAATATAGATGGGGAAAAATGGGAAGAACACTGTAAGAAGTTAGTAGGAGAGAGTAAAAAAACAGCAAGAAATGAAGAAGTTGGAAAAAAAGGATAAGACACAGAGAGGGTGGAATAGGAAAAGAAGAAATGGAGAGAGCAATAAATAAAGTAAAAAAAGAAAAAGCAGAAGGAACGGATGGAATACAAGGAGAACAATGGAGGTACATCGGAGAAGGAATGAGAGAAAAAGTAAGAAAAGTATTCGAGAGAATATGGAAAGGAGAAGGGTTTCCAGAAAAATGGAGAGAGGCAATAATATGCCCAATTTACAAGGGGGGAGATAGGAAGAAAGTGAACAACTATAGAGGAGTGAGTATAATGAATGTGGGCTATTAAAGCACATAATTAATAAAGAGTTAGCAAAGAAAGGAAGAAAGATGTACGCAATATTTCTAGACATTAAAGCGGCATTTGATAATGTGGAAAGAGGGGATTATGGAAAAGGATGGAGGAGGTAGGAATAAACAGAGATATAAAAAATGCAATAGAGGAAATATACGAAGATGTAGAACGAGGGTAGGGAGGAAGCTAGGTAGAGAATTTAGGACGGAAAAAGGACTAAAACAGGGATGTCCGCTAAGTCCAATCTTATTCTCGATATACATTAGTGATCTTGAGGAGGAAATGGAAAAAATCAAGTAGGAGGAATAGTAGTAGGAAGGAAAAAGATATGTTTTAGCTTATGCGGATGACATTGTGGCAATAGCGAGAAATGAAGAAGAGATGAGAGGAGTAGTTAAATTTATAAAGAAATACCTAGAAAATAAAAACTAGCAGCAAATGTCGGGAAAACAAAAATTATGGAATTTAAAAAAGAAAAGGAAAACGAAAGGAGGTGAAATGGTGGTGGGGGAGGAGGAGGTAGAGAGAGTAGACAAGTATAGATACTTAGGTTACAACATCAGATATGATAACAAAGATGGAGACCATATAAAAGAGATGAAAATGAAAGGAAATAGAATAGTAGGACAAGTATGGGGGTTAGGGGAAAGGATATTTGGTAAAGATATAGAGAAAAGGAGATGGATGTTTGAAAAGTTGGTAAGAAGTGTGGTACTGTATGGAGCGGAGATTTGGGGTTGGAGGAATGGCAAGAGCTGGAGAAAATACAGGAGAAATACTGGAAGTGGACGTTAGGACTAGAGAAAGAGACACCGGGGTATATAGTGGAAGAAGAGCTAGAAATAGAAAAAATAAGGATACAAGCAGGAAGAATTGCAGTAAGGTATGAAGAAAAATGGGAAGTAGGAAGGAAAATGAAATACTTTATGAAGTTTGGAAAGAGATCGAGGCACAGAAGGTAAAATATGGGGAAGAAGAAAGAAGAAAATACTATGAAAGAGTGGGATACGCGAGAGAAGAGATAAAGAGATTAAGAGAGGGGGAAGAAAGATGGAAGAGGAAATAATTGCAAGAGATAAAGATACTCAGAAGCAGGAAAGAAGGGCAAAAATAAAGGAAGGAAAATATAACGAGAAATACATAAAAATAATGACAGACAAGACACCAAGGTACATAACAGAAGGAAAAGGAATGAATGAAATAAGAATGATTGCAAGGTTCAGAATGGGTAATGAAGAAAAGGAAAATAAATATTGGATGAGTGATGAGGAGAGATTATGCAGGTTGTGTGGGGATGAATGGGAAAATATAATACATATAAAAGAGGGATGCAGGGAAACAAGACATGAGGAAAAGGAATGGAAGTTACTACTAGGAGAGAAAGGGAAGGAAAACAATGGATGAGGGAAGTGTTGAGAGGAGGAAAGGGATGGAGGAGAGGAAAAGAAAAATACTGAAAGTTTAGAGAAGAGGAGATGGAAGGTTGAAGAAGGAAACAGGAATTAGTTGAATTATAATTTAATGAAATATTATGTTGTTTTTTGTTTATTTTTGATATGGTAAAGGAAAAAACTGAATCTTTGTTATAGAAATTTTTTAAGACAAAATAAATATTAAATTGAATTGAATTGAAACTACAATAAATACAAAAAAAAGCTAACCAGTTAACGCAACTCGTAGCTTCGGTTGACATTTGAATTATTTTTTGTCAAATAGACAAAACGTCAATTCATGGAGTATGTAAATAATTCAAACACATGTGGACAGGATCGGTGGCTATTAGCAAACATCACCACAACCGACCAATGAGATGTAAAACTGGAAGTGATAACTTTGGGTTGTAATGAATCAGGCGCAAAGTAGACAAGAAAACAGTTCGAACATTTATTGAATCAAAGGAGATTATTATTATTTTATAATTATTGACGTTTCCAATAAATCAGATCAGTTCAAAGAAGCCTCTGACAAAGAGAATAAAAACAACATGGGCCGGTTTTATTGCGCTATTAATTTATTGTATCTACATCCAGTAACTGAAATGTACTTGAGGCATAATAAAAAAAAACGTCGCATTGCCCGATTGAAAATCATATCGGCATTATTTTGGTAGAGCACCATGAATTATCCAAACGTAACACTACAAAGTTATTGAAACATACCACGATACAATAATGATCTAAGTTTCTAAAACAAATAATACCAGATCCCGTATTCCCTATTAAAATTATTGAAGGAGTGACTACTAATTATTATGTATTTGAGTTTGACCAAATTGGGTCCCCCTTCATTTTTCAACAAACGCCTAATAACACTTAAAAGCTGTTGCAGTTATGCTATTGCCATAATTATCGGTAGGTGGATGTAAAAGAATTGGCGGGAAATCTAAATTTAGAATGACTTTTTGAACAATTAGTTGTAGTCTTCCTGGTACTTCCTTGACACTTTGTCGTAATTCCCGTACTTCCCTATATTTCCACTCTACTTCCCTCGTACTTCCCTGTACCTGTACACTAAACTTCCCAGCGATTACCCCTCGGATAGTATATACCAATCATACCCAATTTTTCAAAATTTTCATACTTCATATTAACATCAGCAATCACAAAAAAGTTATTAATTTCAGTAATTAATTATTATTTTAAGCAAAGCTTTGAAACATTAAATCTAATCACATCTATGTATGTTTCGGTCATTTATTTATAAGAAACAACTGCGTGAAATGTCAAAAAACTAGCAACGAATGCGGGCAGTAAACAAAGGTTCATAGGTGACTTTGATCAAGAGATATTTTTCAAAAAATCGTTTGTAATTTCATTATTTTTGCCGAGATAAGTATATGAAACCATATATTTTAGAAAAGCTAAAAAAATCTCTAATCAATGGAGTCATAGCCAACTATGGTTTTCATTTAAAAAAATGCATGTTAACTCGAAATCGAATTAAACTAGAATAAATTCGAGTACGCCTGCATTGGATATAAAAATGCACAAAAAAGTGTTTTGGTTAAAACAAAAATTATTCACAAACAAAAAACTTATAAAGAACGGCATAAAACAATCCCCAAAGGGTCCCAAGTTTCCATCCAATGGTCCCGACTACGGTTTTTTCCCTATCAATTCACGAAATACCTGAAACCCCCCAATTACAATCAAAAATAGGACACCCGGTACAGTACCTCGCATTGGCCACGTTGTACAGTGTGTAAACCAAGGATACTTCAGCTATGAATCCGTACACCTGTTAGATTCAGAACCTTTTCGAAATTAAAGGATTCAATCTCTCTTAATATTCAAAAAAAGGTATTTTTAAGTTTTGCATAAATTTAATCGTATTGGTGCAACAGGCCATAACGGTTTCAAAAAAATGTATTTAATTGATTCTGATAAAAATAGGGTGTTTGCTGACAGTATTTGGCGAGATATTGGGTAAAATTTATTGTGCATGCCGTGTAGTAGTAACTATTTATAGGAAGAACCACATTTTTTAGAGATGCGACTGCATTTTAGTTCAATGTACATTAACGTTAATCCTCCGGAAACTAATTGTTACGCTTATAATTTAAATTTGTCGTTTCCCATAAATTAGAAACATAAATAAAATAGGACAAGATGTTACTTACTCCGACACATGTACAAATATGTCCTCTTCTCCGGTGTTCGGTGTTACAAATCCGTGTCCCTTTTCCCGACAAAAAGCCTTGATAGTCCCCAAAAGTTCTGGTGTTTTTAAAGCCCTTTCGCTCCTGAAATTCCGTCAATTAAATTGAACGTATTATTGGGGTTATGGTAACGTACATAGAAGGTGTCCGAGTCCTCCTCGTAATTAAGGGGCTGGGAATTGTTGCCTGGATCGTTGGAGTTGATTTATTTGCGTTGCCAACGTTTAACGATGACATTGTTTTACAAACTTGAAAAAAATTAGAAATCAAAACAAAAGGTCGTGTTTATACTGTCTCGGGCACTACCACATTTGCAAAATAAAAAGTTCCTGTTGTCCGTTGTCAATACAATGCAATAGATCTTTGGAACATAGAATATAGTATACACTAAACCGCCCTCTACTCTACACTTATTCGAAATCTAATCTCAGTTTCACATTTGACATTTGTTAATCAATTTCTAGAACTTAACATTGGCCAATATTTGATCAACTTCTGCTGGATACAAATTGGGAATTGAATGTGAATGTAGGAGACGGCGCGAAAAACAAACATGAACGACGACAGTTGATGAGAGGTAAATCTTAAACTTACTTATTACTTTAGTTCAGTACGTATTAAGGGCAGTACCATTGATTATAGCAGTACATTATGTGTTCTAAAAGCAACATAAAGATTAAAATAAAATGTGTCAGAACATTTATGAAGAAATCAAAAGGACTTGATTAAATGCCACTGGCAGTTTTTAAAGACGCATTTTCGACTTTCCTCAGGGTCGGATTTAGGCTTACGCAAAACACGTACGTGCGTGAAGCCCATTACAGAAAAGGGGCCCACTAACAAGACAAAATTTGTCAGCAAAATCACACACTCTGTTTAATTTCGTCATCGCACACCTACAAAAACAGATTTAACACTTTGTCTGTTACCACAGTTTATCGGTTTATCGTTCACTCAATAAAAGGGACTTTAACGATGAAATTAGTGGTTGCAATGCAAGAAATCTTGCAGGTGCAAGAAAAATTCACGCGTTTACACGAGGAAGATTTCAAAGGAAACTTTTGCAGACAGTGTCGCAACCACATAAAAATACTATCACATCAGCTGAATTGTTCGTTTATTTAATAGGAACACAAACTAGGAGTTTTTAAAGTGGTATTGGCAAATTTTAAAGTAATTATTAACTTATGCTTAGAAGAATAGACATCGATAGTATTTTTTTAATTTTACCTACTTTCAATGGTTTAAAAACAAATAACATATACTTAATTAGTTTCTTTAATAATAAACCAATTTTCAATAATACCGCCAGCGTTTTTTTTTTATAAATTATAATTCACTTAAAAAACTTATTTAACAAACAGAATTTAAAAGTGGCAACATAAATATAACAAAGTTACTAAATAAAAGCCAGAAAAATTACATCGGTCTAATATTGACAAGAAAATAAGAATAAAAAATGAGCGACAGCGCAAAAAAAATGCACGAAAAAAGTTGCATTGACTTTCACTGTAAGGCTTCTTACAAAGTGTACCTTCTTATCCTATCACTATAAAATAACACTTAAACAATTTCTTCCTTTAATCAAACGGAATCGGAAATATTTATTTTTGTACATACTAAATTTAATCTTTAATTTTCTTTGAATGTAAGATGAATTCATTAATTGTTAATAAAAGATATTCAGCTTTTTTGGAAACTTCAAATTAAAAATAAATTTAATTGTATTTCTTATTCAAATGAAAACCTTTAATATAAATTCGTGTTCGAAAACATTTTCGATTTAATAAACAAATTTTATTTACTGCAATATATTTGCAATCACTACACTAATACTAAAACAATGCATTTAGTTGTTTTTACATCGACGAAGACCTGTTTAGCTAGTCTAGAAGATTACCTACTTTCATTGATTGTTTAGAATCAATGCTACTATTCTTAACATACAATACCTACTACTCAAACCAAAAGGAAAAAATAAAATATATGCTTGACACAGCTTAAAAACTAATCAGCTTCAATATAATAACTCTAAACAAACTAACTGTCTTGAGGTACGAACCGAGGGAAAGGATTGATATGTTATAAGTTTGTTATATTTTTATTTTGGTTGCGATGTCCGCGAAATATAGATCGGGCGCGCAAAAAAGAAAGCTCATTAGAGAAAATTTAGAGAAAGCAAAAAAGTCAATTTATTTTAAAATCAAAAGACCATAAACCAACGAGAAGAAATGGCATCAATCTCCACCAGAGACGATTTTGACAATGAAAATAATGCTATTGTGGATTTAAAAGCTACTAACTAGTGATTCCACTGAAGTCGAACCAGTAAGTTGCCAATACTATTTTGTCTTTTATAAACAATAAGCAAATCTGCTTTTTAAGGCACCGGAAATTACCAATACAGCATTAATATTACCATCAGCTTCAAACTTAGAAAGTCCGAACAATGATTATGAAAATAATACGCAGTTTTCATCAGATCCCTCTGATTGTATCATCACAGAAGATTTTCGTAACTACATATTATTATTGGATAATTTCCCTAGTCAAAACGTAGACGCTGTATTTGAAAAATCAGTGAGAATATTGTTTGGAGAAAAGAGACACAAACTCCTTATTTTATTCTACAATTTCTATTATGCCAAACAAAGAGAGAGTTAAAAGGTATTGTATTCTCAATAATAGGCTGCGTATTTTTTTTTTAAAACACCATCCGATTTGGCAAATACGGGATACAGTGACTGGTCTAATGCAGCTCAATTTTTTTCTTCTTACGAAAAAACCAAAGACCACTTGCTCGCGGGAACAGCTTTTTTTTCCCTGTAAAACAAGTGAAGGCCGAATAGACAAAAGTATTGAAGAAAGTCTTTGAGTTGAGAAAATTTATTGGCGTAAAATATTAGAAAGAGTCATCGAAAATATCTAGCTAAGAGTTGCCAATGAGAACTTTAACAGTGTCACTGCCAGTAACAGTACTGAATGTGGTATAGAAACTATAAAATTAATAAGTAAATTTGATTCTTTTTTGGAAGAGCACCTTAAAAGGAAGGGTCAAATTGGTCGAAGTATCTCCTATCTTTCAGAAACCGTATATGAAGAGATAATTACAGTTTTAGCAAATAGAGTAAAATATTTTATAGTTAAATCTATAAAGGGGCAAACCTTCTTCTCAGTTATTGTGGATTCGACTCCAGATATATCTAAGGAGGATCAACTTTGCTTGTGATGAAGAAGGGACGCTCAAAGTTTCTTTTTGGATTTTATTTTCTTGGAGGAACGTCATACTGGCAATTATTTGGCTCAAAAAATAATTGAGTTCATTACGAAATATGACTTGAATATATCAAACTGTGTTGAACAAACATATGACAACGCGAGCAACTTGTCGGGGATATATATTGGAGCACAAGCCATTGTAAAAGAAAAGTGTAGACAAGCCGTTTATATCCCATGTGCAATGCATAGTTTGAATTTAGCAATACGAAAGATTTCCAATGAATGATCAAAATTTTTCAAATTTTGCACGAGCTGTATTTATTTTTCAGTGCTCTACGCAAAGATGGCAAATATTCAAACCGACATCTCCAAAAAAAATGTTAAAGCCATTATTAACAACAAGATTTTCCGCAAGATACGAAGCTGTAAACGCACTTAAATTGGGATACAAAAATATTATAGACAGTTTGAGTAATATAATAAGCAGTGAATGCTTTAATACAGACGTAAAAGCTTAAGCCCAGGGCTTTACAAAAATTTTTTAGAACCAGCTATATTGTGCTGCATTTTGAATGATGTTCTTGAAAGAATTGAAGCTTTGTAAGCACGAGTTTGGAAAAGGTAGCTATGGATATGCATAAGTGCGCAACGCTTTTAAGTAGTTTGGCAGAAATAAAGACGTCCTTAAAAGATATGTAGAAAACGCAAAGGAAATCTTAGAAAAAGTCGTTGATGACGAAGAAAACATTAGCTCAGGCTAAAACGCAGAGAAAAAGAAAACGAAAAAAACATTTTGATGAAACGGACGAGTTGGAAGAGAGTCGTGACCCATCTACACTTTTCAAAGAAAACGTCTTCTACGAAATAATATATAATTTAACGGTTTTACTAAAGGAAAGATGCAAAAATTATGAGATGATAAATAAAATATTTTCTTTTTATAGCAAAAAAGAAACTTGTACAATGTTTTTTTTTTGTGAGACCTACGGTCATAACGCGGACCAAGACTCTTTAGAGCAAGAACTGGAGCATTTCTACGCATACCTAGCTCATAAGTTCAAAAAATTCTTACCCAATGAAATTTTAAAAGACATTAAATAAACGGGTTTATTTCAAATGTAGAATTTGCACGGTTTGTATATTGCCAGTAACAATTGCTGAAGGAGAGAGATCGTTTTCAAAATTAATATTAATTAAAACTTATCTAAGGTCAAAAATGAGTAAAGAACGACTTTCCAATCTTGTTATTTTGAGTATTGAGTTCAGTCTGCTGGACCGTATTGATCTCACAGAGATTATTGATGATTTTGCGTCCAAAAATGTAGAAGAGTTAGTAGTTAGTAAGTATACACCTCTGAAGAGCTCATAATAAGAGCGAAATGCGCATCAGGTGTTCTGTCGTGCGTGTATGCTACTGTATAGAATTACTTGGCTTTATCGACACGAGTGCTTATTGCATTCTAAGTTATTGCTTAGACAACGATTTGCATTTATAACATTCAATTTGTCGTTACAGTTATCTGTTGGCATTACTTAGTTTGTTACTATTTATACGTGTCCTGATTTCACAGATGTTTAGACACACATTTCACTTATGTTTATTGCTCTACGAGAGTTTAAAAGACCAACCGCCTTCTTGTACAGTTGTATACCGCACTTAAGTACACAAAAAAAAAAAACAAAAAAAAAAAACAAAAAAAAAATAAGACGAATTACATCACGACTGATACCCTAGAAAAAGCCTTTTTATGACACCAAGTTTATTAAAATATGTTAAACCTTTTTGGAGTTATCGACATTTACTTCCGAAAATGTTCAAACACTCCCTATCACTTTCGCTTTAGAGTGAGAGTAAAAAGCATTTAACAAAAAAAGTTTGAATTTATCTCAGCTTTAAAACAACATTGACTCTTAACTAATATATTTCCACTATGCAAGAACCGTTAATTTAACGTTCATTAACGTTAATTCAGGGTTCAGTGTTACGTTATTTTGTAAACGTAAAATCGATATTCATTCGCTGATTAACAGTAATTCAGGCTACCAAAAACCACATGACATTAATATCCCAAATGTTCGTTACAATAACATTACAAACATCAGAAACGTAACGTTAAGGTGTAGGTTTACTCTTAACGTTTTTTCTTGTGCTAAAGTAAGAACAAACTTATTATTATTAGTTTAACCTTTAGAATAACAACCAAAATATTGTTTACCCATTTTGAATGGGTAAAGTATTATAAGTCACATGGTCAATAGTTTCACAGTAAAATCTGGTAAAATATAAAACCAAATGCTTTTAACACAAATAAAATCAATTTAGTATTTGATAAATCTGAATAAAAAGTCATTCTTTTAACTGTAGCTGGTGGCAACCACGGCCACCATTTCGATGCACTAGAATCCCGGAAGATGTTTTCCTTTAACAATAAAAAGGTATATCAAATTGGCTAGGTAGTAGTAAATTAAATTAAGAAAATGCAGGTATGTTGACTTAATCATAATTTTCACAGCATTAGCAACATTCTTATGCGAAACATGTAATTTTATGGCATTGTACCTACGCAAAAGAAAAAAGACCCGTACTAAGAGCAAACGTCATTTAAGAAGGTTAATTAACAAAGAAAAACTCCGATTATTTTGCAAGAAGTCCAGGAATCAATCAATATATCAAAATCTTTATTGCCCACTAAAATTTTACATGATGACTCAAATCAACTTTGTAAAGAATCTTTACCTAATATTTTGCAACATATGATATTTAACTACTCTAACAATATGGTATGTACTGAAAATTGATGAAATTCAAATTAATAGGATTCATTACTATGTTACTTCATTTTTATTTAAATAACTGTTTACTTTGTATAGTGTATGTAGAAAATAAGTAAATATTTATTGCTTTTTTAACAGAAAGTTTCAAAGAAGCTGTAACAAGAAAGAAATGTTACAAGTAAAGCGTGAAACAACGTTATAGTAAAGAATTTGACAAAGCAAACTGTTGAACAAAGGAGAAATCGAATCAAAAAAGGTATAAAGACTTTCAAATAGACACACCTCGGGTCCTTCAGAATTTGAAAATGGTGGTAACTACTGAAAATGTAATTGCTTGGAAAAGTTAACACATTTTTTGCAGCTGAAGAATCTTGTAGTGAGGATAATGATATCTATGGTAAATATATGACAGTAATATTTTCACATGACACATAAAAAATTCATTTTTAGATAAAACCTTAGCCGACATACTATTTGTTGAAAATTTTCCACCAGTATCTATTTTGGATAATAATCATCGGGCTGGTGTTTATATTATTTCAATTACCAGCACTCCCATTATTTTGGAAGGAGTTGAAACTTGTAATATACCTTGACTGTTTAATTGAAATTAAGGCAAATCAAAAGTAATTTTGGACAAATTTAATCAATTGGAAATTGCACGTAACTCGAGAAGTTTTGTACAACTTGAAGACTTAAACAGACTACCTGTTTTGCCTTTTCCACGATTGAATAAAAATCAAAGAACTTGAACAGTTGTTGCTAGACACTGAGGTTTATAAACAACTTGTAAGTAGTTTATATGACAAATTGTTATGAAATGCTATACAGGGTGATTTTTTTATAGCGGTCATTAGAAAATTTTCCATTTACGATAGTAGAAAAAATTGGACAAAATTAATGCCGACGTTATCGACCATTCCGAATCTAAGTAAAATATTTTCAATATTGGTACACTTTTGGAAATTCTGGAAATCGATGTCAATTTTGTTAATTTAAACAGCAACCCCGCATTTTCAATTTTTTTCACATCCGCAACGCCATTTTGAAGATAAAAAATGTCACATGTCGACACTTATCTGTCATAGTTTTTGACTTATGTCAATTTTCTTCAATGTTTTGCAAATGCAGGGGTGTATTCAATAATTAATTACTCCTCAACCATTCAAGATAAACGCATAAATTATTTTTTTAGTGTTTCTCCAAAGTCCACGTATTTTTTTAAGCTAGCGCGTATGTTTCTACAACGCTCCTACCGCCTACTATAATTTTTTAAAAATCGGAATGAGAAAATGTAAAAAACTCAATTTTTTTCAAATGGCACTTTTCAATTTTCTTAACGAAATTGAATTTCAGTAGATCTTTTGTAAGCATGTTCTATACTTATGACGAGTATTTTTCGAATTATTAAGGTTTTTATTTTTCAAAATTATAATTTTTTTAAAAATTTGTAGGAGACTATGTAACATCTACAGAACCATCTACCTAATCATAAAATATGTTCAAAACGTGCACCATTTTAGTTTAAACATTCAAAAATTCGATCGTATACGGCTCTGCTGGTAGCATTTCTTAATTCATTCCTATCCAACCCATTCATAACTGTTGCTATTTTTAATCGCAGGTCTTCCACAGGTTTGCGGGTGAGGTTTCATAAACTAGATCTTTCACTTGCCCCCATAAATAAAAATCAAGAGGTGTGAGATCTGGCGATCTTGGAGGCCAAAGCTAACGACCCTTATTACCCCACCATATGCCATGAAATAAATTTTCCAATTTTGAATCTATAACAAGTGATACCAGGAACTTCTTGGATGGGAAGATTATACAGGAAAAATGCCAACAGTTAATTGTAACGACATGTGTGCGTTTAACGTGCTGCGCTATTTAAGCAACAGCTTTTAATGCTTGAAACGCACGTGTGTCGATAAATCAACACACGTGCGTTTCAAGCATTAAAGCTGTTGCTTAAATAGCGCTATGCACAAACGCACACATGTCGTTACAATTAACTGTTGGCATTTTCTTAGTTTATACTAATCATACGTGTCAATGCTTTTACACGAGATGTCGTAAGACACACATTTTGCTTATTATACAGGAAGTCCTCCACACTATCATTGAGAATAGCCAAGTATCTCGTTCCATTCAAATTTTTGTCATACATGTACCCGACCAACCGATTTTCCATGAGCAGACAAAACACATTAACCGAAAATCGGAAATTTGGTGTGGATTTTAAACAGCCCAAAAATGCCGATGTCAACTATTAAAAATCCCTTCCTGAGAAAATTTCGCTTCATCTGTCCAAACAATTCTTCAGCAAAAATTAACGTCCTCTTAAATTTTTGTGAAAAGTTCTTCGCAAAAAGATAATCAGTTGGACGTAGCGCATGCAAACGAACGAACGAATAGGGTTACCTTTTATGCACATGTAAAATTTTTTGGATAGAGGAGTAAGTCAGCCGCATATCCAAAGACGCCGCTCTTATGGATGCTATGGGAAACGTACTTAAATAGCCCAAAACGTTGATTTGGTTATTTTCTGTCTCAGTAATGAATTTAATTCTTCGTTTTGGAGGATTCATATTTCCCGAAGCAAGGAATTTTGACTTCAGTCTTACAAACTTTTTGTTTGTTCATTCGTGGTAGACGTGGATATTTGGTATTGAACTCGCGACATGTTCTCTCGGTAATCATTTGGCAATTGCCCTGTATAACAAATAAATTTGGATGAATTAAATTAATTTCAATCACAAATTTCAAAAATTGCTTATTGACTAATAAACTACGATAACCGAGGTTTCTTTAGTTTTATAGTCTCCTACAAATTTAAAAAAAGTAAAATCTAGAATTACACAAACCTTAATACGAGGATGTATTGATATCTAGTTAGCCTAGACCAGTTCCTTGCATAAACAAAATATTGCGTTACCATAGCAACGAACAATAACTTATTAGAAGTGTCAGTGTAAAGTTTGACGTCAAAAAGTAAACCAGAGTCACGCAATAAATTAAATGAAAAAGATGTCCACCGAAATTGTGAAAATCGAAAAATTGGAGTATCGAGCCATCATCAAGTACCTGTATTTAAAAGGGTTAAGAGGTAAGCAGATTTACGAAGATATGCTTAATACCCTTGGTGATCAATGTCCTTCGTATGCGACCGTCAAAAATTGGAATGCAAGCTTCAAAAGGTAAATTTTCCATTGAAGATGATGACCGATCGGGAAGGCCAGTTTCTGTGTCAGTCCCCGAAAATATCGATGCAGTTCATGACATGATTTTATCAGACCGTCGAATTGGGCTAAAACGGATATCTGAAGCACTGAATATTTCATACGAACGCGTTCATCATATGGTTCACGTCAATTTGGACATGAGAAAAATTGCTGCAAAATGGATCCCCAAATGTTTGAATGTTGACCAAAAGCGTGCAAGGGTAGAAGCATCGCGTTCGATCTGTGCTCGATTTGAAAACGATGTAGACTTCTTAAACCGAATTGTTACTATGGATGAGACTTGGGTACATTTCTACGATCCAGAAACAAAGCAACAATCGATGGAATGGCGACACTCTGGTTCTCCAAGACCTAAGAGTTTCGTGTCCAAAATCTGCTGGAAAAGTTCTTGCTTCAGTTTTTGGGATTGCCATGGAGTAATCATGATTGATTTTTGGATAAGGGTAGAACAATAACTGGAGATTACTATTCGACATTACTGACCACTCTACGGGAAAATATTAAAGAGAAAGACGCGGAAAGCTATCCAAAGGTGTTTTGTTTTTGCAGGACAACGCCCCTGCACACAAATCTCATGTTGCCATGCAAAAATTCGTGATTTAGGGTTTGAATTACTAGAACACCCCCTTATTCACCCGATTTGGCTCCGTCCGACTATCACCTCTTTCCTCAACTGAAAAAAAGTTTAAAAGGTCGTACATTTTCTTCCAACAAGGAGGTAATAGAAGCTGTGGAGGTCTGGTTTGCAGAGCAAGAAGAAACATTTTTTTGAAAGGTCTAGAGACGTTGCAGGTTCGCTGTAATAAATGTATCCAATTAAGAGAAGAATATGTTGAGTAATAAAATATTTTGACATTGAAATTTTGTTTGGTTCTATAGTAGGCTAAGAATTTTCAATATATCCTCGTAATTCGAAAATACTCGTCGTAAGTATAGAACATGCTTACAAAAGTTGTACTGAAATTCAATTCTACATCAATTTTCAATAAGAAAATTGACAGGTGCCATTGGAAAAATTGAGTTTTTTACATTTTCTCATTTCGATTTTTAAAAAAATTATGTGTAGGCGGTAGAAGCGTTGTAGCTTTATAATCAATGGTTGTAGAAACATGCGCTAGCTTAAAAATTATCTTGAATGGTTGAGGAGTAATTCATTATTGAATACACCCTTGCATTTGCAAAACATTAAAGAAAATTGACATAAGTCAAAAACTATGACAGATAAGTGTCAACATGTGACATTTTTATCTTCAAAATCGCGTCGCGGATGAGAAACAAAATTGAAAATGTAGGGTTGCCATTTAAATTAACAAAGTGGCATTGATTTCCGGAATGTCCGGAGTGCCGCCATATTGAAAATAATTTACTTAGATTCGGAATGGTCGATAACGTCGGCATTAATTTTTCCGATTTTTCTACAATCACAAATGAAAAATTTTCTAACCTGTATAGGTTGTAAATCAGTGGTTTCCAACCTGCAGGGCGCGCCCCTTAGGGGGCGAGACTTTGCAAGGGGCATGCAGATAAATATCATTTTCAAATACAAACCAAAAATGTCGAATAGGTGACAAAAACAGTATTTGAAGTTATTATAAGAGTTGTAAATTATATAAAAATAGCCCATTAAGAGGAAGGCTTTTCGCAAAATTGTGTGATGGCATGGGTTCAGAATATAGATCACTTCTATATTATTGTTTGAGCTAAAAGAAGAGATCGCCATATTTCTTACTGATAATAATAGAGATGAAGCAAACTTGTTTTATGACGTGAATTCCTTGGAAAACTTGCGTATTTAGTTGATATTTTTCAAAGACTCAGTACTTTAAATAAATCAATGTAAGGGCCTCAAATTCATGTTTTACTAACTTTATAATCAATGCTTTATGCAGAAAGACAAGATTACTGCATTTATGAAAAATTGGAACTGTGAATAATAAGTTTGAAAAATAATAATTACGACATGAGTGCCCTTTGAAAGGATCATTATCTCGTCGACCGAATTGTGTTCCTCGGGCTCAAGTGTAGCAAAGTTTTGTTTGACAGCATCTATAAATGGAAGTACTTTGAAGAGCTTGTCATAGGCAGGATCAGTGCGTTGTTTTATTTTCGAATTATCATTGATATGTAAATTGGATTTTAGCTTTTCAAAACGATTCCTTCGCATTCCGTCGGCAATTACGGGATATCTGATTTTGTTAGCCCAGTACATATGGTAGCTTGGCATTTGCACTATGCCACTAATAATGTGAATCCCCAAAAAATTGCACATTTCGCTAAAGTTAGTATTTATAGAAGTTCCAGTTTTCTGAGTGGAATATAGATTTGTTTGATCAATTAAATTGTTTACAATGTCATCATTAAACAATTTTTTGAAGTACTCCAACGGAGTGCCAATATTTTCAGGAGTCGTGAATGTAATGTTACACATTGAATCAACGCTTTCCAAATCCTGTTTTTCATTTCCAATCAACTTCTTTCTTTCGTTTCACGTTTCACCAAATGGGCCGGAGGTAAATCATCTTCATCATCAGGTTCACTATCTTGTACATCAAGACTGGGGTCAATATTACCAGTTGGTAAATTTCTTCGACCTCTACGCTTATGGCATTTGTCCCAGGAAGCTGAAAAACGTCCCCATTTACCACTTCATCTTCACCCTCCAGCAAACCAAGCTCCTCTTCGTCGGATGTGTTTTCATTCAATATTTCAATAAACAGAGATATCACCTTCCGCAAGTAACAGAAGGTGTTTTTCTTCTTTCTCGTTAAGTCCGACACAAGACATCTGCAAATATGTAGATTAATTTCCCTTTTGACGTAAAAATAGTTTTAGTGGAACCTACCGCAAATGCTATTCAATGTAGTAGACTTCCCAATGACTCCAATTGGAGTCAGATATAACGGAGGGCGTATTTGGGTAAACTTTATTGTTATCCACTTCATCACACACGTGACTAAAGTGTTTCAACTCCCCGGCGAAAAATTACCAAAAGAAAATTGCTGTTACTTACCTTGTTCACAAAATGCAAAAATGCAGGTTTGACTTGCTGTAGCATGAAACAAAATCAACTGAGTTTTTTTTTACAAAACATTATCCAAGAGTTGGCTCTAATTACCCTATGCCATCTGATATGTACATTTAACATTGCAACATGAAGAAACCTACATATTTTAAAATTTTAAGCAAAGAGATTTCTGTAAAGCAGTTGTGACTCCATTTGGCATCAGTGGGTAGGAAAGGGTTAAAAAAAATGTAGTCTCCGTATCAGTTTTTAGTTACTAAATGACATATATTTATACCACAATTTTGGTATTTTGATCTTGAGGCCATTATTAAAAAGTTTCCGAAATTTCAGTTTGTACCTAGCAGAATTTTAATCTCTTCTACGAAAACCGATAGGAAAGACTGTTAAGCTTCGTACTTTGGTAAAAATATTTTTTTTTTTAAAGTAAATTAGTTTTATTTATACAACACCCTTAATTTTTTGAACTATGTAAAATCACTTTTTTTAAAACTTTTTGAAATTTTGTTTTTGTAACAGGCTTTTTTAATTGTTTATACTGACGAAACTAAGACCGACAGTAACAGTTGTTCAAGAACAAAAATATTTCTTGGGAATAAGATGTATGTACACAACAATTTCCGTAGTTTTAACTTTTCAGAGAGGACAATCTTCGTAGCACTACGCTTAGGTCTCCGTAACATCTTTGTGAAAGGAGTTGCGAAATATTAATAAAAACCAAAACAAAAGTTAGATTTATTTATACTCTAATTTTGGTATCTCTCGATGGTAACATTAATTAAAGGTCTTTCAGATTTCCATATCGTAGCATAAATTGATAGTCGACATATTTTCTACGAAAACTAATTCAAAAAAAAAATTTAAATACAAGAAACTCAAAACGAACTATAAACTATTTACTAATCGATTTTCGTAACTACAATTTTTCAAAAAGTGCAGTTTTTGTAGCACCATACCATCTCCTTGAAACCAAACACAGTAAATTGCTACGATTCCCACTTTTAAAATGACCTGTCTTGCTGATGAAATAGAAGAAAGTAAAGTTCTTATTAATAATTAATAATCATTTGACCAGTCTATGGAAGCAATCCTCGTTTTACTTTAAAGATCATGACATGTCCAAATATGAATGGATTAGAAACCCGTTTGTGATTAAAAATATGATAATTTTGGCCTTACGACAGCAGAGCAGGAAATGATAATTGACTTATCTAGTGATAGCACACTAAAGCAGATGTTTCAAGACAACAATAATATTGTTACGTTTTGGCTACGAGTAAAGGACGATTTTCCTACTTTGACAAACAAAGTTTTAGAAAATTAATAAAAATAAAAAAAAAAATTTTAAATAAAAAAAAAAAAAAAAAAAAAAAAAAAAAAAAAAAATAAAAAAAAAAAAAAAAAAAAAAAAAAAATAAAAAAAAAAAAAAATAAAAAAAAAAAAAAAATATAAAAAATTTTTTTTTAAAAAAAAATTTTAATAAAAAAAAAAAAAAAAAAAATTTTTTATAAAAAAATTAAAATATTTTTTATATATAAAAAAAAATTTTAATTTTTTTTTTTTTTTATAAAAAAAAAAAAAAAATTTTAAATAAATTTTAAAAAAATTAAATTAAAAAAAAAAAAAAAAAAAAAAAAAAAAAAAAAAAAAATTAAAAATAAAAGAAAAAAAAAAAAAAAATTTTTTTTAAATAAATTTTTTTTTTAAAAAAAAAAAAAAAAAAAAAAAAATTTTTTTTTTATTTTAAATTTTTAAAAAAAAAAAAAAAAAAATTTATTTTTTAAAAAAAAAAAAAAAAATTTAAAAATTTAATATTAAAAAACAATTTTTTTTTTTAAAAAAAATTTTAATTTTAATTTTTTTTTTTTTTTTTTTTTTTTTTTTTTTTTTTTTTTTTTAAATTATTTTTTTTTTTTTTTAAAAAAATAAAATTTATTAAAATTGAAAGAAAAAAAAAAAAAAAACTTCAATTTTTTTTTTTTTTTAAAATTTAAAAAAATAAATTTTTTTAAAAATTGGTTTGAAAAAAAAAAAACAAAAATTTTAAATTAAAAAATTAAAAAATTATTAGTTATAATAAATTTTGATTTTTTTTGTTTAAAAAAAAAATTAATTTTTTTTTTTTTTTTTTTTGTTTTGACCAGATTTCCTTGGATGATTGACACCAATTAAAAGAAAGTAGATTAGATTAGATGTTTATTTTGTTATTTACATTAAAACAAAAGAATTCGGTTACACATAAACATTAATCAATAATTACAATAACAAAATTAGGAAAAAACAAAAATATATAATTATAAAATTACAATAAATTATATTGGCTTCAAACTTAATTAATTTTCTTTTTGTTTCTCCATCCATTGTCTTCTCTCCATTACTTCCTTCATCCATTTGATCCCTTCCCCATTATCCCCTAACAATATCCTTCTATCTCTTCCTTCCACTCTCAATTCATTGCATCCTTCTTTCATGTGTTCCAAGTTCTCCCATCCATCTCCGCACAGTCTGCACAATCTATCCTCGTCCTTCCACCAATATTTATTTTCTCTTTCTTCATTTCCCACTCTAAATCTTGCAATCGCTCTTTTCTCTTTCAATCCTTCCTTTCCTATTATATAACGTGGTATCCCTTCTGTAATAATCTCACAATACTTTTCATTATATTTCCCTTCTTTTATTCTCGATCTTCTCTCTTGAATTTGCGTATCTTGATCTCTTCTCACTAACTCTGCTTCCATACTTTTTCCTTCTCTCCTCAATCTTTTTATCTCCTCTCTCGCATAACCTCCCCTTTCATAGAATAATCTTCTTTCTCTTTCACCATATTTTATTTTTTGAAATTCTATCTCTTTCCAACATTCGATTAATATTTCAATATCTTTCCTCCTCTCCATCTTTTCCTCATACCTCACCGCTCTTCTTCCCGTTTCGGTTCTTATCTTTTCTATTTTTGCTTCCTCTTGTACTATGTACCCTGGTGTTTCCCTTTCTAATCCCAACATCCACTTCCAGTACTTCTCTTGTATACCTTCTATTTCCACCCATTCCTTCCATCCCCACACCTCTGCTCCGTACATCATCACTGCTTTGACTATCCTCTCGAATAACCACCGTCTTTTTTCAAAATCTTTCCCGAATATTCTTTTCCCTATTCCCCACACTTGTCCGATTATCATATTTCCTTTTCTTTCCAATTCTCTTATTTGTTCACTATCCTTATTATCGTATTTTAGGACGTATCCTAAATACTTGTATTTGTCCACAATCTCTATTTCTTCCTCTCCCCAATGCCATGATACTTTCTTTTTCTCCCTTTCTTCCTTTTAAATTCCATGATTTTTGTTTTGTTTACGTTTGCCTCTAACTTTTTCTCTTTTAAATATTTCCTTAAAGTTTTTATTACCCCTTTCATATCTTCTTCACTTTTTGATATTACAACTATGTCGTCCGCATACGCCAATACCCATACTTTTCTTCCTCCTACCACTATTCCTCCCACTTGGTTTCTCTCCAATTCCTCTTCTAGATCCCCAATATATAAAGAAAATAAACGTGGAGGGTAGAACGGCCTTCCTTCCTTCTTCCCCTCTCTTTAACGTTCCCCCCCTTCTCCCTTCTCTCTCTTTCTCACCATCTTTTTTTTTAATTTCTTTCAACATCATTTTTATTTTCTCTTTACTTCCTTTTTTTCCTCTTCTTTCCCAACCACCCTCTTCTCTCATTTTAAAAAAAAGCGCCCACATTTTCAAAAATTTGATTATATTTTTTTTTTTTTTTTTTTCAATTGTTTATTAATTAAGTGTTTTAGTACGTATATAAAAAATAGCCCATCCCCCTCCCCTGAGGCCCCCCTCCTCCCCTCCAGAATTTTTTTTCTTCCTTATTTTCTTTCTAGATTTTTTTTTATAGTTTCTTAATTTTTTTCCTTTCTACCTTTGGTTTGCTTTTTTCCCTTGGTGTTTTTTTTTTTCTTCTTTCTCCTTTTTGTATTGGGGACATATTTTTTCCCCTTCTTTGTTGGGGGAATTCCTTCTCTTTTCTTTTCCCTCCTCTCCTGTAAATCTCCATTGCTCCCCCTGTGTCCCGTCCGAACCTCCCGCTTTACCCATTTTTAGATTTTCTATCGCTTCTTCTAATTCCACTTTTTCGATTCCTCCCTCTTTTGCTTCTTCTCTTTCTTTAAATTTTTCTTATGTTTTCGTCCGGTTCTCGTAGCAAACTTTTACAGTGTTCCTCCCATTTCTCCTCGTTTGTTTTTTATTTCTATCCTTCTTTCTCTTTTTCGCTTTCTTTTTAAAAACTCCCAAGCTTGTCCTTCGTTTTTTATTTCGATGATCTCTGTTTCCAATTCCTTCTTGTATTCTTCCTTTCTGGTTTTACACATTTCTCTAAACTCTATCCTTTTGTTTCTGTATTCATCTATATCCATTTTTCCACCTTCTTCTCCTCTTTTCATTTCACTCTTCGCTCTTTGGCGGTCTTCATTCCACCATTCATTTTCCCGAATCTTCTTATTTGAGTCGCTTCTTCCATTTTTTTGTATCCATATTTTTATCTCCTCATCTATTTCATTCTGTGTTTCTTGTTCTTCTTCTACTATTTCCATTTTTCCCTATACCTTTCTATACTATCTTTTGTCCATATCTTCTTCTCCACCCATTCCTCTCTGTTCTCGTCTTCGTCTTCTTAATCTTTCCCCACCAAAGTTAATTCCAACGGTTAGTGATCCGTGATCCTCTTCCTCCCTATCTTAAAACTTTCTACGTCTTCTAAGCATTTTTCATTCACTATTACGTAGTCTATTACCGATTCTTCTATTTCTCCTATAATCGTAAACTCTCCCTTTTCCCCTTGCGTTCATTATTGTCCATCCTCTTTCTTTACATAATTTTAGCAATTTCATTCCTTGTCCATTTATTTTTCTTGTCCATAGATCTCCTCATGCTTAATCTTCCATTTATCATCATTCCCCCCTCCTCCTCAATTCTTGCATTAAAATTTCCCCCTATTATTAGCTTTTTTTCTTCATTTTCACTAACTGCCTTTTCTATTTCTCTTCTTGTTGTTTCATTTCTTTTCCATATATTGTTGTTATCACATACCTTTCACCTACTTCTGTCCTTACATTGGTTTTCATCAACCCTGTCCACTTCTCCCCCTTATTCTCCTACCGCCGCCCATTCTTTTCTGACACCTACTAACTAGTATTTTTCCTTTGCTCTTCCTCTCTTCTCGTTCTCTCCGCAAATTGTATCTGCCATGTAAATTCCTTCTGTAACACTTTTTCTACTCCTTCCATTATTTCTTCTCCATCTAGGTTTCCACCATCCCCACCATTTTAAATCGCCTTACATATTTCCAAAATTCATTCCCTTTGTTTTTTAAGCCCGCTACATTCCAAAATAGCATTTTATTATTTCTTTTTTGCTTTTTCTTTCTCCCCTTTCTTCAATCCCTCCCATTGTTAAATCCCTCCTCTCTGTCTCTTTTAGTTTTTTGTCATCCAATTTCCCATCTTTTCCTCCTTCTCTCCCCATCTACCCACATTTTTGTGTATCCTACTTTCACTCTCTTACCATCCTTTTCCATTTTTTTTTTGCTTCTTGCCTTATCTTCATTTGGACGTCCCTCTCTTTTTAGTCATGTCATCGCTATGTAAATTCCATTACCTTTCATCATTATCTTTTTCCTCATTATCTCTGTTTTATCCTCTGTGCTTCGCATTTTTATTAACACTACCCCTCTTCCTATTTCAATTCCCTCTTCAATCTTTGTTTCTATCTTTATCTCTTCCTTTATCATATTTTCGAGTTGTTGAAATGTGTAATAATATTTGAAGTTACTTTTTATATCTCTTTATGTTAAACAATTATTAACATTAATAATAGTATAAATATAAAAAGTGGCAACATTGCATATACTGTTAAGTTAGTTACATTACGTTAAGGTGTGTACGAAAAAGATATAACCGTTGTATGAATCGTTCTTATAACTCGTTTACATTGTTTATTGACGTAGAAACATTTCTTAAAACCGCACCTAATGAGAAGTTTTTACTCATGAAGGTAAATCAATCTATATTAATCTTAAAATAAAACACATATTAAACTCTTAAACTAATTAAACACTAAAATCTACATTTAAATATATATACATACTATTTACAAGAACTATACAGTAAGTTGTCGATAAATTTTGTTTTTACCTTCTAGACTGTGCTCATAATTGCAATTTCGGACATGCCGAAAAATAGAATTAGTAAATTTATCCACAAATGATGTGGATTTTATCAGTAATATGATTATCATAAAATTAAATGATACCAAGAATAAATGCAACCGCACATTTGTGATAAATAATCAAGCTTGGATTGAAACGGTTAATTTATATTTCAAGTTGCGACCCCCAAAACATAGAGCATACACGATTCTTTATTTATTATTCGAATAACAAATGTACTCGGCAACCAGTGGGCATCAATACTTTTGGGGTGATGCCACGTAAAATTGCTGAGTTCTTAAAATTGCCCAATGCACCATCCTTTACGGGGCACTGTTTTAGACGCTCCAGTGCTACTATATTAGCTGGGAAAGGAGCAAATTTTTAAACGTCAAACGTCATGGTGGGTGAAGTCTTCATCAGTAGCAGAAGGTTACATCGAAGACTACCTTCATGACAAAATTGTCATCGCAAACCGCCTAGCTTCTGAATCAACATCCTCATCCTCACATACGGTAACATCGTTTGAACCCTCACATACGATAACATCGTTTGATGAACCTTCAACATCACAAACTTCAACAGCAGTTCGTGAAAGTGATGGAGTAAAAGTTGCCAACTTGGCGTTAGAAGACATTAAATCAGGCGTTTCTATAACGAATTGTCAAAATTTTACCATTAATTTTAATATTAATAAGTAATTAACTGTAGTTTGCATACGTACCTTATAAGTTTGTGTTCCTTTAACGTTCCGTTGTTATGTTCAAGTATTTCTTTATTATTATTTGTAAGATATTTTTCCTTAGCATTCACTTTTAATAGTTAATGTTTCATTTTTGTAGGTTAAATATTCGTTTTTAGTTAGTTCAAAAAACACCACCACTACCAATATAGTTGCAAATAAAAACCCTAAAGTTTGAACTTTAAGAGCGTTTTTTGCATTTAAATTAAATTTTCTAGCTTTCAAAATGATACTAACCACTCATAGATACATTTTCTTTGATAATAATAAATTATTAAATGCTAATTATGTCTAGAATTGTTACATCTCATTTTGCACACTCTAGTGTTGTTTTTATATTGCATAACGCTTGCGACGAATAGAAACACTTGCTTTCGATGGAAGCAGCACAAAAAAATATATATTTAACCGAATATGTTGATTAATTTAAAATACAGCCACTGCTAAACCAATTCTAACACCACTTGTACATTTAGTCCTCTGACTACCATATTTTTTCTTCTCTTTTCGTTCTCCATATTTTCTACCCTTTTCTTCAAGTTTTTCAGTTTTTTCTTCTAATATTTTACATTTATTTTCAAACTTTTCGTTTATTTTTTTATGTCTCCTCTTATCTCTCTCATTTCTTCATTTGTTTTTTATCTGTTTTATTTCGCTCAGCATTTCTTTTCAAATATTTATTGTTAGTTCCTCTTCATTCATTCGCCCTATTTCTCGTTCATTCCTTTTTTCTTCTTTCCTCGGTCCTCCTCCTTTTGGTGACCTTCCCATTTTTAAGCTCTTTCTAAATATCTTATACATCTCCCTTCCCTCATTCTCTTTTTGTATCTGACGTTGACCTTTCTGAATCCTACATTTTCTATTTTTTTATAATTTAACTTTACTTCAACTGAATTCACTTGTAAATATTACTTTAATTTTTAGAACTATTGTTGATTACTAAATTTCTTTCTGTTAATTTATTTACGTAGGAATCTAACATAATTTAATTGTATTGTTATTTCCAATCTTTGTGCACGCGTGATATGCGCAAGCTTATCTCTCGTACGCCGCGCGTTATCTCCGACCGCTTACACTTTCACCGAATGAAATTTCCACCTTCACTACTTCTACCGTTGTTTTTATTATTTTTAATTACAATTCTCTCAATGATTTTCACTCGTTCTATACACACGCCTTTTCTTTTACCACTTTTCAACAACGAATCATCTTAAATATTAAATTTACATTATGTTGTATTTTTACATATTATCTAACTTCAAAGCATGTGATCTTATTTTGGTGAAATTTATATAAATAAACTTTTTTTCTAATCACATATGCTTTTATTTTCTGCTCATTGAAGCTATCCAGAGAACTAGGTGAATTGAACGTAACAAAAATTAAACGTTATGTTAACGTTAAAGCTAAAATTACATTAACACTAAAGTTTTAGAATATTAACGAAACATTTACGTTACGGTGATGATAAATAATAGGGCGGACATTAAGCAATTACTGATGAGATCTTAATCTGAACGTTACACATGAATTTTTAACATCACAGTAACGTTAATGCAATTAATATAAGAATTGTTTTCAAAAAACGGGTTTAAAATATACGCTCCCTGGTGGTCATTTTAGAAACCCGAAAATAATTACTAGCTTTTTTTTCGACTATTATCACAGTATACCTATTACATAATTTTTTACCGCAAATCGATATCACGTGGTTTTTGATACAGTGGCTTACATCAGTTGGAAGAAATTAGATATTAACTGCAGCAAAAAAAAGTTCGCCAGTTTCGATACAAATTGCTTGACATTTATGTTTTATTAATAGCACCAACTATTTATAGAACTTAATTATTTGGTTGTGGGTTATTAAATTCCTGTAATTACCAGGACACTGAAGTTTGATACAGGCACAGATTAACTAACGAGTACAGGTACCCAAATCCAAAGTATTCACTACTCACACTTCAGAGAAATCTCCCCAAAGAACAATTTTATAGTTTATGAATGTAAGCTTTCGCGGCTGTTGTCACTAAGATTATTATCTTCCGGGTTGAGCTGTGTTCGTCCTTCCTTTCTTTTCGCTGGATTGAATGGCTTCTAGCTCGAATGCTTCCATAAAGATATTCGCAATAACCGGTGATCCCATGGCTGTACCTGATTTTTGTTCGTAGAAATCTCTGATCCATAGAAAGTAAGTTGTATTCAGACAGATTCTTGCTAGCTCTGGTATGTCTTCTCTTAACCTACGGGTTGAGCACAGTTGTTTTATGATGTTATGTGTATCGTCGACTGGTACGTTAGTGAATAGCGATTCTACATCAAAACTATAGAGTCATCAGTAATTCGAAGAAGTGTTCGGAGTTCTTCACAAAAGATTCAGTTCTTCCCACGTACAGTTGTAGAAACTTAGCCACGTAACGGGCTAAGCTTCATAAGTTGGAGATCCACATGTGCTGACAATTGGCCTTAGGGGGTTACCAAATTTGTGAATTTTTGGTAATCCATATAGTCTAGGTGGCCTGGTTTTATAGTTTATAACTAATTTCATTTTTGTTATCGACATTTGTCAGCTTTCTTTAGGGTACAAGTTCCGAAATACCATGTATATTACATAACAATAATAAATATAATTTATTGCAAAATTAAATATTGAATTATTATGTAAATATTTACATCTACACAAACATTAAGTAATAAAAATATCAGTAGCCAATTCACCCTCTCCTTCTACAGCCGGATTAAAGAGACAATACTTCATTACAAGAATATGTCAAGCATATTCATTCCTTGCATTAACTAACGGTTGCGTATCATTTTTAATTTTTGTTTGCCTATGTAATCGTATGACTACAAAAATTAAAGAAAACAATGTTGACACTAAAACAAATCAAACGATTAGAAATGTTTCCTTGTTGAAACACAAACTGTACCTGCTGCTCCAATAACAAAATGGATGCCATAATTACGCCAGAAGATGTTGCTGTTGAAACCACTATTAACATGATTCGGAGGGACATCTACAAGAAATTTTGCTTAACAAAAATTTTAAGTTAGGTTTTATACATACATAGCGGTTTCACTTTTGTAAGTTCCTTAAAATCCACATCGTCAATCCGTTCGTGAAAAAAGTCCAAATCTTGTTGTGAAATGCCTGTCAATTCCTCCACTTTAGGAACCCTGTGAAAGTCGTTGTTATTAATCGAATTAGAATAGTTGACTATGAAATTTAGATCTTGGTTTGAGAGGGCAGGGAAACCATTTTCATTCATAACAAGTTGACCTTAAAAAGTTTAATGAGATGAAATTTTAATTTATATTTAGATGTACATACCTTGAATTGTGATTAAAAAAAACAACAAAATCGAACGCATTTTAATAATAACTTGAATTAATAAGATTTAAGTTGCTTTTAGTTTCACACTCGCACTGTTAACAGTATCAATCTATCACAGATACTTATAAAAAGGGAACGGGAAATCCCCAAGTACGCCGCGCAATGTGGTGCAACGTAATAAACAAACAAGCCTTGCCGATTTGCTGAATCGTAAATCAAGTCGTAATCGCGAATTGAACTTATATTTAGAAAATAAAAACACCAATGGTATTTTTTACATATTAAACGAAATTCCTAGAATTAAGTATCGCCAAGAATTAAAAGTTTTAGTCACATCTTATACAGAGTTTTCCGTAAGTCAAGAGTCAATGTGGAACAGCTTACATATACAGGGTCATTGATGGTCGATAGTAAGTTAGACGTTTATGGAAAACGGGGTATAGGAGTAATCTGAAAATTTGGCTATTGCCATAAATAGACAGGATCTGTCTTTCTAAAACATTTTCATTTTGGCGGTGTTGCCGCTTCTACTCAAAAGTAGTAACGACTTGTTAATTTTAAATGAAAAATCCTATGTATTATTTAATTTTTTGGAATTGCAATTTTTTACTGATATTTTTTTTCTGAATAGTTCCTATACTTATCTAGACCGGTGTTCGAGATAATAATTATTTTAGGTTATTTTCTTCCGAAATATGATCCCACCAAAATTTAAATTTTGTTGCTATTTGAACCCATATAAGGCTGAAATTTTAGATTCAGTTTGCTAAAGCCTTGTATTTAACAGCTACTTAAATAAATTTGATTTATTTTATACAGGGCGGTTTAAAGTTAATGATTTTGACTTGACATACAAAAACGGCCAAAACTTTATTTTTCAAATGAAACACCCTGTATATTACTTAAAATTCAGATAGACAATTAAAATGCCTTCAAGTTGATATAGCATAGTGGTATAACTAACTCGTCAACTTTTTGAAATAATCGCAATATAATTATGAAACATCACTTTGTCTTCACATAATTTGTATTAGTTAGCCATGGAACGCCATGTGATTTGACAATTGCTCAATTATTCACTGTGTTTGACAAACGTCGAAGTATTGTGATTGTGATTTACTACTTAATACTTATTCAAAAACAAATTACAATGGAGCGAAATAATTACTCTCGCATGAAGTTTTTATGAATCTATTTATTTTTCATAGACAATGTGACAAAATTGTGGCAAGAAGATGTAGGAAATTCAATGAAATGTATCCTGATTTACAGAAAATGAACGAAAGAAAGTTTATGCGAATACAGGAGAACTTTTATCAATTATTGTTCTAAGCTTAACCCATATAAAGCTAAAGGCCTTTTAAAAGCCATTTCGTAGATACCTGTTTATTCGCATGATTGCAAAGTTTCTACTTCTTGCGTATAGATTGCGGTAGTGGTTTAGCATTCTAATTACATTTTTAACGGTTTTCACTTGTTTGTTAGTAATTCTGTACTAGTTGTGAAAATCTGTGCTTCGATATTCGTTTCGTGATTTAAAAATACTGAAACATGGCAAACTGGCGGTAAGTATAACTAAACAGTTTATAAATTCTTGCGGATTTCAATGATATCATGATGTTTATTCATTAATAAATCAGTATTTATATGAAAAGCAAAAAACACCATTGGTTTAGTATTGGTTTAGGGTAATGAAGCGCGGTACTTTTAAAAGGACTTTAGCGGTATAAGCTATCATAAACATTATTTTACAGGGATCGCCGTCCGTTAAAACTACATGAACTAATGGATGAGCTTGACAAAGCAGTATCAGAAATAGCTGAGCAAAAATTCCGACTTCAATTACCATATTTCCACCAGATAATGCCAACGAGGATATTACTGATGAAGATTCGGGGGAGGAAGATGACGTATGTATAAACAATTTGCCAGGAAATCAACTAAGAGTTCGAGCAGAGTTGAATTTTGATAAATCGACTCGTCAAGAAAATATGGAAGAATCATCAGATGAGGAAGATAACTTACCTTTATCGCACTTTGTACCACTTAAAAAATTGAAGACGTTCAATTGGGTTTTAGGGCAAGACTTACCTCAGCAAACTGAAAGTTGGAATAAGAGGAGTACAGCTGAAAATAATTTGAATCCTGTAGAACTTTTTTGTTTATTTTTTAAGAAGTCTCTTATTGCCGAATTGTGTAATTATAGTAACTCATATGCGTCTCAGCATAATCGCAGGGGAGATATATCTGAATCGGAAATTTGGTGCTTTTTAGGTGTTCTCATTTTGAGTGGGTACAATATTTTACCACGTAGGCATATGCATTGGGAAAACTCAAGCGACACGAAAAACGAGTTGGTACGAAGCGCTATATCAAGAGATCGATTTCGATATGTTATGCAGAATATCCATTGTTGCGACAATAACAATTTAAAAGCTGACGATAAGTTCGCGAAAATGAGACCATTTATGAACGCACTAAACGAAGCATTTTTCGAATATGCACCCTTGGAAGAGGCCCATAGTGTAGACGAATCGATGATTCCCTATTATGGTCGACATGGGACTAAACAGTTCATAAGAGGAAAACCAATACGATGGGGATACAAATTTTGGATGGGTACCACCCGACTTGGTTATATTGAGTGGTTTGAGCCTTACCAGGGATCCACTTCTACCATTCCAAGTAGATATAAAAATTTGGGATTAGGTTCTAGCGTTGTGTTAACCTTTGCTGATGAATTGCAAAAAAATTTTCCTAATTTGCCATTTCATCTTTATTTCGATAATTTTTACATCTTTGTCATTACTTCATCAACTCAAAGTTAGAGAACTAAAAGGAACCGGAACTATAAGAGAAAATCGCATTACCGACAGTGCATTGAGTCACCCAAATGAACACAAGAAACAAAATAGAGGTTCATACGAATACATGTTGGATGCTGATAAACAAATTGTTATCTGCAGATGGAACGACAATAATTTAGTTACTTTAGCATCAAATAGTACATCGGTTAAACCTCTTTCACAGGTAAAAAGATTTTCTCAAAAGAGAAAAAAATATCATGGTTGAACAGCCACTCGTTATCAAAAAATACAACGAAAATATGGGAGGGGTTGACAGGGCCGATCAAAATATTAGTTTATATCGTACATCGATCAGGGGGAAAAAGTGGTACTTTCCTATTTTTTGTCATTTTATAGATATGTCCATTCAGAACGCCTGGCAATTACACCGAAAAAGTGGGGGAATGACGGACCAATTATCCTTTAGACGAGCAATAGCCCAGGGGATATTAGAGACTCACAAAAAGCCAGCAACATACCAAATAGGGAAAAAAAGTAAAAATTTACATCAAACATCTCGCTTTGATCGTATGGACCATTTAATAATATATAAAGAAAAACAAATAAAATGTAAGCTTTGTACAAAAAAAGTGAACTTTATTTGCAAAAAGTGCGACATCGGACTACATCCCAAAGAATGTTTTTACCAATACCATAGTCCAAATTAATTCTATAGATAAGCTTCTAGAAAAAATAATTTTTGTCTATGCTTTAGTTGAATGTAAATAAACTATCATTAAATATCAGTCTCTCATTTAGTTTTGTCACAGTCGTACGTTAAGCTGAAGTCCTTTTTAAAGGACCGACCCGTATGTAGGGTATAAAGATTCATGATTTTTTTAAATATTTTTCTAGTACTCAAAGAAATCCAAAAATAAGAAAAAAATCGATTGCGCCCAATTTTGCAAAAAAAAAATGTCAGCCTAATCTGGGTTAAATCATAAACTTTCTTTCGTTCGTTGGCTGCAAATCAGGATACATTTCATTCAATTTTCTACATGTTCGTGCCACAATTTTGTCACATTGTCCATGAAGAATAAATAGATTTATCAAAACTTCATGGGAGTAATTATTTCGCTTCATTGTAATTTGTTTTTGAATAAGTGTTAACTAGTAAATCACAATCTGAAAACTTCGACGTTTGTCAAACACAGTGAATAATTAAGCAATTGTCAAATCGCATGGCGTTCCATGGCTAACTAAAACAAAATTATGTGAAGACAATTTGATTTTTTAATAATTATTGCGATTATTTCAAATAGTTGACAAGTTAGTTATACTACTATACTATATCAACTTGAAGGCCTCTTAATTGTTTATCAGTGTTTTTAAGTAATATACAGGGTATTCCATTTGAAAAAATAAAGTGTTGACCTTTTTTGTATGTCATGTTAAAATCATTAATTTTAAACCCGCCTTGTATAAAATAAAATAAATTTATTTAGGTAACTGTTAAATGCAAGGCTTTAGCAAACTGCATCTGAAATTTCAGCCTTATATGGGTTCAAATAGCAGTTAAATTTAAATTTTGGTGAGATCATATATTGAAAAAAAAATTACCTAAAATAATTGTTATCTCGAAAACCGGTGTAGATAGGTATAACTATTCAGAAAAAAATGTCAGTAAGAAATTGCGATTCTAAAAACTAAATAATATATAGGGTGTTTTATTTAAAATTAACAAGTTGTACTACTTTTGAGTAGAAGCGGCAACACCGTAGAAAGATAGATCGTGTCTATTTATGGCAATAGCCAAATTTTCAGATTACTCCTATGCCCCGTATTCCATAAACGTCTCCTACCATCGACAATCAATGACACGTATACGATATAGGTGTGATAGAAGTATGGATCAAGGTCATTGGGCAGCGGTCGCGAGTCTTTATTTTTTTGTCCATATGGAGTATACGGGTTATCCAAAAGTATGGGATTGTGTTTTATTATTAGACTAGGGTCGCTTGATAGGTTATCCAAGCGACTTTTACACTCACTCACAACTTTTACTGAGAATTTATATAATCTTCTAAGCATTGGAAAATACACCATATTAAGTCAAAAACTGAACACTAAAATTTTTGTCATTTTTCTCCAAAAGCCTTAGATTAAAAAATGGGAAAAAAGAAAATTTGTTTTAGATCGTCATGAAAACGGTAGATACACTTATACTAATGTGTAAAATAAGAAAATTTGATCAGCTACTTCAAAACATTTATTTTACTGTGATGTAACACATTTAAAGCATTCGGGAAAAATGGTTTAATGGGAAAAACTTGTCGCCGTACTTATTTCGACAATTATGAAGGTACAATAGTTCATATAGTCTTCTAAGCATTGAAATACAACGTATTGGGTTAAAAAATGAACACAAAATTTTTCAACAAAAGAACAAAGACTATGGCCTTGGATAAAAAATCAGGAAAAGATTGCCATAAAAATCTAATCTAATATTAAGGCGCTTGGACCGCTCCATTATATGTCGGAATGCAATATGACTGTGCTGTTATATTTTCGTTCTTATTTACCATCTATAATGTTTACACGCTTAATCAATACCCTCTAAACAAAGAACAATGTTTTGTAACTTTTTGAACTAATTAACAAATTAACGTTTCATTTTAACATTGGTTCTACGTCACGTCAACATTGTTTATGAAAAGATTATTTGAACATGTAAAATAACATTATAAAAATATAATAAGTTGAACATGTGTTAAACATTACAGTAAGTTATTTATTTGTGCAATATATAGTACAAACAAGCTCGACAGATAAAAAAATGTGTAACAGCGTTACATTACAACTAACAAAATTTTGAGAGAAACGGTGCAAAAAACCAACAACTTTTCTGAGAAAATCTATGTAAGTTAACTGTCCTTTTGGGTTGACAGATTATGGTAAAAAATCGAATCGGATCTGTGGTATTATAAATAAGACTCATGTGCAAAGATTCATAAAAATCGAAGCGGTGGTTGGTTTCCTTGATATCTCCCTCCCAGCCGTTTGTCCACCAGGCAATAGTATATTATTTTACTAGGAGTTAAACAATTATATTTTTTAACTCCAAGTGAAATATATTATTTTTCTTCAAGCGTTTATTGCTAGTTTTCATGTGTTTTCTCGAGTGTTATTTTCGACGAATCAAGTTGGTACTTTACTGTTACATTCATAATATGACATGACTGAGGTACCAACCTCTAAATAATTATGAAAACAATAGAATTGTTGTTTTTAATGTTTAGACACTAAAAAGCGATTTTAGCGTATGCCAGTAGTTCAATAATATGCCGTTTTACTGTCGCTTGAAGAAAAAATATTTTTCTTTTCTCTATTGTAACGTAAATCTAGCCCTAATTTGTCGGAAAAGTGAAAAAATGTTAAAATGTTCTGTTTGGAAACTGTTGCGTAACTCCCTAATCTTATGTATAATTGTGAAGTACTAACATTTGCGTGCACATTATGTTTCGGATGTTTAGGTTACATTTTATGTTTACTTAATTTGAGCTAGGAATTTAAGACCATATAAATTATTTTTGGCTTTCATATAAAAAATTTGAATTTTCTACGTTTTAGAACTTTATGAGAGTAGAAAAAGTCCACTTGACGCGACCCTCTAGAGGCAGTAGTTTAGGAAATATTTAAGGTCAAAGGTCAAACACGGCTGCGTTATTATTTTAAAAAGTAATTAAGCTAAGCTTATTCAAACATGATTTTAAAAACTGTTTTCCATGCAGTATTTTAAATATTTTGGAAGATTTTGACTTTTTTGTTTATGATTTTAAAATTCTATAATACAACATTCGAAAGCTTGTTGAAAACTAATTCAGAAACTTTTTGATATATGTTGTACTACATTGGGTTCAAAAGTTACAGCACCTTAAAATATTTTTTTTGCTTTAGACTTTTTATTTATGTTTTTAAAAAATGCTGAAATACAGCATTCAATAACTTGTAGAAAACTAGATCAACAACTGTTTTTAAAAATGTTGTACTATATTGGGTTCAAAAATAAAAGACTAGAGTTGACTAGAAAAAAAAAGCTAGATTTGACTAGAAAACAAAAATCTAGGTTTGACTAGAAATGGAAACGACTAGAGGTAACTAGAAAGAAAAAAACTAAAGTAGACTTGATAAGTGAAAAGGTAAAGACTTAAAGTCTTACTTAACTATTGCCTTTGAATCAAATGTAGCCCAACATTTTTGAAAAAAGTTTCTGAATTAGTTTTCAACAAGCTTTTGAAGGCTGTATTTCAGCATCTTTTAAAATCATAAACATAAAACTCTAAATCTCCAAAAATATTTTAAAGTACTATAACTTTTGAACCCAATGTAGTTCAGCATTTTTGGAGGCAGCTTTTGAATTAGATTCTAACAAGCTTTTGAATGCTGTATTATAGAATTTTTTAAAATCATAAACAAAAGAGTCAAAATCTGCTATAACTTTTGAAATACTGCATAAAAAAAGGTTTTTTAAATCATATTTGAATTAGCTTTTAAAACGCTTTCAAATGATATGCCAGTCGACGTGATAACTTAATTTTAAAATAATAATGCAACCATGTTTTTGACCTTTGACTGTAAGTATTCTACTCATAAAGTTCTAAAACGTATAAAAAATTTAAATTTTTTATAGAAAACCAAAAATAATGTTATCATCTCTATCTCTATCTTCTTCCAACCCTCATACAATATCTTATTTTCTCTCTTGCTTTCCATCTTTTCTTCATACCTTATTGCCCATTTTCCTGTCTGTATCCTTATTTTTTCCAGTTTCAGTTCCTCTTCTACTATATAACTTGGTGTTTCCTTCTCCAATCCTAGTGCCCACTTTCAATACTTTTTCTATCAAAAACTCTATTTCTAGCTTTCTCCTTACTCTCGCTCTACACTTTGTTTCTGTATATATTTCTTTTATCGCGACATTCAGAAGGCTAACTCATCTGTAATTTTTTTCTTATCTCCTCCTTTGTATATTGAACATATTATAACTTCTCTCCATTTTTCTAGTAACACCTCTTCTTTCCATATTTTTTCAAATATTCTTCTCAGCCTCTCCTTCATCTTTTCCCCGGTGTATCTCCACTGTTCCCACTGAGTTTTTTTTTTAATTTTATTTATCGCTTTTCCATCTCCTCCATTTCAATTCCTCCTTCTCTTATTTGTTTATTTTGGTCCTTATATCTTCTTTCTTTTGATTTTTGTCTGTTCCCTCTAATAAATTTTTACAATGTTGCTCCCATTTTTCTCTTTCTATTTTTGTTTCTGTCTTTTTTTCCTTCTGTTTTCTTCTTTTTTATGAACTTCCAAACTTGTCCTTCGTTTTCCTCAATCTCTTTTTCTAACCTGATTTTGTATTCCTTTTTTGATCCTCTACATTCTTCTTTGAACTTTAACCTAATCTTTTATATTCTTCAACTTCTATTTTCCATTTTCTTTTCTCTCTTCTCATTTCTCTCTTTGAATTCTGGCACTCTCTATTCCACCATTCAATTTGTTTTCCTAATTCTTTTATTCTCGCTCTATATTTTTTCTTTTCTGTTGCTTCCTCCATTTACTTCAATATTATGTTTATCTCCTCCTCTATTCCTTCTTCTGAGCATTGTTCTTTTCCTTGTACATTTCTATGCTTTCGACCGTTCATATTTTCCTTTCTCTCCACTCTTCTCCTACCTTTTCTATATATATTCTTCTCCCGGTCCCGTCAAGATCACTTCTAACGGTTGGTGATCCAAATCCTCACTTTCACCAATTTTAAACTCTTCTATGTCTTCCATACTATTTTCATTTGAAATTACATAGTCTATTACCGATTCTCCTCGTCCTCTAATAAACGTGTATTCCCCTTTTCCGCCATCCTCCATGTTTTCGTGTAATACAGTCCATCCTTTTTCCTCGCAATATTTTATCAATTTTCTCACTTGCCCATTTATTATTTTATTTATTGATACTCTTTTTTATCTTTCCATTTACCATTATACCTCCTTCCTCTCCCATCCTTGCACTAAAGTCGCCTCCTAATGTTAGTTTTCCTTCATCTCTCTCTTTGATTACTTTATCTATTTTTCCTTAATTGTTTCCATTTATTTTCCATAAATTGTTATTATTCATACCTTTTTTCTTCTTCTGTTTCTATATTAGTTTTCATTAACCCCATTGATCTTTCCTCTATCACTTCTTTTCTTTTTTCCATGCTTTTCTCACCCCTGTTATTACTCCTCCTTTTGTTCTTCCTCTCTTTTCTGTTATTTCCGCAAACTGTATGTTCCATATGAACTCTTCTTCATCTTGTCTTTCCACTCTTCCCAATCTTTTTCCTCCATCCAGGTTTCTAACAGCCCACTGTTTTAAAATCCTTAACATATCTCCAAAATTCCCTTCCTTTGTTTTTTATTCCTGCCACATTCTAAAATAATATACTGTTTCTTCCTTCACTTTTACTCCCTCCCATATTTTGATTCCTCCCTCTTTTACCCCCTCTCCTCCCCCCTTTCCTAGTTTTTGCTGTCCACTTTCTCACTTTATCTTCCTTGTTTATCCATCTTCATTCTTCTCCTTCCACCCACATTTTCAGGAATCCTACTTTCACATTTTTCTTTTCTCTATGTATACTTTTTGCCTTTTTTCTTTTTCGTCATATCATCGTCAATATAGATTTTTGTACCTCACAGTTTTTTTATTTTGTATTATTTCTAATTTTTTCTACACTTCCTACCTTTATCAATATTATTCCCTTCTTTATCTCTGTAGCTTCTTCCACTTTTTCTTCCAGCCCCATATTCTACTTCTTAGCATTTTCTGAACTTGAATTTTTATTTCTTGTTTATTTCCGTTTACTTCCAACACTTTTACCACTAAAGTCTTCCTCCTCTTTTCTTTCTAAGTTTTCAACCTTTTTCTCTAGTTTCTTGCACTTATTTTCCCATTTCTCATTCATCATCTTTATTTCCGCTCTTAACTCTTTTCTTTCTTGGTTTGTTTTTATTGACTTAATTTCTTTTAGCATCTCTAAACATAAATCTCGTATTTCCTCTTCTTCTTGACTTATTTCCGACATTTTCTTGTTTGTTTCCTGCGTCTGTTTAATCTCGCACTTATTTCTTTAATTTACTAATTAATTATATACAGGGTGTTTCTGAAAGGTGTACATGGTTTTACCAGAGGTTCTCTGGCTCAAAATAGACCGTTTGACACCAATTTACCTATAACCATAAAGGCGCCATAGGGTGTCAAACTTTCCAAAAATATATTGTATATTGGAAATAACTCGAAAACGGTTCGACGGATTTTGTTCCGCTTTCGTACGATGGTTGTATGCTTCCGAAGACGTTTTTCTGTGTAATGTGAACAAATTTCTGATGCAAGGAAAAGTCGCTTTCATACGGGCACTGTCAAATAATAGTTATTTTCCTACCGAGTGTCGAATAACCTCCTGCTTGCGTATTTTGCTGTCAAAAAAAATTGCCCCAAGCACATTATGGACGCAATTTTCTATGATAAGAAGCACGCTTATTGTTTACCAAAATACTAATATTAGTCAATATCCTAAATTGAAAAGCCTTTCTGAAAAGAATGTCGCAAGGATACAAACCGAAAAAATTGAGAACTTTAACTGCTGAAGAAGTTAATAAATTAATAAAAGAAGCGCCAGACGGCAAATATTTGTTACAGAAAGTAAGTACATGCCTATAAACAAAAACCCTCATCAATTGAAGTTTCAATTTTAGGTAATTTTCGTGTTCGGAATTAATGGAGCCATGCGAAGGAACGAATTGGTCCAATTAAAAACTGATGTCGGTTCGGCCGTAATTGTAAAATTAGGTGACACCAAAAATAAAAAGAAACGTGTTTTTCACCACAGACATTATTTATTAAATATAATAAATAAGATGTCTGTGATTTCCACGATAGTTGACGAGTTTTACGGTATCTATCGCGCATATGCTGCTCTTCGACCACCAAACACGTCTGAACGTCGCTTTATTTTAATTATCAGCAAGCCAAATGCACTAAACAGCTCGTTGGAATCAACACTATAGGTCCCAAAATTGATTGCTACCAACCTTGGTTTAGAGGAACCCGCATCTTACACGAGCCACTGTATGAGGCGATCATCTTCCACCATTGTTGTGGATGCTGGTGCTACGATTGAAGATCTGAAACGCCACTGTGGATGGGATTCTTAATCAGTGGCGAAAGGTTACATAGCAGAGTCTGTTAGGCACAAAATGAAAGTTGCTAAAACAATCACTTCGGTAGTTAAAAATTCGTCAGAAACCTCGTCAGAAACTAATCCAATTACTGATAACTTGAACAATGAAGCAGAATCATCCATATCATGACAACTTCTTCAACAATTGTCAAATGATCAAATTTGGCAAAAATGTTTGAAAATTCAAATAAAAAAGTAATACATTTCAATAACTGCACATTTAATAATGTAACTTTCTAGTTTTATTAATAAAGATTTCATTCAAATAATAATTGTGCACAATTATTTAAATCCTAATAATCCGAATTTGTGTATAAGCTATAAAACTAGAAAATTGACGATCGGATAGGACTTCATCCATTGACCGAATTCATATCATGCACCGTGAATGATATGAATTATTTCCACACTGGTCAGTGATACCAAAATAATTCTGACAAATAAAACGAACAATTTGAAAACTTTCTTCTTTCTTGTTAAATTGGGCTAATGTTATTAGTTCGATCAGAAAAAAATTAAAATCATATCCCTGCAAAGCGCATCCATACCCTTAGAAATTCAAGTAGACTTCTAGTAGGCTATGAGATCAAATCTATCATTTGTGACATTCATTTCTGGATCTTTCAAGATTACTCACGGATTACGCAGAAAGGTTCGCAAATCGGATTGACATGATGCATAGCCTACTATAGCAGTCTACTTGAATTTCTAAGCGTATGGATGCGCTTTGCATAAATATGATTTTAATTTTTTTCTGATCTAACTATTAACATTAGCGCAATTTAACAAGAGAAAAAAAAGTTTTCAAATTGTTCATCTTGTTTGTCAGAATTATTTTGGTTTCGTATCGTTGACGGTTGTTAAAATATTATCATTTATTTGACAGTGCCAGTATGAAAGCGACTTTTTCTGGCATCAAAAAGTTTTTCACATTACTTAGAAAAACGTCTTCGAAAGCAGACAACCAACATACGACAGCGGAACAAAATCCGTCAAACCGTTCTTGAGTTATTCCCAATAAACAATATTTTTTTAGAAAGTTTGAAGCTCTTTTGTGCCCTTATGGTGCACTTTTGGTTATAGGTAAATTGATGTCAAATGGTCTATTTTGAGCAAGAGAACCTCTGGTAAAGCCATGTACACACCTTTCAAAAACAACCTGTACACGCAATCACAATGATTATCCACGTTTTATTCTCAGTTCTTGTCTTTTATTTTCTATCTCTAGCCCGCACTTGTGTCGTTATCTAGTCGGAAACTGCTTTCCGTCCTTTCACTTTCACGTCCTTATCTTCCTATCCCGTAACTCGCTTTTAATATTGAATTCTATAACAATGTTTATTTACAAGGGGAAGTGGGGGCAAAGTGGATCGCCGGGGCAATGAGGACCGATGCGCCTAGGAAGGGAAACTGTACACGTAAACACAGAAAAATAATCTATTTTTTCTGTGATGTAAACAAGAAATTTTGTGCCGACAGTGATCAGTACGTTCCGACACGTCGATAGATTCAGTTAAAGTGAATGTGCGCTTTGTTATAGTCGAGCTGTTCGCAATTGTTTGTGTCTGCTGCAAGGGCTCAGGCTTTCAATCGGCAAAATGTTAACCAATTTTTTGATCTGAATAAAGATCTAAAACAGTTAAAAAATATTAAAGACACACGTGTTTTCAATTGTGACGAAACCGGATTGAGGAACTGTGCCCAAAAGTAATAGCAAAATTCTGGCACAGAAAGGAAGAAACCAAGTGGGTCGTATAACCTCGGCTGATCGTAGCAACACCACAACTGCTGTAATTTGCATGTCGTCAGCTGGGACCTATGTCCCACCGATGATAGTATTCGCCAGAAAAAGAATGAAAAACGCACCACCAGATACAATTTTTGCCTGCACTGATTCTGGATGGATGAATGTAGACACATTTACTAATTGGATTGCACATTTTATTCACCATGTTAAACCCAGTAAGGATGATCCTGTGATGCTAATTCTGGATGGACATTCAAGCCATACGAAAAATCTTGCAGCCGTAGAGATTGCTAGAGCAAATAATGTGCACATGCTCTGTCTTCCGCCCCATTGCACACACAGAATGTAACCTATCGATGTTGGTTTTATGGCTCCGCTAGAAAGATACTATGATTGTGCCTTAGAAAAATGGCTTAATAACCATCCAGGTAGGGTTGTCACTGTATTCCAGATATCCGCCATATTTTGCGAAGCTTACTTAAAAGCAGCAGCACTACTTACTTCAATAAACGCTTTTAAGAAATGTGGCATTGTCCCGTACGATCCAGATGTTTTTAGCGACATAGACTTTGCTCCTTCCTCTACTACTAAACAGGATTTTGTCCATTTGCAGGAACAATCGGTTATCATAACAAAGGTACCTGAAAGTGCTTCATCTGTTATAACTGATATCATAGCATCAAATGAAGAAACAAATTTATCTTGTGATGCCCTCTTCATCTCTTAATAGATCAATCCCTACCTCACAATTTTATAATAAAGTAAGACCGGAGGTTTTATCACGAGCACCTGATCCGTCAAGAGCTATTTCGCCACAACCTGGTCCATCAAGAAGTTTTTCACCACAGCCTGGTCCATCACGAGCTTTTTCGCCACAACCTGGTTCATCAAAAGCTTTTTCGCCACAACATAGTTCATCAAGAGCTTTGCTTGATAATTCTCATTTTACTACATTGAGTCCAAGAGATATACGTCCCATTCCAAAATCTCAGAAGCAGAGAATAAAGAAAAAAAATCTAAAAGGGGAAAACTGTAGTAATAACTTCCAGCCCATATAAACTGGAATTGCAGACAGAGCAAAAGCAAAAAGAAGAAGTAGAAAAAAAGAAGCAGTCGAAACAAAAGGTATTGTCTGATGATGATCATCCGACATAAAAAAATAAATATAAAAAAAGTAAAATGATTAAATCAAAAGAAAAGTCGACGACAGCAGCTCTGATGATGATGAGGATACTCAATGTTTCTATTGCACCGAATGGTATTCAACCTCAGTTGCAAATGAAGGATGGGTACAGTGTTCCATGTGTTTGAGGATGGGCGCATGAACAATGTGCAGGCATCGAGCCAGACGATGCCGAAGCATTTAATTGCGAGATTTGTTTTCAAAATTATTCTGTTCTTGTGTAATCATTAAAATAGTTTTAGTACTTCAGTGGTTCACTTTGTCCCTGCCATAGTCCACACACATTGCCTCTGCCATAATCCACATTGCCCCGCATTATTTTCAATCCGAAATCAATACAACCCATTCAATTTCCATTTTTTTATTTGTGTTAAATCATTTACTATGAAATAATAAAAATAACTATGAATAGCCCAATGTCTACTTGAACTATTTACGTTGGTAGAATTTCCTATACCTTCAATAGTTGGACCCTGTAGATAATTGTTTCTTAAATAGTCCACTATGCCCCAAACTCCCCAATAACCAACTTAAATTTTTATACCAAGCGGCGTATTTACAAAAAACTAAAAACCACCCAATGTCTTTCACTAATTAGTTGTATTCTTCCAATCAATCAATTTATTCCCACTTACGTTTTCAACTTTACAACGATTTTACGAACTTTCTCTTTTACTGCTAACAGCCGAATCTCAAAATGTTTTGTCACAAATTGTCAAAAAAAATGGTAAAACACTAATATTAATGTGTGTAGACTAAAGAAAGTCAGTTTATTTCAAAACTTTTACTTGAACATAAATTTTTTGTCATTTTTTATCAAGAGAATAAAAGACTTAGATAAAAAATCGGGGAAAAATGTTTTAACTCCGACTTGTGTCTTACTTCGTGAGTTACTTCAAAACCTTTACTTTGCTGAGATGGAATTACTCGTTAAAGCATTCGGAAAAAAGTCTGATGAGAAAAACTTTGTTACCGTACTTATTTCGACAATGAAGGAACAATAGTATTTTTTCACTTTTCATCAAAACCCTTGGATAAAAAATTCGAGGATAATTTTTTTTTCTCAAATTGCCATGAAAATTGGTATATACACTAATATTAATGCGTTGAAATTGCAAAAAGTTATGGGAAAATCGTTCTTGTGAGTTTTATTGTTTATAGCTTTTATTTTAACTATTTTTTTTTCTAAACACATTTTTTTTTCTTCTTCTTCAAGAAAATTTGCGTTATAATTCCAATTTTAAAACGTTTAAAGAGACAGCAGCGCGCAAAAGTTAAACACCAGTTACCTCATATTCGTCTTATAGGTTATTGTTGAAGTGTGTGGGTTATTCATCAGAACGTCGGTTACGTTTTGGCACAAAAACATTTTTTTATTATATACAATTGAAAGTGGCACTAAAATAGTATTTTTCTACAAGTTGTCACGACCTGCCGCAGTTCCGCGTCGTCATCAAAACGCGGCGTCGCAAGCCAGGTCTTCATTGCAGGAAACAGGTGATAATCGCTAAGAGCACGGTGGATGTGGAAACACCTGCCACTTGAAAATTTCCAGGACTTCTCAAAGCCGATGTGCACTCCGCCTCCGAATTGGCGATTAATTTCAATTGTCTGAGAGAGATGACAGATTTGCATTTTGTTTGAGAAAAAAAAAGGAGAGATGACAACGTAGATGCGCACGCATAATTTTGGAAAAAACAAGATTTTTACACCATGCGATGTCAACTTTTCGGACAGTTTCAAGCTTGACAAATACTTGACAGCATTTGACAGTCAGTTGTGACCACGTTTTGACATCGTTCACAGTTTAAAATCTACGTTTGTTGTGTACGTGAGCGCGCACGCCAGGTAATTTGAAACACGCACTTCACAGATCGCGGGATTTTTCATTGGAGGCGCACATTTCATACTATAATTAGGGATTTCAAGTGACGTCACAATCAGCTGATTGCGGACAACTGTTAGACGGTTTAAAACGGATGCTCAGCAAATTTTGTACAATAAGTGGCAACAATTGTATTAAAGCGTAAGTAATGGTCCTACCTTTCATTAGAACAAATAAATCTTCCTTATTATTAGAATTTTTTAGTAAAATGCCAAATTAATAAATTTAGGCATCTACTCACTTAACACAAACTATAAATGTGCCCTTTGAATATTTAAAAACACTTTGGTCTAAAAATCTTCGTAAACCTCTAAAAACAGGAAAAACCACAAAGCTGTAGTAAGATCTCACGTTTTAGTTGTCCGCAATCAGCTGTTCCGGTGACATAATCGTGACGTACTTGGAAACACCTAATTCGTTCACCGACCACACGGAGTTAAGCCACTCCCTACAAATCCGCGCTAAATTTAAATAAAATTATTTTATTCGTTTAAATTTTAAAGTCAGTATTACAACCAACACTACATTCCTGCGCTTTCTATTCCATTTACAAACAGTACTTTTTCAATACTTTGCTGTACATTTGTGTTTATATTCAGGTACGTAGAGAAATGATTCATTATTGATCAAATAAACAAAATTTTTTATTTTTAAGTTATAATTAATTTCAATTAATTATGAATCAAGCTGCGGCCCTTTCTCCACTGAAGAAACGAACAGCCCGTCATTTTTCGGTTGGCGACAAGGAAAGCATTGTTAATATCTTTAAGGGTAGCAGTGATGAGCACCCCGATAACTCTAAAACGCAACTTGTTGAATTTACTGCAAAAGCAGCAGGTAATTTTAGAGGTGTTATTAAAACTTATCTAACGATTACAATTTAGGTATTAGTGTTTCGAGCGTATTTAAAATTCTCCACGAATACCAAGAAAAACATGAACTTCAGGCACCAAAAGTTTACCGTAGACCACGAGCAATTTTAGATAACATTCGGCGTTTAATTCATTCTTTTTTTGAGAGAAACGATCCACCAACTCTGAACAAAATGTTGGCAGCATTACAGGAAAATGAATTTTTACTGCAATTTAAACGAACTACTTTGAGTAAATTAATGAAGGAAATTGGATTTCGGTGAGTAAACAAATTGATTATTTATCCTTCAATATGAAATTGATGTTACAGGTTCACAAAAAGATCAAGCAATAGCGTTCTTAAAGAAAAAACCGAGATAATTGCATGGAGGCGACGTTTTTTGAGAGAAATTCGAAAACACAGAAAAGATGGAAAGAAATTGTACTTCTTAGATGAAACTTGGGTGAACGCTGGCATGCTATGTTTTGAATCGAAGAAAACTGGAGATTATCATGAAGAGATGACCGGGGAAGTTTTCGAAAATTCTAGGCGGCTTAGTGGCAAATTCCGTGATTATGATGGACAATGCTTCTTATCACAGCAGAAAAACCCAGAAAATTCCCAATTCTTGCACAAAAAAAGGCGGATATACAAGCTTGGTTAGAAAGTCAATCGATTGTGTACCTTTCGGACATGGTGAAAGCTGAACTTTTGCATCTTGTTAGAGAGGCTGCAGTCATACCAAAATATGTGGTTGATGAAATGGCTAAAGAAAAGGGTTTTACAGTTTTGCCATTGCCTCCTTACCACTGCGAATTCAATCCTATCGAATTGATATGGGGTCAAATAAAAGGAGAAGTTGCAAGGAACAATACAACATTTAAAATGAAAGATCTTCACCAATTATTTCAACAAGCTATAGAAAATGTTTCTGCAGACAATTGGAAAAACGCCATTCGTCATGCACAACGTAAAGAGGAAATAATGTGGCAGGTCGACATTGCAATGGACATCATCGTGGAACCGTTAATAATTCATTTGGGTGATGACTCTTCTTCATCTGAATCTGATTCATCAAGTTAAATATAAATAATACGATACAAAATTGTTTCTTTAAAAGTATGAATTAACTCTCATAATGTACCTATGTGATGTTCAATTTGTAATGTGGATTTGTTGTTTAAGAAATTTGATTTCGTCTTTCACTCTTTGGTGATAGGCAATTGTGGGAATTTTATAACTTGTTTTTCTGTTGGTTAACTTATAACTGTTCCTTTTTGTTACTTCTGAAATTCAGTACTTAATTTATAAATACATTTTACATATGAAGTCGTTACGTCATTTATTTATTCATTTACATTTTATAGAAGCAGTACTTCCAATAGGATTCATGGTTTATCCTGCCGTTACGTCTAGGACGTCAGCCCAACACATGTTGAATGATCATCAAACGGGTTCTCAACTCAGCCAAGTTTCCAGCTATTCTCGAACTACAAGGTTTAACTTTAGATAATGAACGGAGACTTGATGGAGTTACTGTTGTGCCTTGGATGAATGGAAAATCGCTTGCTTGGGATTCGACATGCACAGACACCCTTGCCCCTCACACATTGAAGGAACCTTCAAAATGACAGGTGCCGCTGCTAAAATCGCAGAACGGAACAAGCTGAACAAGTATAAAGACTTACTTGATAGCCATCATTTCGTCACATTTGCCGTGGAGACTTTAGGACCATTCAGGAAGGGAGCCAAAACTTTCGTTCAGATGTTAGGATACTCTTTACGACAGATTTCCGATAACCCACGGGCAAAGAATTTCTTTATGCAGAGAATCAGCAACGCAATCCAACGAGGGAATGCTGCAAGTGTCTTAGGGACATTGCCGGATCAAGTTTCCTTGAGGAAATCTTTTATTTATAATTTCTATAATTGAATATCGTTATATTTTTCTAGAATTTACTGAGAATAATTATTTCATAAATACACATAAATTATTTGTTGTGTTTTTATAAAAAATTACCAGCGCAACAAAGTTGTTACCACAACTTTAGGTTATGTGGGGTTATGTAGAATGTGAGACAATCGTTATACATAGCAAATATTAGAAATGTTTATTTATTCATTGATTATAGAACAATGATTTATTGGAATTTATTTGGTTTACTTTATTACGAATAAAAAATATTTGAATTTTCGCGCTTATATTTATTTATTTATTTATTTATTAACTGTACAACTACAGGACAAGCCCAACTGGTACTTGAAATATTAAATAAGATTAAAGATACATGTTTGTAATATATTATAATAGGAACTAAAATTTACAATAATTTTACACTAATTTAAATTAAATTAAATAGTACTTGATTTATTTGTTTTTAAAAATTTAATATTAGGTGTTGTTGATATCACATCGAGATTAGACGGCAAACTATTTGTAGACATAATACATTGATTTAAAGGAGAAAATTTACCAACATCTGTTTTGCTTGTTGATTGATAAAAGTTAGAAACTCTCTAGAATTAGGACGAGGAACATGAAACTTAAAAAGACCTAATATATCCGGACATTTTATAATGTTGTTAATTACTTTGTATGTAAATATCAATTGTGCTTTAGCTCTTCTATTTAGTAAAGAATCCATATCTAAGATCTTTAATCTTTCAACATATGTTAAAGCGTTTTTATCGATTCCTTGTTTAAATAGAATTAGATTAACAATTTTCTTTGTACACCTTCAATTCTATTATTATATACTTCAAAGTGTGGTGCCCAAATGATGCTACAATATTCTAGCTTGGATCGTATAAGGGAGTAGTACAATGACTTTATACAGTGTAAATTGCTAAAATGATAACTTTGCCTCTTGACGAATCCACACATTTTTAAAGATGTATTTACAATGCTATTGATATGTTGAACAAAGCTAAAAGATGAATCAAAAAGAACGCCTAGGTCAGACGCTACGTCAACTCTTTCTATGAGAATATTATTAATCTGGTAATCATACGTAATTTTAGTGTTTTTTTTACTGAATGTTAAAATTTTGCATTTGGTAATGTTAATGGGCAAGCAGTTCTCCTGACACCAATTAGCAATTGTATTTAAATCTTTCTGTAGTAATTCGCTATCTAAAGATGATCTAATATTACAATAGATTTTTAAATCATCAGCAAAAAGAAGAAAATCTGATTTTAAGTTCTGACCAATATCGTTGATAAAAAATAAAAATAATAATGGTCCAAGATGGGAACCTTGTGGAACTCCTGAACATACGGTTGTTCGTTTAGATACGGTGTTACTAATTTTTACTAACTGTGTTCTATTCTCTAAGTAGGATCTTAATAGTGCTAACAATTTGCCTTTTACACCATATAAGTTTAGTTTTGTTAATAATTGATTATGATTGACTTTGTCAAAGGCTTTTGAAAGTCTGTATATATGCAATCAACTTGAGAAGCATTGTCTAAATTGGCAGCAATAAAGTTTGAAAAAACGAATAAATTAGTTTCTGCAGACTTCCCAGGTGTAAAACCATGTTGTTGTTGTATAAACACGGAATGGTATGTAGTGAGTAGCTCATTATATATTATTTGTTCAAAAACCTTAGACAAGGAGTTTAATATAGAAATTGGCCGATAGTTAGAGATTTCAGATTTATTCCCGCGTTTGAATAGTGGTGTAATTATAGCATCTTTCCAGATATTTGGGAAACATCCGAATTCAATTGAAAGATTGAAAAGAATTGATATTGGCAGTGCTAGCGTAGGACTACAGTTTTTTAGGAAGCATGGTAATAATCCATCCGATCCTGGTCCTTTCTTTTCATCAAGATTAATAAGTTTATCAAATACTATATCTGGAGTTATTAATAATGTAGTTATAAGAAAGTTATTATCACTGATTGAACTATCATAGTTATTTATTAAAACTGTGTTCTCGTAGACAGATTTGAAATAGGAACTAAATGCATTGGCAATAGCGTCATTTGTTTTTAATTCGACATTATTATAAGTTATTATTTTCGGTAATTTTTTATCTGTTTTTCGTTTTGAATTTACAAAGTTCCAAAAGTTTTTTATATTGTTTGGGATATCTGATTGAATCTTTTGAATATATCTGTTGTAGTCTTTTTCTATTTGTTTTTTGCTGTTTTCCTAAGTGTGGAATACCTATCTTTTAATTCAGTTGTTTTATTATACTTTAATAGATGGTAGACTTTGTTTTTTAGCTTTAAACTATTTATAGTGTTCTTAGAGAACCATATTGGATATTTACATGACTTGACATTATATGTTGGTACAAAACATTTGATGGCTTGCTTAACTACATCATAGAATGAGTTGATTGAATTGTTAACATCGCTACCGTATAAGAGGCATCCCCAGTCGACATTTTCAAAGTAATCATTAAGTGCGTTATAATCTGCTTTGTTAAAATTGTATTTAACTGAATTAGTATTATTTTTAGTACACATTAGGTTACGTTTTAGAAAGACATTTGGAATTATAATACATAAGGGTGGATGATATAAATCAGGTTTGACTATTTCAATTTCACTGTTTTTACTCTTATGTCTAAAGTTTGGTTTGCTAATACAAGGTCCAGTATTCTATTAGTACTATTTGTAATGTTGTTAAATTGCACAAAGTTAAGGAAACTCAAGTTATCAATGAATGAATGAAGTAGAAGGTTTTCTGATTTGAATTTTGGAGACATGTGGGATTCCTGCTCTACTATCCAATCGATCATTGATAAATTATAATCACCCACTACTATTACATTAATATCAGAAAAGAATTTAGAATACCTTCAATAGAACTAAAATGATTGTCGTAGACAGTGCTTGCTGATGATGGAGGTATGTATATAGCGCCTATTATATATCTGATGTTGTTTACTATGATGGAAACCCATAACTCTTCATTTCCGCTATTATTATTGCAATTATAAATAGTAGATAAAATTGATTTATGAACTGCTATTAACACACCTCCACCTCTGCTTTTGATAATCCTATCTCTGCGATAAACAATATAATTATTACAAAACAATTCTTCATTATAGATACCTGAATGAAGCCACGTTTCTGTGAAAACTAACACACGATAATGTAGGTCTAATGATTGGTTAAAAACTGAGTCAATTTTAGTGCGTAATCCACGAACATTTTGATAATAAATGTCAAGGCTTGTCTCTTCATTTCATTGCTTCTTAGAATTTGATCGTAGTTTAGATTTTATGTCAGTAGCGCCAGTAGTAGAAGTCTTATCGACTCCATTTAGAATATGAACTGTATCCACTGTGTAAGTGACTTCATCGACAATTAATTTATTGAATATGATTTTTGCCATTTTCTGTTATTTTTTGCTTCAATCATGTACGGACGTAGAATTTTCCTTTGCTCAATCACCGTTTTTGAAAATTGTTCTGAGATGCCTAGTTTTGTATGTTTGAGCTTGTTAGCATTTTTAAAATCAAATTTTTAGTCTTGTAATTCGAAAACTTAACAGTGATTGGACGACTATTCTCAACATTAGAGTTAGGTTTGCCAATACGCTGTACACGATCTATATCTTTATCTTCAATTTTCAATCCCATAGTAGTTGTTATGATATTTTTAATTTTATTTTCGGTTTCATTCCATGTTTCATTGTTGGAATCCGGAATGTTGTAAAATACTAAATTATTTTTTGAGCGATTGATTTTCTAAATTTTCTAATTTTAATTTTAAGCTAATAATTTCTTTTTTGAGATCATTATTTTCGTTTGTTAAGTAATATATTTTTATTTGCTGTAGATAGCTCTGTCTCGATGTTAGTTACCTTGGATAATATTAAATCAATTTTCGCATTGGTGTCGATTATTGAAGTATCCATATTGTTGATATCACTTATCACTTTTACTTAAGAATAGTATTTGCTATTTAACAATTTTTGCAATCACAATTATATAAACTAACAAAATATAGCCACTTAAGTTAATACTTAAATTATTTAATTTTTACTACACAATATACACAGATACGTGTGCTCGATGCGACGATATGTTACCAATTTTATATAAAGTTACATAGTGTAAAGTGGTCTCTGCGTTTATTGGTTCAAATTATCACAAATTAATGAAGGAGTGGCTTAACTCCGTGTGGTCGGTGAACCAATTATAGTATTGTACGGGAGTGACCACCAACGGTAACCTCCTCTCACTAGCACGGCTGATGATTAGCAATGAACGGACTAACGCTCTGACACCAAGGTGGCTGCGGTATCCACGCACCTAGCAGCTACAGAGCAAAACGTAACCGATTTTCTGGATAGTTCTCGTAATTACATTTATCGTATGCAATTTTTTTACTTTTTCTATTAAAAATTTGTAAGTTGCCTCACACTTTCTGTACATTTTGTTTGTTTTATTTTTCAATCCAAATGTTTTACGTCACTGCCCACTTTTAATACTCTTTTACATTTGTTTGTTAGTATCGGACGATGTGGACTTCTGTGCAAAACCTTGTTTATTATATTTTTATCTTTCAGTTATTTTCATGTGATCGGCGGTCAACACTGTTGGTTGGGAGGTTAGAATTTCTTTTGTTAAAAATTCACGTTCATAATAACAATTTCAAAAACAAACTCTCCCACATTCGATGACACAAAGTCCAATTACTGATGTGTTCAATTTCGGTATTGTGTCCATCACTGATTTCAGCGTTTTGTCCAGAAGATTAGTATAAAACCTGTAGTGTGGTGACGAAACCTTGTGCAATTATGGATTGATTCGTCTTGGCAAAGCATTTGCTTCAAGGTTTAGGAAAACCACTAAAACCTAAACATGCCAAGATCAGTTTTCATATTTTGTATAAAGTAAATAAGAATGAACATTTGTAACCTTTTTTGGTGATTAAAAAAGTAAATATGGTTACGCTAGCGTATTCTTTCTGATTATAATATAATTTTGTTTCAATGGTCTGTTTCTCTTTATGCATGTGTGCTAGAAAAACTGAATAGTTCATTTTTAGTTGTCTTTTCTTCTTGCAGGATATTTTTGATAGTTTTTGTGATCCAGTGTTTGTTTTTGTACTTTAACCAGGAAATTTTATTTAAGATGGTGCTGCATTATGTTATGGAAAGTATAGTATGACTTCCGGATGCGTGTATTTATTCACGGTAGTTATTCGTTCATTCATTCATTATATGAGCTAATTTTGGATATCAGTTGTGTATCTTTTTTAGATATTGGTATTTCCAAAATCTTTACACAGTGTTTACGGTTTCTTTCAGAGCTGATTCAATGTGATATGGAATGTACCTAGAGGAGTTGTCAAGGATGACGTCATTATAACCCCTATTAATATAGATTTCTGTGATAAGATGATGTAGGTCTGTCAGATCACGTGCAAAGCATGTTGAGGCAAGGTCTTTAAATCTTGCACCAGATTTTGTGACTATTAGTGGTAGCGTATTTATTTGTTAGGATTTGGTAGTACAATTTATTTCTCAAGCCCTTTCCATATTCATCAGCCAATAAAACCAGTTTTTTGGGTAGGTGATAATCACGTATTTGTACCGTAAGGGCGGTATTCTATTTATCGTTTGTACAGCTATGTTTGAGCATGTTTTAGTGTTTTGTGTCTGTGTTTCTCTAGTATAACGTTGACTTAAAGCGGTTTGAGTGCTAATCGATGTTTGTTTATAGTATGTGAGTTTTTCAGTCGCGATAGAGCGTTATTTAATCTTCAGAAGTCAGTTTATGTATGGTTTCCCATTTACTTTTAGTTCTAGTTAGTTCCTTTATATCAGTATCTCGAATTGATATTATTTTGGTAAGGTCTTCTTCCATCTCTAGTTAGTCCGTTCGGATTTTATGTAGTTTTGGTCTTTTAATTTTATAATATATTTTTCAAGCGCACCGAGTTCTTCTCTTTGTTCATTTAAAATTGCCTTGTATTGTTCTTTCATCTCTAGGAGACTATTTTGTGTTTCATTCAAACATTGTTGACAATAAAACGTAACTGACCTTTTTTATAGAATTAGACATCTTTGTTCACTTGCCGCAAATTTTGGAGCACTCAGTACAAACATTTCTGCGGCAAAGATTGCATTGGAATATTTTCTGCTTAAATTTGTCGACATTGGCTTCCTCCGCTAAGTTACCGTTCGAAACAGGCAGGCATATAGCTACTTTAGAAAAAATAAAATGTTCTAAATGTGGTTACACACATTATCCACGAAGATGCCCTGCATTTAATAAAACTTGCGCCAAATGCAAAGCTAGAAACCCTTTCGCACAAGCATGTGAAGATGAAGATGAGCATAAAGATTATAATCAATTCAATTCAATATTTATTTTGTCTTAAAAAAAATTTTTCTATAACAAAAGATTCAGTTTTTCCCTTTACCATATCAAAAAATAAACAAAAAACAACATAATATTTCATTAAATTATAATTCAACTAATTCCTGTTTCTTTCTTCAACCTTCCATCCCTTTCTTCTCTAAACTTTGAGTATTTTTCTTTTCCTCTCCTCCATCCCTTTCCTCCTCTCCAACACTTCCCTCATCCATTGTTTTCCTTTCCTTTCTCTCCTAGTAGTAAGTTCCATTCCTTTTCCTCATGTCTTGTTTCCCTGCATCCCTCTTTTATATGCATTATATTTTCCCATTCATTCCCACACAACCTGCATACTCTCTCATCACTCATCCAATATTTATATTCATTTTCTTCATTACCCATTCTGAACCTTGCAATCATTTTAATTCATTAATTCCTTTTCCTTCTGTTATGTACCTTGGTGTCTTGTCTGTCATTATTTTTATGTATTTCGTTATATTTTCCTTCTTTTATTTTTGCCCTTCTTTCCTGCTTTTGAGTATCTTTATCTCTTGCAATTATTTCCTCTTTCATCTTTCTCCCCCCTCTCTTAATCTCTTCTCTCGCGTATCCCACTCTTTTTCTTCCCCATATTTTACCTTCTGTGCCTCGATCTCTTTCCAAACTTCATAAAGTATTTCATTTTCTTTCCTACTGCCCATTTTTTCTTCCATACCTTATTGCAATTCTTCCTGCTTGTATCCTTATTTTTTCTATTTCTAGCTCTTCTTCCACTATATACCCAGGTGTCTCTTTCTCTAATCCTAACGTCGATATTGAGAGAATACTAATAAAAATGAAGGAGGCGACGGAAAAGAGAAAGTACAGAAAAACAAAAAAGAATTAGGAAACAAGAAAGAATGGTGGAACAAAGAGTGTGATAAGGGGAAAAGAGAAGTGAGGAAAGGAAGACGAAATTGGAAAACAGGAAAGATAGAGATAGAACAATACAAAAAGTAAAAGCAAATTTCAAAGAAATATGTGAAAGAAGAAAGAAAGAATATAAAACACAGATGGGGAAAAGGATAGAACAAATAAAAATGAGGCACAAGCATGGGAATTTATTAACCAAAGAAGGGGAAACAAAAAGGATGGAAATAAAATAGAAGGAAACGAATGGGAAGAATACTGCAAGAAAATGTTAAAAGGAACGGAAGAAAAAGTAACAAGCAAAGAGATGGAGAGGACAAAATAAGGCATAGAGAAGGCGGGATAGAAAAAGAGGAGATGGAGAGAGCAATAGAAAAGTGAAAATAGGGAAAGCAGAAGGGACGGATGGAACGCAAGGAGAACAATGGAAATACACTGGAGAAAAAATGAGAGAACAGCTAAGAAGGATATACGAAAGAATATGGAAAGGAGAAGGAATACCCGAAAATGGAAGGAGGCAATAATATGCCCAATATACAAGGAGGGGATACAAAACAAGTGAAAAATTACAGAGGGATAAACCTAACGAATGTGGGATACAAGATATATGCTGAAATTATAAGAGCAAGATTAGAAAAACAATTAGACGAGAAGAAAATTATCCCAGACTGGCAAAACGGATTTCGAAAAGGAAGAGGGACGATAGATAATATTTACATACTAAAACACCTAGTTAATCAAGAAATAGAAAGAAAAGAGGAAAGGTATTTGCTATATTTTTTGGACATTAAGGCAGCGTTCGACAACGTGGAAAGGGAACGATTATGGAAAATTATGGGAGAAGTGGGGATAGACAAGGATGTGAAAGACGCAATAGAGGAAATATATGAGGAGACAAAATGTAGAACGAGAGTGGGAATGAAATTGGGAAGAGAGTTTTGGACGGAAAGGGGCTAAAGCAGGGATGTCCATTAAGCCCTAGCCTATTTTCAATATATATTAGAGATTTAGAAGAAGAAATGAAGAAAAATCAGGTAGGAGGAATTGTAATTGGAAGAAAAAGGTATGGGTGCTGGCGTATGCGGACGATATTGTCGCATTAGCGTCAAAGGAAGAAGAGATGAGAGGGTGATTAAAGTTTTGAAAAGCTACCTGGAGAAAAAAAATTAGAAGCAAATGTTGAGAAACGAAAATAATAGAATTTAAGAAGAGAAAAGGAAGACCAAAGGAAAATAAATGGTGGTGGGGGAGGAAGAGATAGAGAGAGTAGATAAGTATAGATATTTAGGGAATACACTATTAGATATGACAATAAGGATGGGGATCACATAAAAGTGTTGAGACAGAAAGGAAATAAAATAGTCAGGGCAAGTATGGGGGATAGGAGGCTAGTAAGAAGTGTGATGTTCTATGGGGCGGAGATTTGGGGATGGAAGGAATGGGATGAACTGGAGAAGATTCAGGAAAAATATGGTAAGTGGACGTTAGGACTTGAGAAAGAGACACCGGGTTATATAGTCGAAGAAGAACTAAAACTAGAAAAATAAGGATACAAACAGGAAAGAGAGCTTTAAGGTATGAAGAAAAAATGGTGAACAGAAAAGATAACGAGATACTCTTTGAATGCTGGAAAGAAGTGGATGGGCAGAAAAGGCGATATGGAGAAGAAGAAAGAAGAAAATATTATGAACGATGCGGGTATGCGAGAGAAGAGATCAAGAGGTTAAGACAAGAAGGAAGGCTTATGGAGGAGGAGATAATAGCAAGGGATAAGGACGTACAAATACAAGAAAGAAGAGTAAGAATAAAAGAAGGTAAATATAACGAGAAGTATAGACAAATTACAACAGAAGAAGTGCCGAAGTACATTACAGACGGTAGAAGCCTAAAGAAAAAAGAATTATAGCAAGATTTAGAGCCGGTAATGAAGAGTATGGAAACAAGTATTGGAGGGGTGAGGAGGAGAGAATGTGCAGGCTGTGTGGAGAGGAATGGGAGGATATAACACACATGAAAGACGGGTTGCGCAGAGCTGAGACGTGAGGAAACAGAATGGAAGACGCTGCTAGGGGAGAAGGGAGAGGGGATACAATGGATGAGGGAACTGTTGGAGAGAAGGAAATGGATAGATGATAGGAAAAGAAATTTGAAGTTAAGTTGATTTGTAAATAAAATAAAATACCGATTCTTTTGTTATTTAAAAAAACAAAATAAATATATTGATTGAGATATGCAATTCTTCCTGCTTGTATCCTTATTTTTCTATTTCTAGCTCTTCTTCCACTATATACCCCGGTGTCTCTCTAGTCCTAACGTCCACTTCCAGTATTTCTCCTGTATTTTCTCCAGCTCTTGCCATTCCCTCCAACCCCAAATCTCCGCTCCATACAGTACCACACTTCTTACCAACTTTTCAAACATCCATCTCCTTTTCTCTATATCTTTACCAAATATCCTTTCCCCTAACCCCCATACTTGTCCTACTATTCTATTTCCTTTCATTTTCATCTCTTTTATATGGTCTCCATCTTTGTTATCATACCTGATGTTGTAACCTAAGTATCTATACTTGTCTACTCTCTCTATCTCCTCTTCCCCCACCACCATTTCACCTCCTTTCGTCTTCCTTTTCTTTTTTAAATTCCATAATTTTTGTTTTCCGACATTTGCTGCTAGTTTTTTTATTTTCTAGGTATTTCTTCATAAATTTAACTACTCCTCTCATCTCTTCTTCATTTCTCGCTATTGCCACAATGTCATCCGCATAAGCTAAAACCCATATCTTTTTCCTTCCTACTACACTATTCCTCCTACTTGATTTTTTTCCATTTCCTCCTCAAGATCACTAATGTATATCGAGAATAAGATTGGGCTTAGCGGACATCCCTGTTTTAGTCCTTTTCCGTCCTAAATTCTCTACCTAGCTTCCTTCCCTACCCTCGTTCTACACCTTGTTTCTTCGTATATTTCCTCTATTGCATTTTTATATCTCTGTTTATTCCTACCTCCTCCATCCTTTTCCATAATCCCCCTCTTTCCACATTATCAAATGCCGCTTTAATGTCTAGAAATATTGCGTACATCTTTCCTCCTTTCTTTGCTAACTCTTTATTAATTATGTGCTTTAATATGTATATATTGTCTATCGTTCCTCTTCCTTTCCTAAATCCTGCTTGCCAATCCGGTATTATATTCTTTTCTTTTATTTCTTTTTCCAACTTTTTCTAACTATGCACAAGCATGTGAAGATGAAGATGAGGATAAAGATTATAATCTAGATCCTTTAAAATACAACACCGGACTGTCATTGTTAACCTAAAATATATACCAACTGTCACTGTTAACCTATAAAATACATCTTACAAATTTCCACTCGTCACGTTGTATTTTAGTGTCATCCTTTAGTGCTCTCTTTCTAGCATTCAGGCATTAAGAACAAATAATAAAAAAATAACCATTCTATTTAAATTTTTTTTGCGCTACTCCTTTGTTTTTGTGTAATTTGATTTTTTTAATACGTGTAGCATTGCTAAGCACTAATAAAGTGCCCTTTTGCTTAATAATATTTTTTTCCATCTTTTATAATAAATATTATCTGTTTGGGCAAATCAATCACATTGTATAGAATTGGATTTGCCGGTATCGAATCTCTGTAGAATTTCATTCAGATCAGGTTCGGAATATTGAGTCGGATGTGTTCCACGTTGTTTGCGATCTTCTAGGTGTTAAAAAAAGTAGGACAACACGTCTGCACCCAGAGTTAGACGGAATGGTAGAGAGGTTCAATAAGACCATGGAACAACATCTACCAAAGGTGTGAACCAAGCATCAGAGAATGATTGGGATAAGCATCTTTCATTGTTTTGATGGCTTATTAAGCGGCAGTTCATGAGACAACCAACCAGCAAAAATTCAGTTTCGTCAAGAGATAATTAACTCGAAATCGGAATCGAGTGACTAGTGACAGAATGAAGATACGCTATGATTTGCGAGTAAACTCGACAGGTTTTAAGAAGGGGGGCTTGGTGTTGTTATATAACCGCCAACGGAAAAATGGTCCGTGTCCCAAGTTGCGGCAAAATTAGGACGGACCATACACAATAATGAAAAGAATAAATGATATAGTATACCGCATTCAGCGAGGACCTAAATTAAATAAAAAAAATAGTGTGTAGTTTGACAGGTTTTTTTTGTGATTGTTCTGAAAATAAGACTAAATAGCAATTAGCATTAATTAAATCAAATAACAAAAATAATTAGCAAATTATTTACGAAAGAATCCAGATTCGACTCCGATTGCGTAATTTTTTTAATTAACAAAATTATTATGAATGTTATTATCAATACAATTTTTATAATAGTATATTATTTTATATGGAGCTTAAGTGATGCTTTGTACTAGATGATGTTAGATTGTCTGCTGAACGTAGTGACCCTAAGCACAAAAAGCCACTTAAGCTCCGCATAAAATATACTATTTTTTCTTCAAACGCAAGTAAAAAGAAACAAAAACAGCCAAATAAACCGTAAAGTACATTCAACTTGTGGTTTATATTGCAACTGAAATATCTAAATACTACTTTTTGACAAAATTAAATTATTGATTATATTGCTGTAATTTATCTGCTTAAGCGCTTCCGTCAACGACAGTGTCATGGCAATGAAGTGACACTTAAGTATTATCAGCTCGGCCATGTAATGGCATACTCAACTGACGTTTAAAGAAAAAATTAGTTTAATCCTATTTTTTTTCAAGATGTTGTATTCACTTTACAAATTAGAATTATATTAATAATAAAATTAATAAAAAAAATACTGCAATCGGAATCGAACCCTTGTTTGGAAAGCGCAACACATTACTAGGTAACAAATTAACCAATTCGTACACAAAAGGCCGCTTATTAAAAAAAAACCAATCTGTTACTAAATAAAAATTAAAAAAAAATAACTTATCTTACTAATTTTTAGTAAAATAAGTTTTGAATACTAATTATTAGCTCATCAATTTGTTCTACTTTATTTATTCAACACGCTATGTAGTTATATTGTATTCGAATTGTGTCAAAAAAAAAATATGTTAATTTTTAATATATAACATAGTATTTCTTTCTGCTTGCGAAACCGAATAATATTTTGAATCACCAACCTTTAATACAAAAAAAATAGTGATAGTTTTCAATGTAATTAATCAAAATAGTAGTAAAAATTATGGCCGAGTTTCGCATTTTTTATGAAAAGTAGAGAATGACACGTCGTATTCGCGTGGCGATAATTTTGTTTACAACTCTCCTAAACGAGTACAAAAGATTATGAAACAATTCCGTATCTTCAATGTTAGGTCAAAAACTTAAGTAATAATCCAGTTAATCCTTCCACATACGGAAAAATACAATAATACAGATTTAAACGTTGTTAGAGCTGTAATTATGAAACAATGCATTTTATCTGAATGTGGGAAAGATTAAATACCTTAAACTTTATGATTGTATACGAATAATTAAGATTCAAAAAAACAAGTCGTCTTTATTCATTAACTTTCTTTTGGTTAAACTTTTTAAGTTTATTTTTAAATATCTGCTTAGTAATCACTTTCGATTTTTGTTTCACAATCCTGAAAGACAATACATTAATATTAAAATGAGAAAATGCACATTCAAACCCTTTTTTGATGAGCTTCTTTAACTGATAAGCTGGAGTAGTGTTAATCAAGTCTCGATGTGGAGCGCTAGTCTTCAATTTCTTCAACTCGCGCTGAACGTTTTTTAATCGCTAACATATAATCAGGCACCGCACTCCCGACTGTCTAATAACATGTGCAATGCTGCGCAAGTTAACGGTGTCGTCGGTGGTAAAGAACGTGATCGCTTTACCAGGTCGCCCTGCACGGCCCGCGCGACCTACCCGATGTATATAAGAAATGGCAGTTGAAGGAAAATCGTAATTAATAACTAAATTAACTCCCTTAAAATCGATTCCGCGAGCCATTAACTCCGTACAGATAAGTACCCAGATTTTACCTTCACGGAACGAACGTACCGTATTGTCTCTCTGCAACAATGCAAAAGTAACACATTGTCTTTTTGCTGGTTTTGTATTAATTACTTGCGTTTGAGTTCTATCAGCGTGAATTGCGTCGACATTGATTCCATCAAAAATCAGTTCGGAAAATAACTGCTGAGCGCGATCCTTGCTTTGGACGAAAATTAGTACGGGCGGAGTGAGGCCGCTGCGGATGATATCACGAAATGCCAACAACTTTCCAGATTCGTTGCCTACGAACAGAAGCTTTTGATCCACTAATTCCGTTGCTGCATTTCTAGTGAAAACAAAATTGTTAGAACAATTTAAGAAACTGAGCACTAAACAACTTACTTGTGACCAACAGTGACTCGAACTAAATCTTTCATGTTAGCAGCGCACCAATCATCCACAACCGGAGTAAAAGTAGCACTAAACATTCCAATCTTCCGATTTTTATTAGTACACGCTTGCAAAATTTGTTCCATTTGGTCTCGAAAACTGCAAAACCCAGCTTCAAACAACTTATCGGCTTCATCAACTATCACCCATTCTACACTGAAACCAACAAAAAAAATACATAACCTCAAGAATGAGAGTATCACTTACTTAGCCAGCGATATCGCAGGCGGCTCTTTCTTAAGCAAATAACACAAGCGATTTGGAGTAGTAACCAAAATATCTGCAAAAACCTTTACAAAAAAACACGTAAAGCTGAAATAAATTTTTACCGAATTTCTGTGAACTTTTTGGACCATACAAAGAGAGTGCCTTCTCTATCTTACTAATAATGTGTATTCGGAATCCGTAACCCATTGAAAGGCGCACACACTCGCGTTGTGTTTGTTTCGCCAATTCTCTAGTGGGACAAATAATAATAGCTCGAAAACCCTTCCTCTGCGGCCCCTCCAGATGCTGAATTATAGGTACTAAAAATGCGGCAGTTTTACCAGATCCGGTCGGCGCACAGGCAAGTACCTGCCTTCGCTACAAAACACCTCTATAAACAAAACCAAAACACAAAGTATTGCAAAACGCACCTCTAGCATAATTGTAATAGCCTGTCTTTGAACGACTGTCGGTTCACTATAACCTGAACGTTTAATGTTTTCAATTAAATCAGTTTTGATAGGTAATTCGTCAAAATTTGTAATAGGTTCAGGTACATTTTTCCCATCTACACTTAATTGAAGTATGTTCCGTAATCGATTGACCTCGTGTTCTCTCACAACCTTTTGCTTCTCATCGTCCAACATTTTTTTCTTTTTTCGCTTATTTAAAGGTTGGGTGCATATGTTACCTAATAACCTAAGCTGGTGATCATCGTCTTTGGATTTTTGGTTCTCATCTTCTTCGTTTTTAAGGAGGCGCAGAGGAATTGGTTTAGGGTGCTCTGTGTCCTGAAATTTACGTATAGGAAAGTTGAGTTAAAATTAAAATCGTGACCTGCTTCTTGGTGACTCGGGGTCGTTTAAATCTGGCTCCTTTGGTCAATTTTTTAAAAATATCGTAACTATCCATTTATTATTTTTAAGTTTTGGAGGTTAATGTCACGTTGCACGCTACATATAAACGTCGTGTAGGATTGACCAATCAGAAAACGGCCCACTATTTTAATGGTACAGGATATTCCGTATAAAGGAGTAACTGATTATGAGTGATTAAAGAATCATTTCTAAAAAAACACAGAATTTTATTTTCCTATTGTTAAAGTTGCTTTAATGCAAGTACATTTTTGGATGTGTTACAGGTGTTTCCAAGTACGTCACGACTACGTTACCAGAACAGCTGATTGGGGACAACTAAAACGTGTGAACTTACGACATCTTCGTGGTTTTTACTGTTTTTAGAGGTTTACGAAGATTTTTGGACCAAAGTGTTTTTAAATATTCAAAGCGCACATTTATAGTTTGTGTTAAGTGAGCATATACCTAAATTTATTAATTTGACATTTTACTAAAAATTGTAATAATCCAGCTAACTTTTATTTGTTCTAATAAAGAGTAGGACCATTACTTCCGCTTCAATACATTTTTTGCCACCTATTTCACAAAACTTGCTAAACGTCCATTTCAAACGGTACAAAAGTTGTCCTGCAATCAGCTGATTGTTGGCGTCACTGAAATACCTTATACTAGATGTCAAAAAATTATAATGTTCTTCACAGGAACTTCATAACTTTTATTCGAAGCATGGGGTGCCTCAGTTGTATTGTTCCAATCGCATATTTCCTTTAATTAACTAAAAGGATATAAATTTGAAATTTGGAACATCAAATTTACACCTAAAGTTGTATACATTATTTTCAAAGCCTGCTTTAGTTTTCTTTGGTTGTTCGATTTAGTTTTAGAACATATTTATTCCATTTCCCTTTTTTATAAAATCAAAAATACAAAGTGTGATACTTCATTGAAAAGAAATGTTTGCGTAGAATTCAAATTTTGGGATAAAATATACCGGGTGTTATTTGAAATAAGAATGTTAGGGTCACTTTCTGTTAACCCGGAAGTGACATAATATTAATGTTAGGCTCAGTGTAAAGAACTTTAGGGGTAAATTAGATGACCCAAATTTCAAATTTATATCTTTTTAATTAACGGAGATATGCCATTGGAACAATACAACTGAGACAACCTCTATAACAAACAAGATTATAAATTCCTTGAGAACCACTCTCAGACACATTTTGGTTTACGGTGCGTCACTCCATTACAACTTAGTGTTTCTCTTTGCTGCCTCAATTTTTAACATCACTGCTATCATTCCTCCTCTCTTATATTCTTTGCTCCGTATATCATCCTTATAATTTTTCTTTTGATGATCTTTAACTTTTCCTCTTCTCTACTTTTCATTATTGTGGTTTCCTGTATTTTATATCTTCATTTTTGCATTTTTTATACTTTTGCTTTGTATTATTTGTTTATATTTATGCTAAGCTGAATTCGTTGTATTATCTATCCTTTTTGTTATTTTTATAATTTATGTATTTTCCAAAGTATCTGAAATTCTCTACCCTTTCAAATTTGTATGTATTGATTGTTATTTGTTTACTTTTTTTGTATTTTACTTCCTCTCTGGATTTTCTTAAATTTTGTCTTTCTGCATTTATTTTCTAATTTTACGTTTGTTCTGATTTTACTGTTCACTGCTAATGTTCACTTCACCGTTCAGTATTGTAACATTTGTGTCAAAATTTATTAAAGGAAATAAAAGCTTTCCGCGTTCGAATATTGTACCGATAAAGCATTTGTTTACAACAATCACATAATTTTTATAAGAGCACTTGATTATGATAGGTAATAGGTAAAACACGTACTTTTTTATAATTTATTAAAATAATAAAAATTACATTTAGGTAGTGTTATTTTGAAGTATATTAAAAAATGTAGTTATAGTTGGAAGCCTACCCTCAAAATTAATGCATTTCTTTAATTGTTTATGATCAAAGATGTAATGAAGTTTCTCATATCAAACACATTAAAGTCGATTCTTACTAATAGGACATATAATAGTTATAAGACTGAGTTTGAACCGTGGTCAGACTTATAATCATTTAGTGAAATTCACCTTGTTTTTGTGTACGAATAAATCTTGAACCCAGTAATGTTAATGGCTTATATGATTCTATTTTGTTTTTTCCTGTGACAGAATCAATCTTCAAATGATTTTTCACAAGTAATTACTGTTCTTGTGTTTTCCATTAGCATTATTACTTATTTACATCAATCAAATACAGTAATAGAAAGGTACCCATAATTAACTCACTTCTACTGTAAGTTTTGTATTTTATGATCTTGAAAATTTTGTATCGGAACTCTGCTTCTGTATCAAAATGTTACCTAATAAAATTGTCTAAAGTAATCTCAAGGCGTATGAATTCTGTCTTACCTTATAAATGAATAACTTTAAAGAAGTTGGCTGTACTTCCGAATAGCCCCCAGGTCGGATCGGGCTGAAACCCGTACATTATACTATACGACTGACGGGAAGAACAATGACACTAGTCGCAACTCCCGCAAATGGGTAGTTTTGGAGATATAGTCCAAAACATCACAGGATACATTTATGCTAGCAACTGGTAGGATCTTTTAAAAAAAGTATTTGTGAATATAAGTAGCTCAGTTGAATGAGGTGTCGGATTAAAATGTATATTAAGGTGTTATTGGTTCGATTCCAAAGTGGAGCAATTGATAAGTAACATTGTAAAATTGTATCCTGGAGAATAAAAAACTTTTTTGTATTTTTCATTTATGTCACTGTTAGGTAAGGTTAGGTTTAGGTTAGATTTAGGTTAGGTTTAGGTTAGGTTTAGGTTTAGGTTTAGGTTTAGGTTAGGTTTAGGTTAGGTTTAGGTTAGGTTTAGGTTAGTTAGGTTAGGTTAGGTTTAGGTTAGGTTTAGGTTAGGTTTAGGTTAGGTTTAGGTTAGGTTTAGGTTAGGTTTAGGTTAGGTTTAGGTTGGTGTTAGGTTAGGTTTAGGTTAGGTTTAGGTTAGGTTTAGGTTAGGTTTAGGTTAGGTTTAGGTTAGGTTTAGGTTAGGTTTAGGTTAGGTTTAGGTTAGGTTTAGGTTAGGTTTAGGTTAGGTTTAGGTTAGGTTTAGGTTAGGTTTAGGTTAGGTTTAGGTTAGGTTTAGGTTAGGTTTAGGTTAGGTTTAGGTTAGGTTTAGGTTAGGTTTAGGTTAGGTTTAGGTTAGGTTTAGGTTAGGTTTAGGTTAGGTTTAGGTTAGGTTTAGGTTAGGTTTAGGTTAGGTTTGGGTTAGGTTTAGGTTACGTTTAGGTTACGTTTAGGTTAGGTTAGGTTTAGGTTAGGTTTAGGTTACGTTTAGGTTACGTTTAGGTTAGGTTAGGTTAGGTTAGGTTTAGGTTATGTTTAGGTTACGTTAAGTTAGGTTAATATATCCCATTCTTATTCTCATTTTAATTTATACTTGTTATATCTCAATAACTAGACTTTTCCGGGCGATGGGACTAGTGCCATTGCTTTTCTCGTGATGAGTTTAGTATATGTTATGAGTTTCATCCTGATCCGTCATGGGGGCTATTCGGTATTTTTTCCAAGAAGTTAAAGTGTTACATATTGAAAACAATGTATCGAGTATTGTGAGATTACAACCAGGCTCTTCTATATGCTTCGCACATTGTAGAAACTATAAACAATTTATTAATATCATTTCAAAGCACTTAAAATCATTTACTTGTAATTTGAACAACAAATTGTTTTTGTTCAAAGTTGTGTGGGATTGAGAAATTGAGGTTATAAATGGAAGCAAACAACCAATATTCTGCAGTAGCTAAAATGTTTCAGTATGTACCTAAAGTACTGTAATACCCTATGTAGTCACTAAATTCATCCTTTCTTAAAAATGGGTTTTCATACTGGTTACTTCGACTTTATTTAATTTGACATAAAATAATAATTGACATTGAAAGATGTTTGCGGACGAAAAGTAAAACAGTTAAAAAAGTGTTACTTTATGATTATTCAGGGAGTACCTAAAACTCAATTTTATAATGAGGTCGACGGAAAATAGAATTTCGCGAGTTTTTAAATTTAGGGAATTTTGAAGTGTAATTGCTAAGGTGGCAATATTTTCATTAACTTTGGTTTAAGCGCTAGTTTAAGTTTAATTAGTACATTTATCATATGTTTCATTAAAAAAAATGGGTGGAAATAAAAATAAGTAGATAAATAAATCTACTGAACATTAATTATGATTTAAATTAATGCACACCGAACGTAATGACAGCTTGGACGTTATCAGTGTTACCACCGTTCGGAATAAAATAGTTCCATTTATATAAAAGAACTCGAATTTCTATAAAAGAAATCATTTGGGTGCTTTTATAGCTCTGTAAGCGAACCAAAATAGAAAAATGTATTTAATGATCTACTCGAAAAACGATTGTAGTTTTGGGAGATCTAAACCCACAAATTGGAGATGATAAATATTTAAAGCAAGTAGCAGAATAGAATACATTACACGAGGAGACAAATCACAATGGGATGAGGTTATGTAATCTGATAACTTTACCTAATGAATATGTATATACATAGTAAGTACCAAATTCAATTATAAAAATGAAAATAAATACCAAGAAAAACCACAGGACCACAAATTGACCAGTATATATATATAGTATCAAAAGAGAGAAAGTATGATACACGATGTAAAGATCATATAAAGGGGCAAGCATATACACAGACCATATAATGACAGTAGCAAAGATTAAGATTAAGCATATACCAAATCAAGAAACTGATAGGGAATACAAATAAATCTTAGAAAGAAGAAAGAAAAATATCAGGAAGAAATAAAAAAGCAACTGACAAAAAGAGAAGAAGACAACGAAATTTAAGCTAAGTGAAATAGAATAAAGAGCGCAACAAATAAAGAGACAGAAAAAGTAGCAGGAATGTGGATGAGGAATGTGATCAAATTATAAAGAATAAAAAAAACAACCGAAATAAATGGATAAAAACCAGAAAAGATGTAGGGGGAGGTTGGGTAAAACAGAATGGTCTGGTAAAACAGGATACCCTGTTATATTTCAAAACATGCAGTACGATGTATCGGATATGACCGTAAATGATAACTCTCGGTACCTACAGATGGCCAGCAAGTCATCTACCAACTCTAGTTTCACTCTACACAGCGTAAGAAGTGGATGTGTCGAATTGTGAGGTTAAACTAAAATATTTTACGTGCTTTCAAACGGTGATTTTTTAGTTTACAGACAAAATTAATTGAAGGTGAGTAGAATTAGGGGATACTGTGTTTGTTTACTATAGTTATGTACAATAGGTTCTAGGAATTTGTTTTGTTTGTTATTAAAATATAGTCACATGTTTTAGCAATCCACAGTTGGGTAAAACCGGACACTGTGTGGTTGGGAGGCATCCCGTTTTACCCAACTACATTGTCAATGTCTTTTTCAGGCTAGAATTCCAATAGGAAAGTATACAAGAAAACGCAAAGGCAGTCTTGGGATGAGAACAGTATGCGTCAGGCTGTTGAGGAGGTACTGGAGGGAAGAATGGGGTATCTCAAAGCTTCTAAAGAATATGGGGTTCCTTGTACAACCATTGAAGCAAGGGCGAAGAAAATTAAACAGGGTGTTCTTAACAGAGGATTCAGCAAAAAGGACTAGGACGTCATAAACTTGTTTTTAGTCCTGCTCAGGAAAAGGAATTAGTGGAATATATTTTGTGTATGGAATCACGCCTGTTTGGTTTAACTCTCAATGCATTAAGATGTTTGGCATTTGAATTAGCAGAACGCAACGGCTTGCCTAATAGATTTAATAAGAGCAAGAAAAAGGCTGGTAAAGCATGGCTGTATGCTTTTCTCAATCGGCATCCGACTATTAAACTTCGATCTCCTGAACCAACCTCACTAGCTAGGGCAATGGGTTTCAATAGGCCTTCCGTAAACAAATTTTTTTCGCTGATTACTGAAACGATGGAGAAACACAAAATACCCACTGAGCGTATTTATAACGTCGATGAAACAGGGATTATGACAGTACCAAAAAAACGGTCTAAATGTTTATCATTGCGTGGAAAGCGACAAGTTGGCTGCTTGCCTTCGGCTGAACGTGGAGTTTTGGTTACAGTAGAGATCTGCATGAGTGCTAATGGTGCATTCATGCCACCGTTGTTCGTTTTCCCAAGAGCTAGGGCAAAGCCAGAACTGTTAGATGATGCTTCCCCTGGTAGTACAGCTCATTACCATCCTTCAGGGTGGATGCAAACGGAAATATTTTTGAGTTGGTTCGATAAATTCATTGCTTTTTCCAACCATTCTAAAGAAAATCCAGTTCTTTTGCTTCTAGATGGCCATGCCACCCATACCAAGAATATAGAGCTAATTCATAGAGCTAGGGATAACGGTGTTGTTTACTGTGCTTTCCACCGCATACAACACACCGTCTACAACCACTAGACGTAAGTTTTTATGTCACCACTCAGCTCATATTACAGTTCAGAGGTCCAGAGATGGATAGAACAACATCCAGGCAGGCCAATTACTATTTCTCAAATAGGCAAACTTTTTGAAATGCTTTTATGAAAGCCGCTAGCGTCCAAACCGCAGTTAGCGGATTTAGAAAAACGGGGATACATTCACTAAATACAGAGATCTTCCCAGACTGGATGTTTGAACCGGCCGAGACTACAAATAGGCCCACTCAAGGGAAATAAATGATAACCAGTTACCAGAACCTAGAAACTCTCCACCTAGAACACCATTGAGAACACCACCGAGAACACCACCAAGAAGTTTCCCGAGATCACCGCTGAGAAAACCACCAAGCACAACAGCGATTCCTACAGAGCAGTTTTATGCAAATTCGACTCTTTCATGTTCCCATACCAGGCAGAATTTTGTTATAACGCCACAACAGGTTGTTCCAGTTCCTCATTCTGAACGAAAATTAAATCTAAATGATAGAAGAAGGGGTTTAACTGCAGTGTTAACATCGACACCGTATAAAGAGGAACTAGAAGAATCAATTTCTAAAAGACTTCCTACAAAGAACCAAAATTAAACTTAGGAGATACTGAAAAAACAGCCCATATAGCCATACTAAATAAAAAGGCAAAATAAATGACAATGGGATGACGACTAGAACAGTAAATAACGCAAATAAGAAAGACAGTAGCAGTGCAAAAGAAACGAGCGTGAGAGCAAAAAACAAAATGATACCAAGGGTCAAAAAAATATAAAAGAAGGAAGTTGAGAAAAGTGATGATTCAAGTTCAGAAGATGAATGCGAAGAAACAGCCTGTATATTTTGCAACGAACTTTATTCAATTCTAAGGCAGAAGAAGGTTGGATAAAGTGTCAACATTGCAAAGGCTGGGCCCATGAAGCTTGTGCGGGAGTAGGGAAGACGAAGACGAAGTCTTTACCTGTGACTTCTGTCAGTAACATATTTAAATATTTTTTTGTTAACCTCTCCTTTTATATTATTAAGAATAATAATAACTTTTCTTTATTTGCCATGTTGTGTCTTATTTGCTGGGGACTAAACGTTATGGAAACTATACAAACTTAAGTATCCCGTTTTATCCACCTTGTCGGATAAAACGGGATACTCTGCTATTTTATTATACATCTTTTTTTGTCGTGTGGCTTCTGTTTTTGCATAAAAATGGTATCAATCTAAAGCCAATTAATAACTGAAACTGGAGCCAAAAAATAGTCCCCAGTATTGCTTTATTCAAGAAGTTATACTACCTAGAACACTAAGTATCCCGTTTCACCCAACTTTCCCCTAGGCTATGCAAGATATAAGAATATAAGAAAAGAAGGAAACATGCTAATAAAAAGAAAAAAGAATAAATGGGCATAACAGATAATGAAGGATATGGAGAGAAAAGAAACAAAACGTAAAAAAAAATAAAACAAACCATAGACAAAAATTAAAAACATAGTAGCCATGTGAATATAAAATAGCATCGAGAATGACAAGGATAGAAGAATGAACGCATATAGCAAAACAGTAAACTAAATATGGGTACAATATTTCTTCCATGATCCCCAATAGTAAACTAAAACTATATACACTAAAAAGAAGAAAAGTAATTAGAAAATACCACCCAATATGTTTATTAGATACTAAATTAGTAATACAAAAAACAATTAAGAAAACAGAAACATTTCAAACTAAAACCACAAGTTCGGTTACCAGAAAATGTGGTTCAACTATTGATGATAAGACAGAATGAAATAAATAAAAAAATTTAAATAAGTCAATTTCTTATTAAAACCGTAAATAAGTAGGTACGCAATGCAGATAACAATAGAAGATGGTTAAACAATTATATAGGTATAACAAGAGAAAAATGTATTATAATAGATTAAGAAAAACACAAAAAATCATTTAATAAATAATTAATAATAAAAATTAATAACTTGTAGAAATGATGGATCTACTCGTGGTATTGGTTATACGTACGTAGTAGAGAATTTATGTAAATTAAGGTTAAGATTAAGACATCTTAAATTTAAGACATAAATTTTAACATTTTCGATATACTTTTATAAAATGATTATGGAGAAAGGGTTTTGACAAAGTGCCGGGAGCGGAAATATGAGAAACGCTAAACAAAAAAAATGTAGACACACAATTAATCAGAATAATCAAATGTCTGTATAAAAAAACGAGAAATTACGTAATAAGTAATAACATGACATCGGAAGAATTTGTTACGGAAGAAGCGGTTAGACAAGGAGGAAGCCTGAGCCCCCCCTACTTATCATAACGTTTATGGATGAGTTGATTAAAAAGGCCCAAGGAATAGTCCGACCAATGTTTTTAGGGTATAGAAAATTAAAAACAGTTAATATCTCTGAATGCGCGTTTGCACACGATATTGCAATTATGGCTAGAAGTGAAAAAGACTTACAGATCAACTTAAATATATGGTACACAGTTTTACAGGAAAAGAGAATGAAATTAAATGAATGTAAGAGTAAAGTAATGGTTATATCAGAAGAAGCATATATATATATATATATATATATAAATGATAAGTTTTTCGACATCTAGTGTCGACTCGTGAAAGCGTTCACGTACGAAAATGTTAGCAACTTTGCCGACAGGTATGTAAAGCAGAATCGACTATGTAACTGCTTTACATACCTGTCGGCAAAGATGCTAATATACAGTGTGTCCAAAATTCGATGCTCACCATTGGTATTTTGGAAACGGTAAGATTACAGGGTCGGTTAAATGGAACAATATGGAGGTATTTATCTTACCTCTTCAGACCTTCTCTTGTTTTTCCAAAGAAATGCGTTGCCTACTAGATATTGCAAAAAAAGTGAAAATCGGCATTTTCTTTAAACTTGCGTAGAATCCACACTATTTATCCTATCAAAAATATGTAAATATAAAAGTTGTAGACATTTAGATATTGAATAATATGCGTCATTAAAATATTTTTTGCTTGCATCAGTAGCGAAATATGACCCAAAGTTGCATTTTTTTAAATGGAAATGATAATTTATTTTTATACAGTTGAATTACTTGATTTTTTTCCTTTTCAACGATATAAGGTTCGAGCTATTTATCTTGTGTACTTTAGAAGATATAAAGAAAAATCGTTTTTGAGATCTGTAGATGCATTTTAAAGCACATCACACTATCCATGATTGCAAATTTTTAAGAAACAAACAACTGCACATCAAATCTGTCAATAATATTGTTACAGTAGTATCGTGTCAGAACTTGTAGTTGTTGTAGTAAGCTATTCATATTCAAAATTGATGATGCAGTTTTCAAACCATGAAAAAACGGACATGTTTGTTGTCTACATAAGATGCCATCGTAATTCAACTGCGGCAGCAAATGAATATCACAACTTATACCCCGAAAGAAGGCAACCTCACAGAACTTTGTTTTCCCGACTCGAGCAAAATCTTCGACAAGGTGGATCCTTCACCGCCATTCGTCCTACAACCTATCAAAAAGACAATGAGGATGCTGAAATAGCTGTTCTAGCCGCTGTTAATGTTGAGCCTTCCGTTTCAGTAAGAAAAATTTCGAATGACAGTGGTATGGCAAGAAGTTCAGTACATTATGTTTTAAAAAGAAGAAATTTCATCCTTATAAGCCAATGATATGCCATCATATCAAAGAGAATGATTATGCTCGAAGAGTTACATTTTGTAGATGGTACCTGGATGAAGTTACAAACGATAATTCTTTTTCTAAAAAATTCTTTGGAGCGATGAAAGTAGATTCACAAACAACGGCATTTACAATCGGCATAATTATCATTATTGGAATAATGAAAATCCGAAAATAGTTCGAGAATCGCGTTTCCAAGAACGATTCGGATTTAACGTGTGGTGCGGTATTTTGGGAAATCGTTTGATAGGTCCATTTATTTATAATCAAACGCTTAATTCGACTAGATATCTTCAACTGCTGCAAGCCGAAGTCGAAGATGCATTGGACGAGCTACCTATTCAAGAAGAAAGAAGTATTTTGTTTCAGCAAGACGGCGCCCCGGCCCATAATTCCAGGATCGTCACTGAATATTTATCAGCAAGATTTGGAAACCGTTGGATTGGAACAAACGGTCCCATACGTTGGCCTGCGCGATCACCAGATTTGTCCATACTAGATTTTTTCCTGTGGGGACACATAAAAATTTAGTATACGTTGTCAATTATGAGAACGTTAATGATTTGCAGCAGAGCGTCATGCAGGCCTTTAATTCAGTTAGCGTCCGTCAATTAATGAATTGCCGAATAAATATTGAAAAACGCTATACAAAATGTTTAGAAGTCAATGGCCGCACTATTGAGAATCTTTTATAGGAAAACTCATTCGTTTTACGATGTTATCCACCCGTTATGTTTTTGTTATTATTGCTTACAACTTGGTAACATTATAAATCTGCCTCAAAAATGATTTTCTTTATATCTTCTAAAGTACACAAGATAAATAGCTCGAACCTTATATCGTTGAAAAGGAAAAAAATCAAGTAATTCAACTGTATAAAAATAAATTATCATTTCCATTTAAAAAATGCAACTTTGGGTCATATTTCGCTACTGATGCAAGCAAAAAAATATTTTAATGACGCATATTATTCAATATCTAAATGTCTACAACTTTTATATTTACATATTTTTGATAGGATAAATAGTGTGGATTCTACGCAAGTTTAAAGAAAATGCCGATTTTCACTTTTTTTGCAATATCCAGTAGGCAACGCATTTCTTTGGATAAACAAGAGAAGGTCTGAAGAGGTAAGATAGATACCTCCATATTGTTCCATTTAACCGACCCTGTAACTCTTACCGTTTCCAAAATACCAATGGTGAGCATCGAATTTTGGACACACTGTATATATATATTTAAATGATAAGTTTTTCGACATCTAGTGCCGACTCGTGAAAGCGTTCACGTACGAAAATGTTAGCAACATTCACGAGTCGACACTACCCCCCCCCCACCCCCCCCCCCCAACCCCCCCCCCCCCCCCCCCCCCCCCCCCCCCCGATGTCGAAAAACTTATCATTTAAATATTGTGATCCCTCAGTAGGGCATATAGTCGACAGCGCGCGTTTGTACAATAGTGAACTTACACTCGAGTTCTCTCACTCCCGATGAGTCCCAAAAGGACGAAACAGCTGTCGGGTGATTCTCAGTGTTTGTTTGCTATTGTACAACCTCTTGCGTACTTTACTGCAGGCGATTCGAAATTTTATGGGGGGGGGGGGGGGGGGGGGGGGGGGGGGGGGTGGTTGGGGGGTGGGGGGGGGGTGGAGTGGTTGGGTGGGCCCGGGGGGGCGTGTGGTGCGGCGCGCGCTTGTAGTGGTGCTCCCCCCGGCCCCCCCCCCCCCCGATGGTCCAAAGGGCCGCGCCGCTGCCGAGGTGCCCCCCCGTGCCTGTTTGCTCTTGTCCCCCCCCTTGCGTCCTTTCCTGCCGGCGCTTCCGACCTTTTCTGCTTGCCCCCTGTGGGGGTTGGCTATAGTTATTGAGGCGTCGCCTGTGTACCTGCTCCCTCCCTGTCGGCAGGGTTGCTACCCTTTTCGTCCGTGACCGCTTTCCCGCGTCGCCGCTAGCTGTCGAAAACCTTCTCTTTACTCTTGTGCTCCCTCAGTAGGGCCTATAGTCGCCGCGCGCGTTTGTCACTGTGCCTTCTCGGGGGTTTCTCCCGTGTCCCAAAGCACTGTGTTTTTGTTTTTTTTTCCTTTTTTTTACTTGCCAACTGTTAGGTTGGCTATAATTGATTGAAGAGTCGACTATGTAACTGCTTTACATACCTGTCGGCAAAGTTGCTAACATTTTCGTACGTGAACGCTTTCACGAGTCGACACTAGATGTCGAAAAACTTATCATTTAAATATTGTGATCCCTCCAGTAGGGCATATAGTCGACAGCGCGCGTTTGTACAATAGTGAACTTACACTCGAGTTCTCTCACTCCCGATGAGTCCCAAAAGGACGAAACAGCTGTCGGGTGATTCTCAGTGTTTGTTTGCTATTGTACAACCTCTGCGTACTTCTACTGCAGGCGATTCAGAAATTTTATACTTGCCAACTGTTAGGTTGGCTATAATTATTGAAGAGTCGACTATGTAACTGCTTTTACATACCTGTCGGCAAAGTTGCTAACATTTTCGTACGTGAACGCTTTCACGAGTCGACACTAGATGTCGAAAAACTTATCATTTATATATATATATATATATATATATATATATATATATAAGAGTAGAGGGTAAATTAATAGAACAAGTGAATAATTTTCAATATTAAGGGATTAATCTAGAACAAACGGAAAGACAGGATATAGAATTAAACAACTAAAGCTAACAAATCATACTATGCATTGTCAAAGTGTCACATAAATAAGAAAGAGGTGTTAACACATACAAAAAGAAAAATGTATAAATCGATTTTCAAACCTATTCTGACATATGGATGCGAGTTGCGGGTCTTAACCGGTAAACAAAAGAGCAAGACAATATCAACCGAAATGAAATATTTGCGAAGTGCCAGAGGGTTGACAAAACTAGATAGAATGAGGAATTAACAAATCACAGCGGATCTTAACATAGAAGCAATAGAATAGTACATAGAACAAAATCAATTAGGGTGGTGGGGACACCTACAAAGATTAATGGATAATAATAATAATAATAATAATAGTAATAATAATAATAATAAATAATAATAATAATAATAATAATAAGTGTAATAATGATAAGTGTAAAATCAACTGTATGCACAGAGGCGATTAGCAGAGAACCCAGGAACATGAGCTTACTCAGGAGACCCACGTCGAGGGACGAAACATATAAATATCTCGGTTTTGTGCCGAACCGTGGTATAGAAATAAAGACAGCCAAAGAAAATATCAAAGAAGCACTCAAAACTAAACTGAAGCAAACCCTGAGAACTAAGCTATCTGCACAGAACACCGTGAGCGCCATCAACTCCTATGCCGTACCAGTCCTCTCGTATAGCTTTGGTGTCGTCAGATGGACGATAACGGAGCTGAACGAGATCAATAGAATGATACGGGTATATTTCACACGACACCGGAAACACCATCCCAAGACATGCAAGGAGCGGTTTCACCTTCCTAGAAAGAAGGGAGGTAGGGGTATAACGGACATTAGACTACGCCACAAGAATTAAATAAAACTGTTGAAAAGATTCTTCCACAAGAAGACGGAAACCTGTCCTATTCACAAGACTGTCGTAGATCTAGACCAACGGTACACTCCACTGAGGCTACATGGCATAAAATATAACTGCGACCCAAATTACTCTGTTACAGCGTTAGAAACTCAGTGGAAACAGAAAGAATTCTACGGACGCTACTCACACATCCTAGAAGACAAAAACATCGATAAATTCCCACAACTGGCTGTTGAAGGGTAACATCTTTCCAGAAACAGAGGGAGTCATGTGTGCTATTCAAGATCAAGTTATCCCCCAAGATCCTACCTCAAATACATAATCAAAGACCCTAAAATAACTTCAACACAATGTCGTGTATGTGGAGAGGGTAACGAGAATATCGAGCACATCATAAGCGGTTGTAAGGTTCTAGCACCACGTGAATACACAAACAAGCACAATAACGTTGCAAAAATAATTCGTATGGAAATAAGCTATAAACTCGGTCTCTCGAATAACAGAACACCATATTACTGATATATTGCAGAGAGCGTGCCAGAGAATACCGAACACTTAGTCTACTGGGACAGACAACTAATCACCAGCAAACCAGTACAGCATAATAGACCCGATATTGTTGTATACATAAAACAGGAGAGTCAGATCATTCTGATAGACAATATACAGAAAAAACACAAAGAAAAATTGGATAAATACCTACCACTCGCTGATAACCTCAGGAAAACTTGGACAGCGAAGAATATAAGTATTGTTCCAATAGTGCTCGGAGCTACAGGAGAGATACCCAGAAACACCTTGCATCTCTAAACATACACTATGGCATTCATATAGAGATGTAAAAAACAGTGATCCTCTCGACTTGCAACATAGTCAGAAAAGTATTGAACCTCCCTCCTACCACTCAATAGTAAGATCACATATGCCTTGCAACTCAACTAGCCGGCATATGTGGGGATCACCGCTAAAGCGTGATAAAAAAATAATAATAATAATAATGTTTATTGAGCATACATAGAAAATAAAAACAAAAAGACAAAAACAATAAAAATATTAATCAAAATTAGTACCACATAGTAGAATTTTGGATCTTTTATGTAACATGGAATACAAATATGAAGGTTCTTCCGATTCTAACAATTTGTATAAAAATGTACCTACCATAAGATAACATAAATCTGTACTCAAGCTTAAGTATATTGAGTCTATTATAATGGGGAGTCACGTAATCTCTAGGAGAAATTGGAAATAAATAACGCAGACAACAGTTTTGGAGTACTTACTCTTGAAGTTTGCTTTGGATGTATTTTGTTAAAAAAATTATAGTATACTCCACTTCCATAGTCAAGATTGCTTAAAATTAAAGCATTCACTAATGTCCATTTAGTATCTTGTGGAAGAATGTTTTTAAATTTCCATAATGATTTAAGTTTTGGATAACACTGACTACAATTTTTTTATGCAATGCTTTTAGAAATTTTTTTTGTCAACTATTACCTATCCCCAGATCACGGACACTTTCGCTTACATTTAACACAGTATCACCTAACACTATCTGCTCGTTTAACATCAAGTTAGCTCTATTTATTGTTGTTTTTTTAGAATTTAAACGAAGACCATTTTTTCTTGACCATAGAAGTATATTTTTTAAGTTTACATTAAGTTCACCAATTAGTTTGTTTACATTTTCAGGTATACATGATTGTATATTTGTGTGTTGTTGGCGTATAGGTAGATACTCCATTCATTTGTGAGAACTTTAGACAAATCAGCTGTAAAAATCGTAAATAGTGTAGAACCCAGTATTCTGCCTTGAGGAACACCATACTTAACTTGCAGTTTACCTGACATAGTACCATCTATTCTTATCACTTGAGATCTATTACTCAAGTAATTTAAAAACCAGCGAAGCATTTGTTTAGCAGTAAATCACGATCAATTACATCGAATGCTTTGCTGTAGTCGAGAAGCGTAAGGTAAGTAACTTCTGTTTTATCCATGTTTCTAGCGATATCTGTAGAAGCGGTACCCTGACTGGATATTGCCGCAGATGTATTGGGTCATGAAATTGTTGACAATTTTTTCTAGAATTTTAGATAATATTCGTAACACGCTAATTGGTCGTAGGTCTTTTAAATCTCTAGCTATACTAGTTTTTGGTAGAGGATTAATAATTGCTTTCTTCCATATTTTAGGAACGGTGCCACTTTTAAAAGAAAAATTTACAATATCTACAATTAATTTTTTGCAAAACGGTAACACCATCTTTAGCATGTTTAAGTTAAAGTTATCACAACCAGTTGCATTTGACCTAAGTTTACCAATAATTGTTTCAATATCTTCTCCTGTTGCAGCTTCTATCTAGCACATTTGATTACTTAAACCGGGATATTTAGGTGGTGTTGACCTATAGCACATGTGAAAAGAATATGGGAAACTAAAACACCATTGAAACAAAAAATAGGAAGATCAATAGAAACCTGGGTCAATGTTATAGGAAAAATTTTAAAGAAATTATTTATAAATAGTTAATCTAATTTTAAAAATTTTATTGTAAATATGAATTGTAATTTAGTTACATTGTAGCCCCTTACACCCTTTAGGTAAAAAAAGAGATTTGATTGATTATTTTATAAAATGTGGCTGAATCATTAATTTTCTATATTTATCGAAAGTGCTCTACACACATACTTTTGTTTTTATTTTATTGTTATGTTTAACTTAAAAATTTGTTTATTAATTTATTTATTCGTACATTATACTTGAAAATGACTTTTATTTATTAAGTCGAAACTATATCGTTAATTTACATTTTTAATAATAAACCCGTATTGCCAGAAATAATCATCTTCCCGGAATGTATAAAGCCCAGATGATTCTATTTTTGTGTATGAACTTCAGAAGTTGCCGATAGGTGGCGATAGGTGTTATATTATTATAATATTTTAGTTTCTTGTTATTTTCACACTTAATACTCAATTTAAAATTAAAGATTAATTCAAACAAACTGAATAGTATATCCTAGTAATATTTATACAAATGAAATGTTAAAAACTTTTAAAAATCTATTTTTAAATTACCGCATTCTTCCGTTGTATGGTAATATTATTTCGCGATATTCAATCAATGACGAAACCGGAAAGCCAACGCATAACGCCATCTATCGGTGACTGAAGGAAACACTAACACGTATAAAGAATCTACTGCTTGTATCTATGGGACGTTCTACATTCCGGAGGAGATGATGTATTTCTGGTATTGCCCAATGACAAAGAATTTTTAACTTTCAACTACGCAATTAAAATTAAAATACATAAATATTTTTATTAAATGTAGGTATATTATGTTTTGTTTGCATCACGTTTATAGTATTAATGCGACCTGGTGCTTTTGTGTTAAATTAATGTAAGAAATTGCTTAAGTTGGTGTTTTGTTTTAGTATTTTATTTACGAGAATTTAAATATCTATTAAATTACTTTGAATATTTAAAGACTTAATTCGGAATAAAGCAATACCGTGTATGAAAGTGCCTTGTTGTATGATTCACACTTTCTTTACCGTAAGATACAAACATCAAAGGGATGAGCTCAGTCACGTTTAAGACAAAGTCTTATACCTATACCTATTACTTCATACAACCAATGTTTAAAATAGATCAGAGGTTTGTCAATTTTGTTTTGAGTCAGGTTTAGGTATTTATATCAATGTTGGCATGTTTAATTTATTGCGTATATGTGATATTTCCAAACCTGAGAATTTATTAATTGATGCAATCTTTAAATTTGAACTGTACTGATACCTACGGTGAATGTAGTGTATAAATGGGATAAATTTATTTAATTCAGTGATGCTTGTATTAAACTGTACTATTATGACCATGTCGTGTTTGTATAGCTAGTTGTTGGGCGAAACCTTCTTTCCTCAGGCAGAAATGAGCCCGTTTGGCTTTCAATATTTACGCAATGTCTATGATTGAGTGTTATTTGTTAGAGAGATTTTATCCTAGATAAAGGTAAGGTAAGGATATGGTAAGGAAGTTTCTACCAAGTTCACTCTGCTCAACGACAGTGTCATGCACCAGTAATTTGCGATAGCGTGTTGAATTTATAAATGGTGAATTGACAAAATATCCTCATATCTTTCTGGATGTTTTTTTATAAACTCCTCACTCGTTTGTTATTAATGGTACCGGATACATTCCAGCCTAAAAGATTTATTATGCTTCCTTTGGCTATTAGCCAACGTGACTAAAATTCATACATTACATAGCATTAATAAGTGCAGGCCGTGGGGTGGGTACGCGTTCATTTCTTGCAACTGCACAGTAGGTACAACTGCAGTACAGCTTTCGGGGCACTTCGCATAGTCGTCAATTAGTGTTGTTATTGAATTCTGATTTGCCGCAGGTATTCTTTAACGACTATCAGTCCCTTTAAGGAGCCAGTCATAGTCTTCAGCTGTGCCATGTTAGTTTAACGTCACACCCTTCGTGGACTCTTAGATAAAAAAGAAGATTAGTAGTTGGGTCTTGATCAGTAGTCATTTCAAATTGTGTCTTCAGTCCACTACATGTCGCTAGTAAAATAAACACCAAACAAACAAAATTGTCCAGACTTGTTTAATGTCGTCGTGTATCAATCGTTTGATGTTTCGGTAGTTTAGTTGTAGATGGCGACGTACCTCGATTGCGCCCTACTTAGTACGGGACGTGGAACGGTTCGCGACTTACAAATCTGGACGCAGCTTTAGGTGTCTTCACTTCTTTGTAATACCCAGGACTGGTTCTAACCCAACGTAGGGTGTTGAGGCTCTCTGCCCTGCTAACTCGTCAGCTTTTATGTTCCAAGAATACCCGAATGGCGTGTAAATGTTTTGACCTGACAGGGTATTGAGTCATGAGTGCATTAAAGCATTAAAACACGAGTTTAGATGAGATTCTTTGGCTCATAAGAGTTCTCACATTCAATAATTGCATAAATTTCTGTCCGATAGACCAGCTCTAGGTTGCCTAAAGGGGGAGAGCGAAACCTATATCCTCTATTTCATTGTATATATCTGATTCAGGTCGTATTCTCTAATTTAGAACTCTTCGTGTACCAAATTATGGCATCTTTCGGGTTCTTCTTTATGAAGTCTATCCAGTTATTCAAAAATAACCTCAAATAGTGCCTTATCAATGCACTTGGTGACTGTTAAACTTAGACAGTCAACTTTTTGGACCATGACTAGTCTCAGGATTGTAGTCTGCTGCATCATCTTTGATCACTATACACCAACAGAGTAGGTGATGGGGGCCTGTCCACCCTTGTGTACTGCCAGTACACCATTCTTAGTCTGAGCCCCCATTGTTTGCCATACTTTCGATATGCTGGTTCCACATAAGCTTGGAGTCAAAAATTACTACCAAGTATTTCATCTCCCCCAGACATAACTAATTCACACCTGTTCAGAAAGAGAGGTTATAATATGACCTCTAGTTTTCTTTTAAGTGTGAATGGCTCTACAGTGGTTTTATGGAATAAATTTTTTGAATCTTTTGTTCTAATCTTTTTGGAAAAAACTTGCATTCTGAAATTAATTGTTATTGTCCAAGAAGTTACCAGTTTTATCTAATCTAACCAAATTGAAAAAAAGTGAAAAAACTAAAACGGTAAAGAAAGAAAAGAATTCAATTTTGAATACTTCAAAAATATAGGAAGAAATACAAGAAATTATTGAAGTAGAAATTATTACGTAACAATGACAATCAGATCGAATATAAAGAAGAAGAAGAAAAAGCTTTTACAGTCAGATTTGTTATTGAAACAAAAACTTCTTTCCGGATTAAAGGTATTTTCATAATTAGCCAGACTTCTTTTACTCTAGGATCTGGTTTGGTTAACAATATGATTGCCTAACTTTTAAGGGTCTACCTTAAACTTATGTTTGTCTGTTTCAAATTTCTTGCCTTAATAATAGTTGGTTGCGTAATCTAGTGCCGCCTCGTGGTATTGTTGCACGTCAAAGTAGTATTCTATTAAAACGACCTTGCTAACTGATGTGTAAGCAGTTACAATGTTGATTCTTCGATTATCAATGTCAACTAAGCATTGTCTTCAAAAAATCTCAAATCGCCTGCTAAAATTTGCAACAGATGGTCAATTGCAAAACAACACCGAAAATAACTTTTCTTTTTGGGACTCTTCAGGAGTGAGAGAACTCAAGTGTAAGTTCACAATAGAACAAGAATCGGCTTCTAATTAAAACACTAAAACAATAATTAAGATCCTTGACGAACACATAGTTGTTAATCACACATTCGTCTTATCTGAGAAAAAGCCATTGAGAATAGTGATAAGGAACTTGCATACTCCACTGATAAAGTAGTAGATTAAAGATAGCACTACAAGCACAAGGTCAGCAAGTAAAGAAAATCACTGAAGTATCATGCAAAAACAATTCCATTTTACTTATTCTTTGTTGATTTTGTAGAACAAACTAGCAATAAAGAAATACTCTTCTAATGCCATCATATTAAAGTTCAATAAAGAAAAAAGAGATGCCAATGTTATAGTCACACCTAAATCTATTGCATAAAACCATTCTGTTGTGTGAAATGTACAGCAAACGACAACTATAGAACATGTCCCAAAAAGAAAGAGAAGAAAGAGAAAGTGGTACCCTGCAACAGACGACGACGCACAGATATAAGAATCCTAGGAACCAAACTGTAAGTTTGTTTAAAATCAATCGGCTAAAATATATTTTCACATATCAAATTTCTTATTGGTCGACCGTGGTTAGAGACATATCTCAATATATGTGTAGAAGATAACAGAAATCAGGAATAAAGGACAAGTATGTGAGTTTCTAACTAGGGACAGAACAAAGGAAGAAGGAGAGATGTAAACATACATCAAAAAATTCCAAAATCGCATGATAAGTACGCTACAAGAAAAAGAAAAGAAGCACATAGTACATACGAGAGAATAGAAGAAAAAGAAATAAGAAAAGGAGGAATAAAAAAAGCAGAGTTGGACGAAGCTTTTAAACAATTGAAGAAAGAAAACGCGACAGGCACAGATGGAACACAAGGGGAGCAGGGGAAATACACAGAAGAAAGAATGACAGATAGAACCAGGAAAGTAATGGAAAGGATATGCAATATTGTGCCAAATATACAAAGGCAAAGATAAGCAAGATGTGAATAATTAGAGGGAAGTAAGCATAACAAATGTAGAGTACAAAATGTACGGCGAGATGATAAGAAGAAAAATGAAAAAAACTGGAAAATATATATATAATAAAACAAGTTATAAATAAGAAAATAGGAAAGAAAGGAGGAAAAGTATACGTTATATTTATAGACATAAAAGAAGCGTTTGACAAAGTGAATAGAAGAATACTATAGTAAGTGAACACATAATAAGGGCAGTAGAAGATACAAGAATACAAAATGCAGAATAAAATTAAAAGGAAAAGCTAGAGGAAGTGTTTTGGACGGAAAAATGGCTGAAACAAGAATACAAATTGAAAAACAAACATAATAACACTAACTTATGCAGACGATATAGTGATGTTCACAAGGATAGAGGAAAAGATGCGGAAGATAATAAATACAAATTGAAACAGCAAACATAATAACACTAGCTTATGCAGACGATATAGTGATCTTCACAAAGATAGAGACAGAGATACGGAAGATAATAAATACGACAGTGAAATATTTAGAAAAAAGTAACTGTAGAAAAACAAAAATGATGGTATTTATGAAGAATAAAGGAGGAGATTGAAAGAGTGGATAGATATAAATACTTAGGATACATCATAAGGTACGATAACAAGGGACAATGACCAGATAAGGAATTTAAAACAAAAAAGATCTAAATTTTTAGGTTAGTTATGAGGGTTAGGAAAACGTGTTTTGAGAAAGATATGGGAAAGAGAAAGTAGTTGTTCGAGAGAGTAGTGAAAGGTGTGATTATGTACGGAGCAGGAATTTGGGAGTGGAAAGAATGGGAAGAGCTAAAAAGAATACAAAAAAGATATTGGAGATGGATGCTAAGTTTGGAGAGACACATTCCTGGATATTTAATAAAGGAAGAAATAGGTCAAAGGAATGGAACACTAAACTGCAGCGTCTATATAACAAACTAAAAAACACCAAAAAACTGCACCAGTGTTTTTCAGTTTGTTGGAGAAAATAGTAGTAGAAGCAGGAAAGAGAAAAATAAGATTTGAGAAAATAATGGAGAACATGAAAGATAGTGAAATTTTGTATGAATGTTGGAAATGGTTAGAATTAGGAAAGGTAAATCACGGAGAAGAAGAAAGAAAAGCATATTGCAGAAGAGAAAGAAGAAAGGTAGAAGAAGAAATAACAATGAGGGACAAAAATAATTAGATACAAAAAGGAGATTGAGGATCAGAAAAGGAAGGGCTGACAATGCAAGAAAAAAGATGCTAGTTAGGTTCAGACTAGGTAATAAAGACAACAAACATAAATATTGGATGAAAGACAAATAAAGTTTATGTAAAATGTGAGGGAATGATTGGGTAAATATTAAACATCTAAGAGAAGAATGTGTGGAATTAAGGAAAAACGGAATAAGAAGAGGAAGTTTACTTAAAGAAAAAGGAGGTGGTACAAAGTAGATGAAAGAGGTAGACAAAAGAAAAAATGGTTAGAAGAAAGGAAAAGAAAAATAATGACAATAGAATAAATTATTATTTTGAATTAAATTGTGAGTTTTATTTATTTAAGTTAAGAAAAAATTGCTTCTTAAAGCAATCTCATACTTTTTTCTACCAGTATTCTACGTACAGCATTTTTTCTGATACAATGGAAAACTGCACAAATTTTACCTATGCCGATGTTCTCTAGACTCTGTGAAAGACTATTTCTGACTAAGTTTCTTTGTCCGGAGTCATTTTCAGCATGAAACAGCCAGGCCTTTGATAACATGCAGATCTTCTCTTATAGCTGAAGCTGTTTTTACTCTATACTTACTATCTAATCATAAACTGTACGTTCTATACCTACACAGTTCAATTCTTTATGACCATTCTGACCCTCTTGTAGCTGTAACTAATTTTTAGTAAAATCTGGATACAGTAACTGTCTGATTCCAAAATTTGCGATTTAAACTCAATACTATCAAATCATTGCAGATTACCTTTACCAAACGTTTCAGACGTAATTATAAAATATTTTGAAATGCATCTAGACCAAAAAGAAAAAAATTGAATCCCAAAATTAAAACCTACCACGAGTTATTAAACCGCAACTCCTGGTTTTCTCTGAACAAAGAATTGTTAATCTATAAAAATATACTGAAACTAACTAACTAACATAGAAATTTTGGAAGAATTCCAGTCGAGAACAGTTCGCATCATCACCGAAGCTTCCTATTACATACTTAACACAGACATATGAAATGATCTGCATTTAAAGACAGTAAAAGAAGAAATTACCAAATTTAGTGATTAGAAGAAACACATCAAAACTCATTAGTGTCAGATTTGATTGATAAAAGTAAACAAATGCGCAAACTAAAGCATTTTAAAACGACCAACCTTTCTTTTCATTTTTACACAGTTGTGTAGCGCCTTTCAGAAACTTATGAACTGTGACGCTGCAATCGGTTTAGTTTCAAAATTTTGTTGTTATTCATCCTACAAAACTAGCCGAATTTCCAGAAAATAAATTAAATGTAGACGTTTGCATATTTTAGATAAAAATTTATTTTATTGAGCGTGACACATTTAAATTTGGTGGGTCATTGACCAATTGACCTTATTGACAAACCGACACTTGTTAGTTATATACCAGTGAATTCTATAATGGACTTCTAGGGGCTGTAAGAAAAAATTTTCTCTACTTATATCATTTTCAAATAAAATACTGAATGCCTTATTATTAACATAAATTATAGATAATAATAACATCATTACATTGAATTACAATTTCTGTCCATTATTTAGCCAGTATGATCAACAATTGATAATAAAATTAAATTTTTAAACAACTCTTATAGATTCAAAAATAACATAATTATGGAGATAATCGACGGTGAAATTTTAAGATATGTCTTTATCTGCCATTTACTCGCAATCTTTCAATTGTCGTGTTATGACAGTGTTGGTACTTTACACCAATTACTAAATAATTTTTAGCACACAAATTCTAAATTTTTAACATTGTTACGTTAAGCTTTTAGTACCAATTAAGTAATTCTGTTCTAAATAATTGCAATTCAAGTGATGAAACAAACCGTTGTTAAATAGCACAATGTCAAGATTAAGAAGTTTGTAGAAGTATTGGAAATTTTATAAATCCATAGTTAACGATTGCAAAAATTGATAGGTAATTAAAAAGTTGTGGGTTATTTGTTATATAACGGATCGATTAATGCGTGTGATTAGCTAGAAGCAGTTCCTGGAGACGAGTCATTTATTTTCTGTGAAGTTTTTGCAATAATTTAAAAGTATCTACTGTATAGATTACAATCACCTTGCACATTGTTGGTATCCCATACATAGAAATATATACATTTAAATTATTTTACTTAAATTAAATTAAGAACTACATACTTTAATAAACAGTTTGAAAACAATAAACGCGTGAAACTATGTTGATGAAGTATCACGCTAGGTGGTCTTATCTTACATCAAAGACATACTGACACGTAAGTGTTTCGAACAGTTAAAACCTCGAAAGAATTTTTTTAAAATAAGTAGCCGGATGGTACACCTTTCTATAATTTATGTGTAATGCTGATGATATTTTTGATACAAACAAAAAATCTAGTAATTAGTAGAACTGTTAGGACCTCTTCTAGATGGAGGTGACAAGAAAACAATTCATACATTTCATCACTCTTTAAAAAAAGGCATTTTAGAGACATAATCTCGACTTAATCTACAATAAGATTTTACAAATTTTTAAAAAATAATCTCGTAAGAATCTAGGCTTCCATGCCGAAGCTATTCCGGAACCGGACCGTGTCGAAACGGTAAAGTTAGTTGACAACGTTTCGTTTAATATTATAAGAAGCTTCATCAGTGGAGAAATTATAAGTAAACGAAAGTGTTCTGATTATTGGTTCACCAGTTTCGGGGAGAGTTAGTTCATTATATTTTCATTTTATTTTATAATTCGAACCAGTTATAAAATCCTGTAAACAATACACGCTGGAACTAATAACCAACCACTCTTTAACGAAGGAAGAAAAAAAATAATATGAAGAAAGAATATTTTGGACCAAGTTCAATATTGGGCAAGAAAGTCAAAAATAAGTGGATATGACACTTTTTTCAAACTTCAAGGTGACTTTTAAGTTAGCAGAAAAGTTAGACGTCAATCATCGTTTTAATAAAGCACTGGTCTAGGAGGTTTTCCATGGTTATGTATTTGTACAAAAATCAGAAGCAGTCTCAATTAATCGATCTTTGGGCATAAACAAATTATATCGAATATTATTTTTGAATAATGAAACAGGCATTAACCGAAAACAAATGAAAAAATACTGTTATAGCTTCTGAAATGGAAAAAAAATTATTCCTTGGGCGATAAAGAGAACAAAATCAGCTAACAACAAGAACATATTTTTCAATTGGTTTAAGAAACAGTTCCTTCTTCGTAAACCTATAGAAAACATATACTGCTGTTAGAAGCTATACTTCTAATTGTTGCAATATTGAAATGTTGGAATACTACCATGACATTATTTTTGTGTTTACCGAGAACCATATGTACTACTCAATTTTTTATAACTTCTCGACAGATGTTTCTTTAAATCTGAACTATTATGCCACTTGCAATCTGTTTATCAAAAAGAATCAGATTTTAAATGACTACCGCCCTGATATGAATTTACAGAAAACCCTCTCCAAAACTCAACAAATAACCTCAAAAAAAGATGAGATTTTAATACAAAGTGGTTCCTGTAAAGGATCTTACTCCAGAAAAAATGTTTGATGGTATTGTCCCAGTTGTTTCCACTCCTATTGAATGTGAGACAAAAAAACAAAACTGAGGGAGATTTGGACAGATAAAACTGTTAGAAAAACCATGAACGGATAAGAAACCAAAAGCAGCGATAAAATATTCGTCTAAACAGATAAAAATTGCACGAAGGCGATGACGGGAACAATTCTTTTCGTGACTCCTCAGACGACTTGCAAGGATTCTGTTTACAAATTAACAAATTTGATTACTGGGTGGTTGTTTTGCATTAGTTTTACAATTTTTGGTGCAAATATAAAATATGGAAGGTGATCAGTACCTTACAGCACTCCATGGACAACAAGAAAAACATGTTGTTCCAGAGAATGACCACTTTGGTTTCCGGACCTGGTCATCAAGACCCTCCCGGATAATTAGGAATAAATGTACAACACAATTTCACAAAACACAATCACATTACACACTTAATTAATATTATTACATGTAAATACTAGGGTGGGTAAGGGTTGGCATGTTTAGGTTTTAGTGGTTTTCCTAAACCTTGAAATAAATGCTTTGCGAAGGCGAACCAATCCACAGTTGCACACGGTTTCGTCACCACACTATACAGGTTTATACTGATCTTCTGGGGCACCATACATAACTCTTACATCACAATACAATATTTGAAAATGTACCATACATTTAAATTTATTAATTTTAGCTATTTCAATGGTGGTGTTATCTATAGCTCATATATGAAGCCGATTCTTACTCAACGCCGTCGACAGATAAAGGTGATAAAGGATATAATGTTGGGGTTTAGTAAAGTCGTGTATGAATATTTTGGGCCTTCTTCATTTTTGATCTAATTTGTATTTATTTTCACATTTTCAATCTTGTCAGATCCTATTTTGATTCCTTTCCTCTTTTTTAACTTCTCTCCATTATGTATTACTGTAGGTACTTCTTTGTTATTTAGTGTTGTCTCCTTTGGGTAAAAATAGTTTTTTTTGTCTTTGTTACCGTTCAAATTTCTCGAATTGAGGACGTAGGTCGTAAGTCGCTTTAGAACGTGTGTCGCCAGTAATGCGGTGCGACGAAAGTTTAATTTGATCAACTTTCCGAGACGGACGGCGGACATTTTCTCTTTTCTCGTTGGTGCACGTGGGTGTTTTAGCGCCTTCTCTAAAATGAAATTCTCACCAAAAACTATTTATCGTTGGTTTTACAATTTCCAATATAAATTCGCGTTTACATTAATCTGGTTACATTCACCGTGAGTATTTGGGTTTCTTTTCTATTTGTTTTAATTCTGATTGCTACTAATGCTTTTAGCACGTTGTGTTCGGCATCTTATACTCGTTATATTCAATTCAATATTTATTTTGTCTTAAAAAATTTCTATAACAAAAGATTAAGTTTTTTCCTTTATCATAGAAAAAAATAAACAAAAAACAACATAATATTTCATTAAATTATAATTCAACTAATTCCTGTTTTCTTCTTCAACCTTCCATTCCTCTCTTCTCTAAACCTTCAGTATTTTTCTTTTCCTCTCCTCCATCCCTTTCCTCCTCTCCAACACTTCCCTCATCCATTGTTTTCCTTCCCCTTTCTTTCCTAGTAGTAACTTCCATTCCTTTTCCTCATGTCTTGTTTCCCTGCATCCCTCTTTTATATGTATTATATTTTCCCATTCATCCCCACACAACCTGCATACTCTCTCCTTATCACTCATCCAATATTTATTTTCTTTTTCTTCATTACCCATTCTGAACCTTGCAATCATTCTTATTTCATTCATTCCTTTTCCTTCTGTTATGTACCTTGGTGTCTTGTCTGTCATTATTTTAATGTATTTCTCGTTATATTTTCCTTCCTTTATTATTATTATTTGCCCTTCTTTCCTGCTTCTGATTATCTTTATCTCTTGCAATTATTTCCTCTTCCATGTTTCTCCCCCATCTCTTAATCTCTTTATCTCTTCTCGCGTATCCCACTCTTTCATAGTATTTTCTTCTTTCTTCTTCCCCATATTTTACCTTCTGTGCCTCGATCTCTTTTCAAACTTCATAAAGTATTCATTTTCCTTCCTATTTCCCATTTTTTTTCATACCTTACTGCAATTCTTCCTGCTTGTATCCTTATTTTTCTATTTCTAGCTCTTCTTTCACTATATACCCCGGTGTCTCTTTCTCTAGTCTTAACGTCCACTTCCAGTATTTCTGCTGTATTTTCTCCACCTTTTGCCATTCCCTCCATACAGTACCAGACTTCTTACCAAACATCCATCTCCTTTTCTGTATATCTTTACCAAATATCCTTTCCCTAACCCCATACTTGTCCTACTATTCTATTTCCTTTCATTTTCATCTCTTTTATATGGTCTCCATCTTTGTTATCATATCTGATGTTGTAACCTAAGTATCTATACTTGTCTACTCTTTCTACTTCCTCCTCCCCCCACCACCATTTCACCTCCTTTCGTCTTCCTTTTCTTTTTTTAAATTCCATAATTTTTGTTTTCCCGACATTTGCTGCTAGTTTTTTATTTTCTAGGTATTTCTTCATAAATTTACTACTCCTCTCATCTCTTCTTCATTTCTCGCTATTGCCACAATCCGCGTATGCTAAAACCCATATCTTTTCCTTCCTACTACTATTCCTCCTACTTGATTTTTTTCCATTTCCTCCTCAAGATCACTAATGTATATCGAGAATAAGATTGGGCTTAGCGGACATCCCTGTTTTAGTCCTTTTTCCGTCCTAAATTCTCTACCTAGCTTCCTCCTTACCCTCGTTCTACACCTTGTTTCTTCGTATATTTCCTCTATTGCATTTTTTATATCTCTGTTTATTCCTACCTCCTTCATCCTTTTCCATAATCCCCCTCTTTCCACATTATCAAATGCCGCTTTAATGTCTAGAAATATTGCGTACATATTTCCTCCTTTCTTTGCTAACTCTTTATTAATTATGTGCTTTAATATGTATATATTGTCTATTGTTCCTCTTCCTTTCCTAAATCCTGCTTGCCAATCCGGTATTACATTCTTTTCTTCTATTTCTTTTTCCAATTTTTTTCTAACTATTTCCGCATATATCTTATAGCCCGCATTCATTATACTCACTCCTCTATAGTTGTTCGCTTTCTTTCTATCTCCTCCCTTGTAAATTGGGCATATTATTGCCTCTCTTCATTTTTCTGGAAACCCTTCTCCCTTCTATATTCTCTCGAATACTTCTCTTACTTTTTCTCTCATTCTTTCTCCGATGTACCTCCATTGTTCTCCTTGTTTTCCATCCGTCCCTTCTGCTTTACCTTTTTTTACTTTATTTATTGCTCTCTCCATTTCTTCTTTTCTATTCCACCCTCTCTGTGTCTTATCCTTTTTTTTCCAACTTCTTCATTATTTGCTGTTTTTTCACTCTCTCCTACTAACTTCTTACAGTGTTCTTCCCATTTTCCCACATCTATATTTGCTTCCATCCTTCCTCTTTTTTCCTCTTTTAATTAATGTATTCCCATACCTGTCCTTCATTTTTAATTTCTCTAATCTTTATCTAGGTTTGTTTTTTATGTTCTTCTTTATTTTTTACACATATTCCCTTAAAATTTTCTTTTAACCTTTTGTATTCATCTATCTCTATCTTTCCTTTTTTTCATTTTCTTCTTCCTTTTCTTAATTCCTTTTCCCCTTCTCGCATTCTCCGTTCCACCAATCTTTTCTTTTCCCTAATTCTTGTTTTCTTAATTTATACTTTATCTTCTCTGTTGCCAATTCCATCCTAGCTGTAATTTTCTCCATCTCTTCCTCCACCTCTCCTTTAGTATTTACTTCCTCTTCCATTTCCATTTTATATCTTTTTATACTCTCTTCAGTCTATACTTTCTTTTCTCTCCATACCTCTTCTTGTTCTTGTACCTCTTTCTTTCCCTCTTCCATCATGACTACTTCTAGCGACTGATGGTCCGATTCTATTACCTCCCCTATTCTTAGTGTTTCTATGACCTCCTTACTTTTTCGTTTATAATCACATAATCTATTACTGACTAGCCTCTTTGTCCCACATATGTAAATTCCCATTTCCTTCTTCTTCCAAATTTCCGTTCATTATTGTCCAACCTCTCCCTTTACATAGTTCTATCAAAATTTTTCCTTGTCTGTTTATTTTCTTATCCATTGATATCCTATTTCTTATCTCTCTATTTACCATTATTCCTCCCTCCTCTCCTATCCTAGCATTCAAATCTCCTCATATAATCAAATTGCCTTCATCCCTTTCTTCTATTGCCTTTTCTATATTTGCTTTTGTTGTGTCCATTTTCTTTCCATATATCGTAAAATATTATACTTTTCCCCCTTTTTCCGTCTTTACTCTAATTTTAATCATCCCCTCTACATTTTCTTCTTCTATTTCCATTTCTATTTCCCATTCTTTTCTTACCCTCACTATTAGTCCTCCTTTCGCCCTTCCTAAACCTACCATTTTAAAACTCTTTATATAGTTCCAAAAATCTACACCTTTGTTTTTTATCCCCGCAATGTTCCAAAATAAGATCTTATTTTTCTCTTTATTTTTTACCCCCACCCTCTTTTACCCTTTTTTTGCCCTCCCTCCTTCTCAATTTTTAGTTTTTGGTGTCCATTTTCTTATCCTCCCTCTTTCTCCACCCATCTTCTTTCTTCTCCCTCCACCCACATTTTCCTGTATCCAATTTTCACTCTTAAACCCTCTTCCTCCACTTTTTTTTGCTTCCATTCTTATCTTCATCTGTATTTCCCTCTCCCTCTTTGTCCTATCTTCGCCTATGTATATTTTGGTACCTTTCATTCTACTTTTATCCTTTAGTATATGTATTTTGTCCTCCAAACTCGACATTTTTATAATCACTATACCTTTTCTTATCTCCACGGCTTCTTCTATTTTCTTTTCCAATCCTAGCTTCATCTTTATTAGCTCCTCCATTTTTTGTTTTAGTTCATACTTTTCTCCCTTTATTTTCATCCCCTTTATTACCAAATTTTTCTTCTTTTCTTTTTTTCTAAGAGTTCTACTCTTTTCTCCAGACCATCACACTTCTCTTCCAAGTATTTGCACTTTACCTCAAACTTTTCGCCCATTCTTTTTATTTCCTCTTTTATCTCTTTCATTTCCTCATTATTCTTCTCTTGCACCAATTTCATTTCCTTTATTTCTTTTAACATTTCTTTCCATATCATTTCATTTCGTCATCGTTTTCTTTTCTTTTTGCTACTTCTTTAAACCCTTCCTTTTCTTCTCTCTTCTTCTCCTGTTTCCCTGGTGATCTTTCAATTTTTTTACTTCTTCTAAATAACCTATACAATTCTTCTTCCTGTCTTCTGTTTCTTGTGCTTGTATTAGACCCTTCCGATTCCGACATTTTGATAAATTCTTTCTTTCTAAAATTGTTTCAGATTTTCCACCTTTGTTGATTAATTGTAATTGAGATAACCCTTCACTAATTACTTTACTAATTTATACCCCATTAAACAAAGTTTATCGTTTTAAAATTTCGAAAATTATTTACAACTTTTAAGCGTAATTTAAATTTGATTAGTTTTACATGTAAAACATTCGCTAAAATGTTCTCGCGTGATACGCTTATCATATCTCGCACGCCACTCGTTATCTATGTCCTCTTTCTCTTTCACTTAATTAAACCTATTCGTATTCTTTACCGATAATTCGTCTATTTTAAAATGTTCATTTAATATTCAATTACTATAACTCACTCTAACCCACGTCTTTACGTTACCACTGCTTGAAACCGAATCTAATACTCGTTATATACGTTACTGGGATAACTCTCAAGGGTGCTGGAGTAGCTATCTAAGAACCTTCCCTATTAATGCACGACAACACCACGGCTCCGCAGTAAATAAGCCGCAGGCCAACGGGGAGTACCACGTCGTCAGAGGTTGGTTATGTCGTATATCTCTAGCGAGGAAGTCACCGGTGTGCTGTTTTTTTCCGTACGCCACCCCTTAGAGGAATTCTTTGGGTCTATCTACCTTCCTTGAACTGTCGATAGCAGAAAACTTTAATTCCCGGAACTACACTTGACATATTACAGCTAAGTTTTAGTATTTAAATCATTTACTCATAAATAATTAAGGCGAATAAAGCTCGGGTACAGATGACACAAACGGCTTGATAATTATCATTTAAGTAACTTTATTTGGTGTATCTTTGACAACCGCAAATTTGATTTAAAGCAGCTTAATAAGGGCTGGGGTGCTTAATTTTAGGGCGGTTGTCGCGGACACAAAAAGCCTTTTGGATTTGCGGGAGGTATTTACCATTTCTTTTATTGTTTAAAGTTAGTGTAACCAGCCGTGTGTAAATGATATGTGTACGCAGAGCCTTAATAGCAGCTACTTTTTCGGTTTAATTTGAATGAGAACTCTTAACTTAAGCATCTCACTAAAGCTTACCTGCAACGCGACATCTGAACCTAATTTATTGCAAGCGAGGCTGCTGCTAACGTATGTAACTATATGCGACAGTCTCTCTATTTCTGTCACATCATTCTACTATTTTTGTTTATTTTTAAGATTTGTTTGTGATACTGTATTGTATGTCTCTCTCTCTCTCTCCCTCTGGTTTGTGTTCGATCTAGCATATTAGTTTTAAGTAAAACTTGTTGATCCCTTGTGACGCTTTGTTAGACCAGCAGTCAGAATTCTTACAGCTATTCAGAAATTCACGCAACTCTTCGACTAAACCGGACGCTGCTGTTCTAACTACTATAAATATTTGGTTTATCCTCCACTAATTTATTGCGCTACATTGAGCCAAATTCCCTTACTTTTTCTTTCTAGGTTGTACCGCTAGAACCGTCGCTCCTTTTGATATTTTGTAAACTACAACCGTTACACCTTGGATTAAGCTAACACAACCATTAAAAAAATTTTTTTTAGTGTAAGGCAAGCCAAAGAAATTAATATATCTATGCGACATTTTTGTATATTCTTAACCTTCGTTCTCGATCATATCCATATACAAGATAAAACGAGATGGAAATTAACTTTCTTAACAACCTTCTCTTATGATGTTTAAACGTTGTATTTGCAGCATTCATACTATACTCTTTCATTTTTTATATCAAGTCCAAATTTTATCAGTAATCTCACGACCCATATAATCATTCCACTTTCCCACTACAATTTTAGAACATTTCCGTTGTTTATACTTTACTGCGCTGGATATTTCTTCAATCTGCTCTTTGTCGTGTGAAACTAGTATAAGATTTTTCAATATGGACGAATTGTTTTAAATTGAAAGCTTAAATTTATAGTAGGATCTACGAGTTCTTGGCCTGACTAAGATTTTCAGTTAAAAATTGATTTTATTTTTCTACATAATCTCCTTTGACTTCCACATACTAGATCCAGTATTCTAACATCACTTCCCGGAAGTGAAAGTCTGGAAGGTTGTGAAAACAGATAGAAGTCTGTGAGTGCCAAGTTAGGAGAATAGGGACGGATAACCGAGAAAATGATACCCCAAATCCCTCAGTTTTCCCAACTTGGTAAAAGATTATTTATTTCTTCTACAAGCCAGGCCTCTTCACCCAGATTTAAGCATCCAGCTGGTCAAAAAGGTTAGAGTAATATTCACCTGTAATTGTTCTGCCTTTTGCAATAAACTCTATCAACAATATCTCTTTTGCATCCCAAAACACGCTGGCTATGACCTTTCGGCAGAGGCAGATGTTTTGCACCATTTCTTCCGATATCCCCACAGCCTGAGCTATCTCATTCATCTTCATTCGTCTATTTTCCAACATTTTTTAATGGTTTCCGGTGTGGTTGCGGTTTTTGACCGTTCTTCACATGGGTGGTCTTCGACGAATGTACGACCACATTAAAATTCAACTGCCTACTTTTTAACGGTTGACATGGAACGGGTAAAAAACGATAAATAGTTTAAATTAAAAACGATTACTAAATTTCAAAAATAAAATATTGTAATTTTTCTATGGAAAAAAAACAAATTGAATTAAATCACGACAAAACTCTCAAAAATGCTTTATTATATTAAGAACCTGTATATTTATTAAAATGAAATATTGATGAAGTTTTGAATCTGTAAAATAAAGAAAAACACAATACATAAAGCGATAAATTAAACACACACTTCAAAAATACAGTACTTGGTAACAGTTGATTATTTAAAACAAAGAAAATATAGCAAAATTTACATACAAAAAAGGAGAAAATGTATTTTCGAGTAAAGGTCGAGAATAAACAAAATCTAATTATTATAATTTCCTTGAAAACTTTGTCTGTCTGTCTGTCTGTTTATCATCTCCTCCGAGGTGTTTAAAAAATAACTGAATACACCATTTGATAGAGAATTTTAAGGCGGTCTGGATGCAAAGGTTTTTGAAACTCTAACTTAACCCCCTGGGGGGCTGGCCACACCCACTCTGCCTAAACTTCAAAATTTTGTCATTTTGATTTTCTGCTTTTTTTATTTATTTATTCTTGTTATTTTTAAAATTTAAAAATAATTAAAAAGTAAGAGTAAATATTTTTTCAACCCAATAAACATAAAATGTTGAAATTCTTTCTACGTAAAAACAAATTGAATTGATTTAAGAAAATATTTATTTAAAAAATTAAAATTAAATTTTGATACAGTATTTTTAAAATAAAAAATACCAAAATAAAAAAGCGGCAAATTACATAATCACTTAAAAATACTATACTTACTAATAGTACATTATTTTAAAATATAATAAAATTTACCCCTAACAAAAAGATACAATGTGTGTTTGAGTAAGATCGAGAATAAACAAAATAAAAAACAAAACAACAAAATTTTTCTCTAAACGGTTTGTTATTTGTGTTTATTGTTGTCTAAGTAATATTTACTTTAGTTTTATATATTGATTACTTTTAAATAATTTTTTGTTCTGAACCTAATACTTTTTTATAATTTTCTTATTTTAAAATATTGGTCAGGATTGTTGGTAACAATTCTGATTATTCTTCTTTTGTTAATTCATTCATATTAGTTTCATATATTTAATTTACTTTTAATACTGTTAATTTTTTAATTATCTACTTTTTTGTGTGTAATTGTATGTCTTTTATTCCATTTTTAATATTATAATTTTAAAATTTTCAAAAATATTAATTTAAAAAAGTTACGACAAAATGTATTACTTTAAGAAAAATAAAAATTACGAAAAGATTTAAATTTTAAAATAATAAAAAAAGACATCAAATAATTATTAATTTTTTTTATTTATTCAAGTAATTTTTAAATCAATATAGAATTTGCCAATTTTAAAAATAAAATTTAATTAGAAATTGCTAACATTCTCACTCTTAGGATTTATTTAATCGTATGGTACATTTTAAATATTGTATTGTGATGTAAGTGTTATGTATGGTGCCCCAGAAAATCAGTATAAACCTGTACAGTGTGGTGACAAAACCGTGTGCAATTGTGGATTGGTTCGTCTTGGCAAAGCATTTACATCAAGGTTTAGAAAAACCACTAAAACCTAAACATGCCAACTCTTACCCACCCTAGTATTCACATGTAATAATATTAATTAAGTATGTAATGTGATTGTGTTTTGTGAAATTGTGCTGTACATTTTTTTCTTATTATCCGGGAGGGTCTTGATTACCAGGTCCAGAAACCAAAGTGGTGATTCTCAGGAACAACATGTTTTTCTTAGGATTGAAAAATATTCTGGGATACCTCTAGGTCTGTGCGTTTTTATGCTTTTATTTCAAACACATTATACTAAACGGCTGACTTTGTTTGGTTTAGAACTGGTGCTGATTCATTCCAAACTAATCAGAGCAGTTATCGTTAGAGTGATAACATTGCAAGGTTCGAACAATAGATATTTATGAAAATTTCGTCAAATCCCAATTTGCTTTGTTGTTTTTTGAATCAATGACTTCAAAAATCTACTGTGGTTGTATTTTGACTAAAAATTCTGACTATGTTAAGTAAAAAATTCAATTTTCTATTCACATAACTTCAAGGTAGGTGTTTTGGAAACATACTCTATATACTATAACTATCGGTAATCAGCAGTGGTTTTTCAGTGTGACGTGGACTTTTCTATAACTTGTTAAATATTTTTGCTTACTTCACTATTAAACATTTTGGAATCTAGTCATCATATGATGTCGAATCAAATGTTTTGTGATAATAATTTTTTTTACAATTTTTATACCTAGTATAATTTTATCTATTACTAACTAATTATTTGTTCCTGTTTTTTCTTCGACTTCGTTTCTGTTTTGATGAGAAAATAAAAATTCTGTGACACTAGATGTTGCCGGTAGCGGATAATCACTCACTCATGATCCAGATGGGAGTCTATTCTAGTGCAAGAAAGAACCCCTACTTAAGCAAGTTGCTATGATAAATTGGAGAAAATCATATCCCCACCTTTACTTTTGATCTATATTTGATTCTAAAAAACTCCCTCCCTCCAATCCTACCAGCACGGTTAAAAACCTCAAAATAAGCTTACCAATAATAGGCAGCAGGTCTCAGTATCTGGCAGATCAGCAACTCCCTGGCTACGGTGGGAGTCAGAAAAGTTCGAAAGCAAGGGGTGCTGAGCATCCCCAGAGTAGATCAGGTTACCATAGAAATTAGACCGCAAAGTATTAGATGCAAAAGAATCAATGTTACAAAAAAATAATAGAACAAGAAGAAGAATTACACATCATAAAGATAGAGTAAAGAAGAAAGGGAAAACTTAAATCGGGAAACGATAAAAAGTGAGTTTCTTAAATAACTAAAGTAGAACTTATTTGCCCAAGAATTCCAATGCTCCAGTTAAGTTCACGTCAAGATAGGCAACATACTTTACATAAAATAATTACCGTAATCTACACATAAATTTTGAAAATTGTTTTTTCTACAAAAAAGAAATTTTTCCTTCAAAGGGTTGAACCGGGAGAAATTCCTTATCGCTGTGGAAACAGAAGTTCAAGGAGCAACGTTTAGTGCAATTTTTTGAAGGGAAAAGAACTAACAAACATTTATTCTTATAAAATGTATAGCACAGATGAGTCAATAGAGGGAAAAAATAGGAAAAGAGAAGAGAATCGTAATAGCGAAGAAGAATATGAAACTTTCCACAACAGTAAAACACTGTTTAGAACACCAGAAAAAACACAGCAAAAACGAGAAAATAAAATAGACCAAATACTAAATATGCTACAGCAATTAACAGTAGACATAGGTCAAATAAGGCTAGAACAAAGTAAGTACAAAGAAGAAATAAGCGAATTAAAGAAGGACAATGCAATATTAAAAGAAGATAATAAAACGTTAATAAGAGAACATCTAGAGCTTAAAAAACACATACGTGACGCTAATGAGAGAATAGACCTACTGGAGAAAGAAAGGAAAAGAGGATTGACTCTGAATGCAAACAGTCAGGGAGAGTTAAATGATGATATGAAAAACTATTTAAACATAAAATGGACATAGAAGCTAAAATTAAAATAACACATGAAATGGGACTAAAATCTTATCTACTAAATCTAGAGAGCGTAGAAGAGTAGAAAGAACAAAATGAAACTAGCTAGAAATAAAAATGAAAGGATATGCATAAATAATGATTTCACAAAACAAGAAAGAGACGTTGAGAAACAAATCAGGGAGAGAGCTGAAGAAGAGAAGAGACAAGAAAAAATAGTGTAAAGTGGGTACCAAAGATTATTTATGGACAACGAAATGTGAAAATGGAATAAAGAAAAAGGAACCCTAGAAAAAATAGAGAATAAAGGATACATCTAAAAGAATGACACAAAATACTAACAAATTTAGAGGACGGTTATATGATGACGGATATGGCAATAAAATGAAAATTGGAAATAAATAAAACATTAAGTAAAAGTAAGGGTAAGTCCGAGGAAAAAAATAGGTAATAAAGATGAACAAAAAAAAGAAATATAGAGAATAGGTACATGGAATATTAAAAGCCTAACAGGAAAAGAGAAGGAATTTGAGAGCAGGACTAGATATACTAGAAATACAAGAAACCAAAAAAAGTGATTAAAGAATTAGAACTAGACAAGGGCAAAGCAAGAAGTAGGGTGCATAATAAAGAAAGCGAATGTAAAAAACATATACAAGTAGACAGCAATAACACAAAGATTATTGAAAATAGAAATAAATATGGAAAGTAGTAGAACATCAATAATAGTAGCATATAGACCAAATGAGGACAATACAACAAAAATAAAGATAGGTTCTGGGAAATATTAGCGGAAACAATAGAAAATAAAAATGTTAGGTAACCTTAATGTATGAGTAGGTAAAAAGAATGAAGAAACGGGAGAATCACGTAGAAAATGAAAAAATTCACAAATATACAAGAGAAGTAATTAGTAGAAAGGAAAGATCCATTATAGATTACATTCTAATAAATAAGAATTATTGACACGAAGTGAAAGATTCAAGAGTAAAAAGAGAACGAGAAATATACTCAGATCACTATCTAGTAATGGCTAAAGTAAAGATAAAAGTAAGAAAACTAAAACAAATAGATAGAAAAGAGGAAGTGAAATATAAACACATGGAAAAAAATTAAAATATGTAAACTAAAAGACATAGATTCAGCTAAAGAGTACAAAGCAAGAGTAAAAGACAAAATTGATAAAATACGAGAAAATATAGACAACTTAAATGTCGAAGAAACGTGGAAACGCTGAAGAACACAGCAAAAGAGGTCTGCGGAGTAATAAAATCGAGCGGAAATACAAAACAAAAGCTAGTGAAAAGAGCAAAGGAAGAAGTATGGGAGGAATTTAGAACCAAAATGGAGAAGGATTATTACGGTAACAAGAAATTTTTTTATCGAGCAATCACAGACATTAGACATAAAAAAACAAATAAAACAAATCACGTTTTATGTAAAAACGGAAAAATACTAAAAAAAAAAGAAACAAATATAAAGAGATGGAAGGAATATTTCGAAGAACTTTTAATGGTAGAAAATGATAACAGCACAATAATAAAGGACAGCAGGAAATCACTACAGAAAATAGTGAGCAAACGAAGACATATCATTAGAAGAAGCAACAGAAGCTATAAATAAACTTAAAAGGGGCAAAGCAGCAGGACATGACGGTATACGAGGATATATTAAAAAATTCTTAGCCTACTATAAAACCAAACAAAATTTCAATGTCAAAATATTTTATTACTCAACGTATTCTCCTCTTAATTGGATACATTTATTACAGCGAACCTGCAACGTCTCTAGACCTTTAAAAAAAAATGTTTCTTCTTGCTCTGCAAACCAGACCTCCACAGCTTCTATTACCTCCTTGTTGGAAAAAAATGTACGACCTTTTAAACTTTTTTCAGTTGAGGAAAGAGGTGATAGTCGGACGGAGCCAAATCGGGTGAATAAGGGGGGTGTTCTAGTAATTCAAACCCTAAATCACGAATTTTTTGCATGGCAACATGAGATTTGTGTGCAGGGGCGTCTTGCAGAAACAAAACACCTTTGGATAGCTTTCCGCGTCTTTTCTCTTTAATATTTTCCCGTAGAGTGGTCAGTAATGTCGAATAGTAATATTCAGTTATTGTTCTACCCTTATCCAAAAAATCAATCATGATTACTCCATGGCAATCCCAAAAAACTGAAGCAAGAACTTTTCCAGCAGATTTTTGGACACGAAACTTCTTAAGTCTTGGAGAACCAGAGTGTCGCCATTCCATCGATTGTTGCTTTGTTTCTGGATCGTAGAAATGTACCCAAGTCTCATCCATAGTAACAATTCGGTTTAAGAAGTCTACATCGTTTTCAAATCGAGCACAGAAGCATCGCACCCTTGAACGCTTTTGGTCAACATTCAAACATTTGGGGATCCATTTTGCAGCAATTTTTCTCATGTCCAAATTGACGTGAACCATATGATGAACGCGTTCGTATGAAATATTCAATGCTTTAGATATCAGTTTTAGCACAATTCGACGGTCTGATAAAATCATGTCAAAAACTCCATCGATATTTTGGGGGACTGACACAGAAACTGGCCTTCCCGATCGGTCATCATCTTCAATGGAAAATTTACCTCTTTTGAAGCTTGCATTCCAATTTTGACGGTCGCATACGAAGGATATTGATCACCAAGGGTATTAAGCATATCTTCGTAAATCTGCTTACCTCCTAATCCTTTTAAATACAGGTCCTTGATGATGACTCGATACTCCAATTTTCCGATTTTCACAATTTCGGTGGACATCTTTTTTCATTTAATTTATTGCGTGACTCTGGTTTACTTTTTTGACCTCAAACTTTACACTGACACTTCTAATAAGTTATTGTTCGTTGCTATAGTAACGCAAAATTTTGTTTATGCAAGGAACTGGTCTAGGCCAACTAGATATCAATACATCCTCGTATTAACGGAAATAATCATTAATCTAGGAACGAAGACATTGAGAATATTAGTAATACTATTAAACAAGGCCTGGAGAGAGGACAAGATACCAAAAGACTATGAGGTAGGAATAATCCTGCCAATACATAAAAAAAGGGATAAAAGATATTGCTCCAATTAGAGTGAGATAACCTTGTTGTGTATAGTAGCTAAAATATATGAATGTACACAAAGTGGTTTTAGAAAAGGAAGAGGAGTGCAGGTCATATATTCTCAATGAATTAATTATATCAAAAGTATATACAAAAACACACGGAATTACATTAGAACTAGAAATATAAAGTCAGAAGAATTTGTAACTTCGAAAAAGTTAAGTCAAGAAAACCAACAGAAAACCGATACTCGGTATCGCTGATGATAACAGCTTAGCTGTTGAAACACGTGTCCGAGTTAAGTTTTTGGTGCAGTTTTTGGTGGTTTTCTGTTGGTTAAATAGACGCTGCAGTTGGTGTTCCTTTCCTTTGATCAAGATGGCTTCCAGGTCTACACTTAAGTCAAGGAGGAATACCCAGTTTTATTTAATGTAATAATGGACGAGGTAATGAAGGAAGTAAATTAAAAAATTAAAGAGTGGATACAGAAACATGGAAGCAGTATAGATATCAAAGAGTGTCTTTGCGGATAACTTAGTTGTATATTTTTGAAGAATAAGGATAGTTTACAATATAACCTCAATATATGGACAAAGCCACTAGAGAATAAAAATCTCAAAATAAACGAAGAAAAAACTAAAGTGATGGTGATAGGAAAACAAGAAGAATATATTACAATAAAAATAGAACAAGTAGATACATTTAAATATTTAAGAGTTAAAATACAAAATCAGGTACTATGGATGCAGAATTAAATGATAGATTAGAAGCAGGAAAAAAATTGTACTACTCTTTAATTAATGCATTTATAAGGAAAAAGAAGTATCAAGAAAAACGAAGACCACAGTGTATAAAAGCATATTTAAACCAGTTCTATTCTACGAAAGTGAAAGTTGGATACTAACCAAACGAATGGAAAGTAAAATTCAAGCGATAAAAATAAGATTCTTAAGAGATATAATAGAGACAACAAAGAGAGATAGGGTAAGAAATACTAAAGTAAGAGATGATTTGGAAGTAAAATCATTACAGGATGATATTCAAAGGACACAACTGAGGTGGTTTAGTCATTTAGTAAGAATGGGAGAGGTAAGAACTGTGAAAAAGCTATGGCAAACAAGATCGCAACAGAAAAGAACAAGAGGCAGACAAAGAAAAATATGGGACAGACAAATAGAAAATGTTCTAAGAGATAAGGGAATGACATGGATCGAGCCAAAATATTAGCAAAAAATAAGAAAAATTGGACGAGGAAGATTTACGAGGAAGAATAAAATTATTTCAAGTGTCATATAGAAAAAACCTTTTTTTTTCGTTTGACAGAATATTTTGTTAAGCATGATTAGACATTATGTTTAATTTAAAGTATGGTAATCTTTTTTAATTAAAAATTAAGTTGTTTATTGGTAATGATATTATAAGTTCACGGTATAAGATAAAAATATTAAAGCATTAGTTCTAACAGTAACACAAATGATGAAGAAGTAAACCACTTTTACGATGAATCGATGCAAAAAGACCATGCGCAATACATCCTACACATGTGCATCTTTAATGGCAAGCTTGGACACAAACAAGATGTAATGTGGTCTTAAATGGATATAGTCGAAGAAGTGAAAAAAAAAAAAATAAATAAACTTCTTTTTAAAGAACTATAAACTCTTTTACAATAAGAAGATGTAGGGGTCAAAAAATGAAAGAGACTTCATTGTAAGCAAGAATTAATAATGTTAACGTACTAATAAATTCTCTATCAGTCAAACATAGCAGTTTCAATCAACATAAACAGAGAAAGATATAAATAATGCGAAAGTCTGGTTACCCAAAAGATAAAGAAAACAAAAATTGAAAAGGAGCAGATGCAGATGTAGTTAATATTGAGGAAATTAATATGGACATAACGATGTCAATTAAAGAAGCAAAGAAAATGTACTGTTGCAGAAATAAGAATAAAAGAGAGAAGCAGAATCACAGTCCCAGAAAACTAATGACGAAAAAAAGAAACCTCTTACCATAAACATGACACAAATATTAAAGAACTAAGACAACTGAATAAAAATATAGCAAAAGAGGTAAGAAAGAACAGTGTGTTGTAAATAAATTATCTTTCGTCCAATTGTTACTAAAAACTTTTGCCGGAAACGTACTAGGACGTCTGGACCCCTTGTGGATAGTACCAATATTTCCAATGAAAACTAATGGTTGTGGTAACGGCGACGTTTTGAACCCTAAAACAAGTGCTTCTTCCCGACCCTAACCAAATTAAGAGAGCATTGCATATAGAGTTGGAGGTGTAACAATCTTTTGTTTTTGGACGGATTTGATTACTGTCATCAGTAAACACCCACTTGCAAAACGTCCTACGAAAATTTATAGCAGACAGATCTTTATATTTACCAACTTTTATTACTCTCTATAAATTTTCAATTTTTTAAAGAGTTATGAAGATTTATGGTTTTTTTTCAAAGTTTCTAACTCGCCATTTTGTTACGTAAAATACAAATAATACAAACTTTTTAATTTAAATTGACAAAAGTAAGACTTACATTTTTTGTTCAGCCAAAATGATTTTATCACTGCTACCAATGTCGTAGCGTGGACCTAAACTTAGCACTACAAGATTAATATTAAATGTTTTTGTAGATCTACGAAAATTGATCGTCGTATACATCTTATTCCAGTAAAACCATTTTGTTCTTGGACTTTTACTGTTGGTCTTAGTCTTGTCGGCACAAACAAAAACAAAACATGCTACGAAAACAAAATTTAAGAAATTTGTTGCATTGAAAAAATACAAAAATTTACCAGAACTTTCCCACTTAAAGAAAGTGCCTCGAAATGTAAATTTTTGTTATTGTAGAGATAAGAAATTTGGTAAAAATAAAGATAACAACCATGACTAACTTTTTTGAATCTTAATATTTCTTTATCATCACCAAAATTGGAATGTAAATAAAACTAATGCAACCTATCTTATTAATTCTTGATATCTACTTTCAAAAAAAACTACCTAAACCTAAGGAAAGTGCTACGAAAATATTAAATATTGTATTACTAAAGCTACGAAACTAATAATTATAATAATGATGGCATCAAGTTAAAAATACAAAAATTGGGGTATAAATAAAGCGTGGTGCTACGAATATTATATATTTTTATTGTTTAAGATACGAAAATTGGCAGTTAAACAAATTACGACTCGTTTTAACTTTTTCGTATCCTAAACTTAGTTGTATTAGTTTTAGTAAAAAAATATCTATGTATTTTCAAAGTTTATGCTACCAAATTAAAACTTGAGAAATCTTTTCATTAATAATGCACCTAAAAGTGGCTACGAAAATTGGTAGTTAAACAGTTTAATGTTCGGTTTAACTTTTTGTGTCTCAAAATTTCTTTGAATCAATTTTCGTAGAAGAGATCGATTATCAAAGATAATGCTACGAAATTAATATTCGGAAAACATTTTTTAATGGTACCGTCAAGTCAGTAACACCAAAATTGAAGTATAAGAAAATTTCTTTAGTGTTTTGGTTTTGGAATCGTAGCAATTTACTGTGTTTGGTTTCAAGGAGATGGTATGGTGCTACAAAAACTGCACTTTTTGAAAAATTGTAGTTGCGAAAATTGGTTAGTAAGTAGTCTATAGTTCGTTTTGAGTTTCTTGTATTTAAAATTTTTTTTGAATTAGTTTTCGTAGAAAATATGTCGACTATCAATTTATGCTACGATATGGAAATCTGAAAGACCTTTAATTAATGTTACCATCGACTTAGAGATACCAAAATTAGAGTATAAATAAATCTAACTTTTGTTTTGGTTTTTATTAATATTTCGCAACTCCTTTCACAAAGGTGCTACGGAGACCTAAGCGTAGTGCTACGAAGATTGTCCTCTCTGAAAAGTTAAAACTACGGAAATTGTTGTGTACATACATCTTATTCCCAAGAAATATTTTTGTTCTTAAACAACTGTTACTGTCGGTCTTAGTTTCGTCAGTATAGTGATTTTCACATAGTTCAAAAATCAAGGGGTGCTAAAACTTATGATTTAAAGAAACTACTACGAAATATAAGTTTTGATATCGTAGAGCTACGAAATTGAGCAGAAGACGACTAATGTTTTTGAATTTTAATATTTTTTGAGTCGTCACAAAAATTGTTGTATACATAAAACTAATTTACTTTAAAAGAAATATATTTTTTTACCAAAGTACGAAACTTAACAGTCTTTCCTATCGGTTTTCGTAGAAGAGATTAAAATTCTGCTACAAACTGAAATGTCGGAAACTTTTTAATAATGATGGCCTCAAGACCAAAATACCGAAATTGTGGTATAAATATATTTTATTTAGTAACTAAAAACTGCTACGGAGACTGAAGCGTAGAAATACGAAAATTGGCAGTTAAACAGATTACGGCCCGTTTTAACGTTTTTGTATCCTAAATTTCGTGTATAAGTTTCGTAGAACAAAAGGCATGTGGTCCTCCGAGATTGTACTGTATTTTTTGAAAAGTTATAGGTACCTACAATAATCGGTAAATAAACTCCGTTTTTACTTTCTTCTATCTTAAAATCTTCTTGTATAGGTTTTCGTAGAAAAGATGCCGACTATCAAACTTTATGCTACGAAATGGAAATTTGAAACACCTTTTATTAATGATGCCACCTATTTACAGATACCAAAATTAGAGTATAAATAAATCTAACTTAGTAGATTTTTTTTGATATTTTACTAATTTTTCAAACCCTTTCACAGAGATGCGACGGAGAGTGCTACGAAAATTGTCCTAAATTACGAAAATTGGTTGTTAAAAAGTATACAATTTTTGAATATTACATTTTTTTTTTAATTAATTAATTTGAAAATCTTTATTGGTGCATATGTTGTTACGTATATAAATAGGAGAGAGTAGGGATACATTGGACATGGGGATACAATGGACTTGTTAATATTTAGTTTTCAATTTTGAATATTAGCGCCATTTTCTGTCAAGGATGTGTGGTTGGGAAGTATCTGTCACTTCTACAATTGAATGGCCGATCGAATGGCTTGTGCAGGTTTTAAAAAGAATATTCATTTTTCGACGTTCTGAATCCAATTTTATAAGGTAAGTGTGATACATTTACTACTAAAAGTTATTGGAATATCGGCTTTAATTTATGATGTCATGAAATCAAGTCTATAACCTATTGAAATAATGTGTTTTAAAAGATATTAAACTCATAACCTAAAAATTGATAATTAATATTTTCTTTTGTCTTGGGGGACAGTGTCCATTGTATCCGCGGCGGGATAGTTTTTGGGCATAAAATTTTTCTTCTTTTTAGATGCCTCGCAAATATACAAAAGAAAACAAATAGAAACATTTCTGATAAAGATTTAAGAAATGCTACACAATAAGTAATTAATAACTCTATGAGTTTACGACGGGCTACTTAAATATTTAACGCAACGAAGTCACGGTTGGCACTATATGTGAACAAAGTAAAAGAGGTTGGTTTGGAAAACGTAAAATTTTAACCAGATTTTAAACAACGTAAAATCTGGACTCCCAGTTAGAACTACATCTCGAAAAGTATTTACTCAAATGCTCAGCAATGTTTTATATTTTATCTCCACGAAAGATAAAACAACTGACTTATGATTACGCCATATCAAATTCTGCACGTATACCAAAAAGTTGAGAAGAGAAGAAGGAAGCAGGGAAAGATTGGTTTACAGCATTTCTGATACGTCATCCTACTTTTTCATTACAAAAACCAGAGGCTGCATTCAACAGAACGACAGTTAATGATTTTTTTACTAAACATTCACCATTTTGAATCTAGTCACATCTTTAATTTGAAAGAAACAGGTGTTACACCTAAAGAACAGGTGGGACAAGTAACCTCAAGACAAAGAGGGGAACTTGTTACCCAAGTTGGTATTTTTTGTGCCAACGGCAACGCATTACCTCCAATCTGGGTATTTCCCAGAGTGCGATTTGATCATGTACGTATGATGAATGGAATTCCGCAAGGAAGTTTAGGCCTCACGCATAAATTGGAGTAGATGACTGAAGAAAACTTTGAGCTTCTATTGCAACATTTTCAGAAGACTGCCCGGTGTGATTAAGTTAACAACAAAGTGCTATTAATATTGGACCACCACAAGTCTCACCTTAATGGTCCAATCCTTGATTTCGCAAAAGCACACGGAATTATAATTTTAACTCTTCCCCCCCCCCACACTTAAAATAAACTTTAACCACTTGATCGTTGTGTTTACGGACCATTTAAAAAATACTACGGCGAAGTAGTCAATTCATGGATGCCATCACATCCAAATCAACCTTGAGCATTTACTCCTTACCAGAAATGTGTTTTCAAGCTTGGGATAGATAGAGCAGCAACACCAAAAAATATTAAATCTGGTTTCAAAAAATGCGGAATATATCCATTTGACAGAAACATTTTTTCTGATGCCGACTTTTTGTCATCCTCAGGCTCAGATCGCTCAATTCTAGAATCTTTGCATTCCCCAAGTTGTTCTTCCGCTGATACATCAATTCTTAAATCTCTGCCAAGTCCAAGTGTCTCCTCTGCTGATCCCCCAATTCCCGAATCTCTGCCAGGTCCAAGTGTTTCCTCTGCTGATCCCCCAATACCGGAATATTTGCAAATACCAAGATATTCCAATCTTTCTACTAGTGGCCTCAAGCAGATGAAAACATTAGACAGTATCCGAAAAGCGAACCAAAAAAGGTATCTAATCAAGGAAAAAAACGAGGTAGATGTATGACTGCAACAAATACTCCCGATAAACAAGTAATTGAGGAAAGAAAGCGTCCTAAGAATAAGATACCAAAGAAGAATGAAAAAAGAGAAAAAGTTAAGAAGATCCTGGTTGCACTTTCTTCATCTTCTTCTCAAGTGGAAGTCAGTTCTGACGAAGAGAGCAATTTTCAAATGGACGATTCAGAACCAAGTAAATTATCCAAAGGAGATTACATTATTGTAAAAGTTATGGGAAAAAGAAGCTCAAGAAATTTTGTTGCTCAAATTACAGATAATACGGATGATACAGGATACCAACTAAAATTTCTAAAGAGGGACATCGCTTCAAATCGCTTTAAAGCAACAGAGGAAACAGCTTTCGTAAATTTTGCAGAAGTAATTGTACTTCTTCCTCAACCTATTCAAGAGTCCCGCGAAAGGTATAATGACATGTTTTACTTTAATTTTGATTTTCTATCTTATAGTGTTGTTTAAAAATTGAAAAATAAATATCATGGGTTCATGACCATTAAAAATGTTTGTGTCCAAGATATTCCCTATGCATGTCCATGGTAACCCCGCTCACGGGTATACGTACTTTGGACAGAGTGCACTTTTATACCTATAGCAAACTTAACCCCTTAACGTTTTTACTCGTATTATTACGTGCGCCATCTACCTTCAAGAAATTACCATACCCGTAACATTACGGCCACTTCATATTTTGCCGGTTCTAATTCAAAATAAACGTAGATGTACGTGTCTGTCGATCGCTGTATATGTGGTAGTTGGGAGAAATCCCTTTAGGCGGTAAGTTTTGTTACAATTATAAACCTTTAGCGATTCTTTCGCGTACTTGTCGCTGCGTGTTTGTGTTTGACCACGTGTTTGGAAATATAAAAAACGAAGTATTTGTTGTTGTTCGTTAGTGAAAATTGTTTATGTCTGCTTATATCTTCTTATAGAATAGTAGCAATTGTTTGTACCAAGTTCTTGGATACCAGGTAAGAGAAAATAATTCTACCGACGTAAGTGGTTGATATTTATTATTGTCGTTTGTATTTACAGAATTATAAAAGAAACGCGTATCTTACCAGCTCAAAAAATGAGCAAATCAGATTCCGATAATTTCAATGAACGGGAGTCAGATGAAAGTAGTAATTTTTGATTATCCTCAAGTATATCTACCACTGATGAATCTGAAAGTGACAACAGTTTATCAGCAGCAACAACGTGGGTACCAATGAGGGTAGAGTCTCCACAGCCTCCGCCACCCAGATTGCCGTTTACGTCGGCTTCTTTGATGAATTTTGAAGTTCCTGATAATGACGTGGTGAATTTTGTAAAACTTTTCTTTGATGAAAATTTTTTGACAATTTTAGTAAGAGAAACCAATAGGCAAGCAATGAAATGCAAAGAAAAAGATTGGGTTGATACAAACAGTGATGAAATGTTAGTATTCATTTCTATCAACCTGCTGATGTCAATTGTAAAGAAACCTGTCATGACTCAATACTGGCCAAAAAGAAGTGTTTTAGAAATCTCCATATTTCCTAAAATTATGATAAGAAAAAGGTTTTTGTTATTAAAAAACACCTTCACTTTTACGATGAATCAACGTTCGATAGAAATGCACACTCAAACCCCAAATTGTGTAAAATCTGGCCCATTTATCATTTACTCAATAAAAAATTCCAAAATTTGTATACCTCTAATCGTGACATATGCTTTTTAAAGGTAGACTTGGATGGCGCCAGTACATTCCTTTGAAACGGGCTCGATTTGAATTTAAGTCCTTCTTATTGTGCTAGTCTGAATCCGGCTATATATGCAATTTTATTATTTATACTGGTAAAGGAACTAATTTCAATCCAGAGTTCAAGGATCATCCCTCTTCCACACAAATAGTGATGATATTGATGGATCCATACTTGGATAGAGGCTATGCTTTGACAACTGACAATTTTTTATAAAAGTCCCCAGCTCACAAACATTCTCATAAAACATAAAACAGATACTTTTGACACAGTGAGACAAAACAGGAAAAAAATGCCATCGCAACTGAAGAACAAGAAGTTGAAGAAAGGAGAATGATTGCTTTTCAGCGCGGAAAAGTTCTAGTTCTAAAATGGAAAAATGCAAAGGTGCATTCTACAAACGCAGTTGAGAAAGAGAGGAGAACTTTAACAGGAAGAGAAAGAAATGTACTAAAGCGACCTGTGATTGCACACGATTACAATTTCACTATAGGCAGTGTTGATCGGGTTGATCTACATCTCTCTGACTATCCCATCATCCGAAAAAGAGGGAAAAAATACTATTACAGTTTGTTCCACCAAATGATGGGCCTTCTTATAAGAGTATTTTTTGGAGTGGACTATTCAAACTCCATGTACTAATTACGTGCCAACGTTTCGGTCAAAAGACGTCTGACCTTTATCAAGGCAAAAAAGAGATTGTTGGAGTTACAAAAAAAGATATATAGAATCTCTTTTTTACCTTGATAAAGGTCAGACGTCTTTTGACCGAAACGTTGGCACGTGTAATTAGTACATGGAGTTTTAATAGTCCACTCCAAAAAATACTCCTATAAAAAGGCTTATTATTTGGTGGAACAAACTGTAATCAATTAAGACAGAAGATTTCATTTACGGAAAAAATACTATAAGAAAATGTTCTTTCACTTAGTCGAGTATGGTAAGTGGAATGCATTTATTCTGTATCAGAAATCGGGAGGAAACTTGAGACACTTGGAGTTTAGGTTGGAAGTCATTGAAAAAATTTTACAAATCCATGGTACAGAACTTAAGCTACCCAATGCCCGATTTTCTTTTCCAAATCCTCTTAGATAAGTCAAACGCCACTTTCCCAGTTATGTGCCAGCTACATCCAAGAAAAATGCTGCAAGAGTTTGTATAATTTGTTCCAAAAAAAGAAATAACAGACACGAAGTAAATTCTGATATTTTTTGTGAAGATTTCCTAAAGTCAGTAGTCAAACGTAATAAAGGGTCTTTCAAATACAGCGGGTCGATGTTAATAATCTGTGGCGGCCATTTTGTTTTGGCGGCATTTGTCAAATCTGTTTCTTCTTATTCAGTCACTGATGCCAAATCACCATGGCAAGTTACACGGTTGAGCAGCATGTGCAAACGATAAAATTTTATTATCAAAATGAGTGTTGGTTAGTGCAAACGTTGCGCACATTGCGCCCATTTTACGGCAGACGCGGTGGCCCTTCAAAGTCTACTCTCCAACGATTGGTGACTAAATTTGAGACAACCGGTTCGGTAAACAACCAACCAACACCTTTACGTCAACGGAACGCCAGATCGGCCGAGAACATCGCCGCTGTACGTGAGAGTGTTCAGGAGACTCCGAGGCAGTCGATTTCTCGCAGTGCACAAGAACTCGGCCTTTTGCAGACTTCAACTTGGAGAATTTTGCGTCAGGACTTGGATCTGCATCCGTGGTTCCAGCAAGATGGCGCTACTTGCCACACAGCGAACGATACAATCGACATTCTGCATGAACGGTTTGAGGGTAGGGTTATTTCTCGCAGAGGTGACGTAAATTGGCCACCAAGATCGTATGATTTGACTACGCTAGATTTTTTCTTGTAGGTTTTTCTGAAGTCGCAGGTCTATGCCAATAAACCGCATTCGAACGTTGCCCTGAAAGCCAACATAACGCAGGCCATCGCTCAGATTCAGCCGGATCTATGCAGCAGAGTCATTAAAAATTGGACCTCTCGGATTCGTGCCACCATACGAAGCCGCGGCGGACATTTGAACGATGTCATATTCCATCCATAATGGCATAAATGGGCCTTTCAAATAAAAAATTAATTTCGTTAATATCTCACACACATCTTGTTTTATTGAATTTTAACATCGACCCCTCCTTGTTGAAAGACCCTTTATTACGTTTTTGGTATCAATAGTATGTTTTTGCCTTATTTAAAAAAAAATAAAGCATTTTTATGGAACAAAACTGGTCTGGACTTTTTTATCTCAAGGTATTCGTTAAAATTTAAAACAATGACGGTATTTTTGGGACATTTTGCTTGGTCGCTAAAGTGTTAATTTTGAAGTTTTGAAACACTTTATATGGTCAATGATACATAATAATATACCTTACCGAATGGTTATACAGTCAATCATTTATAATGTATAGAAAAAATATAAAAAAATAAAACGCAAAAAGTGTCCAATGTATACCCGCTCACCCCTACAGAATTAGTTGTGTATTTCCTGTTCTATAGTTGACCATCACGTAGAGTGAGAGATGCTATCATATAGGGGAGAATGGTCGAATTCCGCGCAGCGGTTAATTCCGCGCATATGTCATAGACAATGAAAATATGTGTAAACTGAGTTCTTATACCTAACATGCCATCTAGCTTTGTAAATATAAATTACTCTAACATATGATTAACGTGTACTGTAATCAGGTAAGTTGGTAATAGTGTTATTCGCGAAGCACATGTTTTGTTACTACATAGTGAAATAACCTGTTATCGGTAAGATAATTACCTAATAAAATACAGTAATTTCCATTGTATATATGTGATAGCGTGTGGTTTGATCTATCATTTCTTGTTTTTGAATGATTCAAAATTTCAAAATAAAATATAATTCTTAAAAACAATACGTAATCATGCGCGAGGTGTAATTCCGCGCAGATTAAGACGGGTAATTCCGCGCTGCGCGAAATTACCCCCATAATATTTTCCACTAATTTTTCTTGTAGAGATGCCTAAAGTGTACAAGCGAAAAACTAATAAGCGGAGGTGGACTGTGGATCAACTAGAAGCGGCAATTGCTGAAATTGGACGAGGACATCCCAACAGAAGCACAGCAAGAGTTTATGATATTCCTGAATCCACTTTGAAGGATAAATTAAAAGAAGGTGCAAGCCTTTTCCCAAATTTCGGACGCAAACCTACTTTTCCGCCTGCAGTAGAAAAGCAATTGGCAAACCATATTATCAAATTATCAAATATGTTTTATGGAATAACCCCAACAACCTTACGTGAAGTGGTCTTCAAATATGCATCTCAAAATAATATCACACATCGTTTCAACGAAGATAAGAAAGCTGCCGGAAAAGATTGGTTTCAATTGTTTATAAAACGAAACCCCGTAATATCTCTGAGAAAACCAGAAGGAACAAGTGTGAGCAGGATTGTTGCCTTTAATGAAGAAGAAGTTCAAAGATATTTTAAAAATTTGGGAGATGTTCTAGAAAAATACCGTTTTTCCGAAAATAACATTTATAATGTGGACGAGACCGGCATCAGCACAGTACAAAAACCTACCAAAATTTTGAGTCCTAAAGGACAAAAACAAGTGGGGTCGGTCATTTCATGGGAACGTGGCAAAAACGTCACTATAGTTTGTGCATTTAGCGCCTCAGGAACATATATTCCACCCATGTTTATATTTCCGAGACAAAGACATTCACCTCAGAAAAAGGTGGACCTGCAGGTGCCATATATTCATGTTCAAAAAATGGGTGGATTAACGGCGATTTATTCTTAGATTGGATTAAGCATTTTCAGCAGCGCATCAAATCATCAAAAGAAGATCCCGTTTTATTAGTGCTTGACAATCATGTTTCCCATATTTCTCTCAATGTGTACAATTATTGCAAAGATCATGGTATAGTGATGGTGTCCATTCCCCCGCACACATCACATAAACTACAACCATTAGATTTAACGTTTTATGGACCGTTAAAATTGGCATACAATAAACAATGCGATATGTATCTAAGATCCAATGTTCATAAAAAAATCACCCATTACGAATTGGCTGAATTGTTTAATATGGCTTATATCCAAACTGCTACTATAGAAAAGGCTGTATCGGGATTTAAGACGGCTGGAATATGCCCCTATAATCCTGATAAGTTTAGTAAAGAAGATTTTGCTCCAGCTCAACATTTTAGGCCAATAGAAGATGCTGAGAATGTTCAACCAAATCAAGATCCGATAATTCAACAACACATTTCAGGAAAAGATATAGCTCATGGTTCAGCGGCGATAACGAATCCTTTCAGCTCTTCATCACACTCTCAACCTCAACCTAGTTGTTCAAAAACCTTAGTACCTCCTAATTCATTCGAAAACCAATCACAAAAATACCTGATAAAATGATCACTTTTGAAGCTCTGTCAACAATCCCTCAGCCAGCGACTTCAAAAGCTTCCAAAAGTACCAGAAAGAAGCATTCTGAAATTATTACAAGTAGCCCCATGAAGACTGTACTAGAAGAAAACGAACGTAAGAAAAAGATTTTTGCAGACAAAAAGCTGAAAGATTGCAGAAAGGAAAGGTGAAGAAGTCTAAAAACACATCTGCAAGAATGCACGTTGTTAGGAAGCTTATTGATTCTGGAGACTCTAGTAGTGAAAACGAGGTTGATCAAAATCTGTTGTGTGATGACGATGAACTCGACGATATCGATCCGTTAAATCCAAAAGATATATGCAGTATCTGTGGGGAGTTTGGCAGAGATAATGAACTGTGGTATCGTTGCGTTAAGTGCTCAGAATGGACACATGCCGAGTGTAGTGGTCGCAATTCACCCACAAATTATATTTGTGATTTTTGTGTTTAATTAGTATGAATGAGAATTATAGTAGGTACCTAACCTATATTGTTTACAAATTAGGTACATACGTTTTATAATAACTTTTTTCACATTATTTTTTCCATTAACGGAATTGCCCCCTTCGGAAGGTAATTTCGCGCAAATGCATTTTTTTAAATATTGAATTAAATCTACTTAAAACTTGAATTTATGCATTTTTTGTATCTTATGTTAAGGAAACAAGGTGGAAAGTGGGTACCATGTATTTTAGCTTGTTAGATTAGCAAGTAACAGAAATATGATTTTTTCTCTTAAGTGCGCGGAATTCGACCATTCTCCCCTACTTTTGTAGATGCATGTACAGTAAATTGTTTTCTCTTCCATAATTTGATTATGCACTTTGTACTGCGAAATTCATTGTTCTTTTAATCTGGCTGGTTCCTCCGCTTCATCTTACTTATTAATAACTCATCGTAAATTCTTAGATGTTCGTGCTTTTAATAATTCGGTAGGTATACATGCAGACGTTACCAGATAAAATTTTCTAACAGGATAATGCAAGGCTACACACTGCACACATTACGTCAGTCTTTTTTAAAAACCACTGAAACGAAAGTAAGAATGAAAGTGGAGGGACGGAGGCCCATATCACAAAGATACAGATTCTTGAATTTCATCAAGGTCAGAGGCCTTAAGAAGCAGAGTAAGTGTTCCTACCAAATGGTCTGATGACAACCATACACTAAATTGGATGCAGAGACTTTGAGATTGATGGATGCGAATAAGCTGATATATGTTTTTCATCTTTTCATCATTTACTATTTGACGAATATTTTCCTAGTGCTAAATATTTTAAATTTTTCTTATGTTTATATTTTAATACATAATATTTTTAAGTTTAACTTTAATTAGGTTTGAAGGGCCAGGTTGGTATGTTTTTGATGGTTTCGTAGACATCGATGCTTTGCCAAATCGAACCAATCTAATCGTCAATATGGCCACTTTTGATTTTAGATTGTTTAGTCCTTAGCATAATCTTATATTACTTTGTTCGGATGTAATACAATCAGATTGTTATCAATTATTCCATTACAGTTATCGGAGCACCTGAAATATCATACCATACTAATTTTGGAATGTCGAATTATCTTTTATCAAAATCGACCATGAATATGTTATATTCAGTCGCATGATTTGTACAAAAATACATTCTAGGTACATTGAACGATCTTACTTACGTAAAATTGTCATCAAAATTATACAGTACATTATAGTTCTGATAAGATAAAAATTCAATTAAATCAAGAAAAACAATTGACACTTAAGTTTATTAATCACACAAATCCTAGTTGTTAACGCTCGACGTATTTTTATCTAAATTTAACATTTGTAATAGGATCTATTGTGCAATAAAAGATTAATTCAATGACAAAGAAAAAAAAATTAAAACCGCAAGACTCTGTTTCGCCATAAAATTGATTCAAATAAATGCGTAGCTTACTTTGACCTTAAAAAAAACCGTTAAATTTGTATTTACTTCAAAAATGTATACGACTTCATTGAATTAAACCACTAACCGATCTCTTAAGATACAAATTTTTACAAAAATCAATTGATTGAATATCCATGACATATTATGATCTGGTCCTCTATTGAAAAAATAGAACCAAAACATTACAAGAATGTAACAGTTTAGTGTGGTATTTCCTTATAGCTTTGTTATTGCATCTTGCATCATTAATGAAAATCAATAAATAAACAATAACTATCAAGCATCAGAATACGATAAATTCGCATAGTTTGTTGTATTCTGTTCAAACAGCTATAGGTAAATTGGTAAAGAATCCCCAAATTTTTTTTAACAAAATGTCAGTTACAGAATAGGCAAGCAACATGAATGTTTGTTTATAAAATCATGTTTTCATTAGTAATTCACATTCTGCAACATAAAAATTGTAAATTTCAAAGTGCAAATTACTTTGCGAAACATTTTTTCTATGTAAAAATGATTAATACCTGTCGAGGTTCTTCCGACTTGTGTATATAGTTTATCAATACCTTACCTGTGTTTAACAATATCTATTGTCAATAATGTTTTTTTATCTTCAAGTGCTAATAGATTTGTTAAATGTTGTAGGCAGTTCAGATAACAGTGCCTTGCAAATTTTTGTTGAATGAACTTTGTTGTAAACATATTTGCTAATTTTTTCTAACCTTCGATAATAAGAAAATATTTTTACTTTAAGCGACATAAAAATGGCATATTATTAAACTACTGGCAGACGCTAAAAAGAATTTTTACTGCCTAAAACATTAAAAGTAACAGTAACTATTTAGAATGAATGGAAAAATATATAAAAATGAGGAGAGGAGAATGTAAGAAATTATAAGAGAACTACACCTGACAGATCGACTGATAATATCGAGGAGGAAATAAGATGGAGTAATAAAAGTGCAAAAAACTAAGAGCAGGTATAAATGCGAGTCGTGTTGACGAATATGGCAAGGAAACGGATATGAGAAAGGATATATATATTTACAAACACAAATAAAGAAAGACAGAGTGAAGATAGGAACCTGGAATGTCAGAGGCTTGAACAATAAGAAAACGGAACTAATAAAGTAGATGAAACGATCAGACATCAAGATATTAGGACTAACTGAAACAAAGATGAAGGGAAAGGGAGAAATGATGAAGGAAGACGGAGATATGATGATTTTTAGCGGAGTGGGAGAGGACGAAAGAGCTAGAGCAGGTGTGGCGTTTTTCATAAAGAAGGAATTTATTGATGGAATAACAACATGGAAATGTATCAATGAAAGATTATTAAGCGTAGAAATGCAACTACTAGGTAGTAAAGCAAAAGTGTATATAATACTATGCTATGGACCAGACGAAGACTTTTTTGGAAAGAGTTATAGGAAGAAGTAATCGAAAATAAAGGCATGATTATAATTGTAGGGGATTTAAATGCAAGGATTGGGAATGATTTCAAAAGGTGGAGCAATGTAATGGGTCCTTATGGGGAAGAGACGATGAACAGAAACGGTAAATATCTGCTCGAATTTTGCAATGATAATCAACTAATTATTACGAACACTATATTCAAGCATAAAAAAATCCATAAAATAACACGGGAATGTAGGAATAGGAATCAAAAGTCGATAATCGACTATGTGATAACAAATGCCAGCTATAGAAACATAGAAACGTAATTATGGACACAAAAGTGAAAAAAGGCTATGAGATCGGAAGCGACCACTACCTAGTCGAGACGTCAATTTTGACAGGTAAAACTCCGAAACGAATTAAAAAGGCTGAACCAGCGAAAAGAGTTAAGATACGAATGCATCTAGGGTAGAGTCGGCTATATCGTACCACTTTTTAGAGTTTTACGTCCACTGGGTCTCATGTTACACAGAATCCGTAATAAAAAATACGATTGAACACTTATGTATTTATTTATAAATATAACAAAACTTTAGTATCTTATAACGATAAGAACATATTAAAAAAAAATATTTTGCACAATGATGCAAAAGGTACGATTTCACCAATTCGTTCGGTAAATCGTACCCAGAGATGGCTAAATCGTACTTATAGGTTTTATATAAGAATGAGGTATTATTTTTTAATGTCATCTATTTGCAATAACTACAAATATATTTTTTGCACCTTTGCGTACTCAGAGCAAATTTCATGGGCCCAACGTTTGCATTTTTGCATTGTAACATATTTTCAATTACTTTTTCTTCGCAAATAATGCAGTACCAGTCATCTGGGTTAATCACCAATTCAACATCTTCTACTGGTACACTGACTTTTTGTGATGATTTTGACTTGGCAACTTTTGATGGGCCTGCTATTGATTCAATGCAGGTAGCACCTGCTTTTCTAATATTTTTAAATTTCGTTTTACCTTTACAGCTCTTTGTTTACGTGTTTCTTCTTTAGCTTCTAGTTCATTTTGTACGGAGTACTGCTCAAAAGAGCAGCTGGTTGAGGTAACTTACGTTTTTTGCATTTCTAGTTTCTTCTGGAAATGGAAGAATTTCTTGCACTGACACATTTATTAGTTGATCTGATGGTTCTGGTGTAGTTTGAATTCTGCCATCATTTGTTGTTTCCGTTTCTACTTCAGGAACTACTTCTGGTGTAATCACATTGCGTTGATCATTTGATGGTTCTGGTGCCACTTCATTTTCATCATCTAGTAAAGCTGCAGCAGCCGCAAAATCGGCATCACTGAAAACCCATCTGTCGACTGGCCATATTCCGGCCGCTTTGAAACCGTTACTGATGGTCACTATGGAAGCAGCTCTCGAATACGTTTCATTTAGTAAGGCCGTCATATTGTATTGTGACAAACTACTTCCTGGGTTGGTCCTCAACCATTTTTGTACTGCTTGTGTAAAATAGGCTTCCATTGGTTTAAAAACTTACGTCTAAAGGCTGAAGACGATGAGTGGTGTGTCCTGGCAACTGCAGTAAAATAACTCTGTTTTCACGTGCTAGGAGCAGAGCGTCTAAATTTTTGGAGTGGGTGGTGTGACCATCTAATAGTAATAAAACTTTATTTTCTTTAGAACATTTAACGATGCTAATAAAATGTTTTAACCACTCCAAAAAAAGGTCCGTATTTATGTACCCTGTGTCAGAAATCGTTACAATGGCACCTGGTGGTGCACCAACTTTTAGTTCGTTTGCCATACGCTTTCGCTTAAAAATAATCATGGGAGGTACACAACCACCGGCAGCATTTACGCAACAAACAATGGTAGTGTTGACACCACGCTCTCCACTAGAAATACCTCCTACTTGATGTTTTCCTTTTTTAGCTACAATTTTCTGATTCTTTTTTTGGACCGTGGAAAAACCACTTTCGTCAACATTATAGATATTCATAGCTGTAAAACTATGTTCATCAATAGTCCTCTCAAGAATGTCAAAAAACTCGTAAACATTTTTTTTATTGAATCCAGCAGCTCTAGCTAACGAAACCTTCTCTGGCTGCCTCAATGAAAGATAAGGATGACGTTTCATAAAATAATAGTACCATGCTTTTCCGGCCATACCCGTTTCTACATTAAAGTTATTGGGAATTTGATTTCGGTTAGCTAATTGGAAGGCCAGACGGCGAATATCGTTTATGCTGAGTCCAAAAAGTTTTTCCTCCAACTTTAAAATGTGCTGCGCCAATTCCTGTTCCAATTCCAAGGAAATTGTTGTTGGCCGTCCATGATGATGCACATCGGTATGTGCCTTTTATTAAGACCTTTACATGTCGCCGAAAAGTTGGCTTTGGAATGTTCTTTTCACTAAAGGCGCTTAAGGCATGTTGCATGTCCTCTTCCGACCATTGATAATATTTTCTTTTTGTCGAAGACATTCTGTTTTCAATTTTCTAAATACTTCTGCAACAATACACATATTTTTCAAAACACATTCAAATTTCCCACCGTACACTGAAGTTAGTTCGACAAATCGTACTTGGTACGATATGCCAAACTCTTAGAGGTACGATTTGAAGAACTGTGAGTTATTAGCGATTTTAGGAATAAAACAATATCAATTGCATATTTAAAACCGCTAACAAAGTCTCATTTTATAGGTAAGTAGCTGACAAATTCAGCTGTAAAAGCATATGGAGTTTAACTTACCCTTTTAATGACTAAACACTTAGGCACGAAGACACAAAATTGCAGTAAATGGCGTCGCTTTCTTGTTTTGGGAATTACCGCAGAAATATGGTATTATCGATAAGTATGAAAACTGTTCACAGTTTAGAGTAAAAAAGCTTTGAAATGAACCTAAAAGATGGCACACTTTTATGCCCCTAATGTGAAAACCACACGGTGGTACGATTTGCCAACTGGTACGATTACACCGACTTACCGACGTAATGACGACGTAATAATAAAATATACAGAAATAATAAAAAGAGAAATGGAGAATTTAGAGATAAATGCGGGAGTCTGGGGTGGAGGAAGAGTGGGAGAAATTTAAAAATATATTATTGAAAGCAGCAAAGATAAGCTGTGGTACAACAACGGAAGGAAGTCATAGTAAAAGAACAAATTGGTGGAGTGCAGAAGTAAAGGAGGAAGTTAACAAGAAGAAAAAGCTATGGAAAGAATACTTGAGAAATGAAACTGCGAACACGTACAACATATACAAGAAACAGAGAGAAACATCAAAGCAAGTAGTGATAGTGGGAAAAGCTTCGACAGATTATAGAAGAGAACAGCAAAGAAAATGCCAAGCTACTTCATAGAGCGTTTAGAGATATTAAAAACCCAAAGGACAGATATACTAAAGTTTTAAAAGATAAACAAGGCAAGCTACTAAGCGACCAGGAGGACATCATAAAAAGATGGGAGGAATACTTCACAGAACTATTAACAACTGATCTAGAAGAAACGGTAACAACAAGACCAATTTAAAAAGAAAACAAACACAACCTTACGAACTGGATAACAAAGGATGAGCTGAACAAGGCGATAAGTAAGCTGAAATTGGAAAAGCACCAGGAAGTGATGGTGTAACGCCTGAAATGTTTAAAGCTCTTGATGAAAAGGCAAGAGAACATCTATTACAAATATATAATTTGGCATGGTACAGGCAAGAGGTACCAGAGGAATGGACAAACGCGGTAATATTTCCCATATATAAAAAGAAAGTACGACTGATTACTGTAATTATAGAGGGATTTCTATCTTAAATGTGCCAAGTAAGATCTATGAAAATATATTGGAAACAAGACTAAGAATGGAAATGGACTACCAACTACAAACAGAACAGAGTGGATTCCGAGGGGGACATAGTACACAGGACCATCTATTCACACTGCAGCAAATAACGGAAAAAGCAATCTCGAAAAATAAAGCAGTGTACTTGGGATTTATTGATACCAAAAAGCTTTTGACTGCATTAAAAAAAATCAATATGGGATGAGTTGGAAGCGAAAAGCGTAAGTGCTAACCTGACAGGTGTCATTAGAAATTTATACAGAACTATCTACAACCAAATATAAGAACCAATAACAAAAGCTCACTACTGAAGGGGTCAGACAGGGCAGCAGTCTCAGTTCTCTACTATTTATTAATACGGTAGATGAAATGGTAAAGAAATGCAAGGCACAGTTTAAAAAGTATGTAGTGGGTTATAACAGACTAAGGCCTAATGCAGCAGAAGTATGTATGTTCGCCGATGATGTTGTTCTAATTGCTAATAGCCAGGGGACGTTAAAATATAATATGAAAATATGGAACAGAAATGCAAAATTAGTGGGACTCCATATAAACAAGGAAAAAACCCAAATATTAAAGATGACACCAACGGAGAACGATGAAGAAGAACTGGAAATTTGGATAGAAAACGTACGACTGAAGGCAGTAAAGGCATTCAAATATTTGGGATCGATGATAAGTTGTGGGGGAGGCAATGAAGATGACATAAATAACAGAATAAAGTCGGCAAATAATCTATATTATGCAATTAATAACAGAAAGTTCCTTCATAACTCACACATCTCAACCGACACAAAAATGAAAGTCTACAGGACGGTATACACGCCAGTACTACTATATGGATGTGAAAACTGGATACTAACAGAAAACCAAAAAAGCAGAATAACCGCAGAACAGATAAAGTATTTGAGAAACGTCAAGAAACAAAGAAGAATAGATAAAGTACCTAGTACAATTATTAGAGAAGAGCTAAATACAAGGGCAATACTGGAGAAGATCGAGATGCGAAAATTGGGATGGTTTGGGCAAAGTCAATATGGAAAACCAAAGCAACGGGTAAAACGAGAAGGGGAAGGCGGCGAAAGAGATGAAACGACAGCATAACTGAAATCTTAATGAAGAGGGAGATGAGTTGGAAAGATGCAGAAGAACTGGCCAGGGACAGAAACAGTTGGAGAGTTTTTATAAGAAATTAAGAGTTGTTATCATTTTTTTAATTTTGAAAAAAAATAGTGGAATGAAACTACTTTGTTTCATTTCTATTCATGGGTCCAACACTTGCCATTTTCACAATTACTTTATAGTATCCAATCCGAATAGAATTTTTTTGTTTACATTTTTTTTGCAAAATGTGGACAAGGCATAGCATAGATTATATATATCGAATATGGTTCGATTTGTCTTCATTAACTTTTTTAGTCAACTTTTCTATTTCGTGAATATTCTGCTAAACAAAATTTCTGGACCCAGTTGGATCTGGGTGTATTGCTTTGATCTGCAAATGTTGTGGTTATAGTATCTTTGGTAGGAAAGTCAGCTGTAAACATCATCATCATTGGCTCTACAGCTTTGGATGGGCTCTGGCCTTTTCAAAAAGCGATTTCTAAGCGTTTATGTTCTGCGTCTTGACACTACTATTCCCTGAGGTCTGTTTCCACTGCATCTAACCTGGGTCTTCCAACCCTATAGCTTAGTCGTTACCACCTTTTTTGTTGGCTGGGTGTCATCCATCCTTATCACATACCCTGTCCACGTTAATATTCAAACCTTTATTATGTCTGACTCATCGTATAGTTGGCATAGCTCATGATTATACCGTTTTCTCCATGTGTTGTTTTGCAAGATAAGGCCATATATTCGCCTCAGAATCTTTCTCTCAAATATTGGCAGACGTTATTTGTCAGGTTTAGTTATTCGCCATGCTTCGGACCCATAGATTAGCACCGATCTAATTAAGGTTTTATAAAGTATTACTTTGGATTTGTGACTGAGTATATTTGAGCTTTGTAGTAGCGTAATAACATTTATTTGCTTGTATACCTCTTCTACTGATCTCTAGCCTGGTGTCGGTTTTGTCGGTTATCAGGGATTCCTAGTACATAAATTGTCTCACAGCTTGTAGTCGTTATGTTTTGTCATTTTGTGGTGGCGTGCTTCCGCTCTTGGTATAATCATAAATTTTGTTTTTTTATTTATTTATTTGAAGCTCCATGCCGTTTGCGGCTTGTCAAACTTGTTATTTAAAACTCGTCTTGTTAATACTATCCGCATAGATCAGAATTTGTACGGATCTTGAGTATATTATTCCTCTAGTCTCGATGTGGGAGTGCTCACTACATTCTCTAGTGCTATGTTAAAGAGAAGCAAGTCAGTGCGTTACCTTGCCTTGAACTCTTGCTAATGATGCTCTGACAAAGCTTATTAGTTTTTTTGGTAAACAGCAGGTACAATATCGGGCACAGCACTGTGGTACAGCAGATGTTATTGTGTGTAATGTTGTTATTTCTGATTCGTATCTTACTACACTGTGATATGACTTGAGAATAAGGCAGATTTTTTTTGAGTTTATACAATAGTCCTTAACCCCATACTTTTGTCAAATGCTTGACTGACATCCAGATAAACTGCTACACAGTAACTTTTTTTTCAAAACTCTACTCTACTAAATGTGCTTGTTTAATAGTCAAATGGTGCCATTGAAAATCAAATTGGTATCAGATTTCTTTCAGAGATTATTTTATTTAATTTTTTTGCCAGAAGTTTTTAGCAATCTTGGACAAATAAGCAGCAGGCTTTTCGGAGAGTAAGAAGAAAGTTTGTTTAATGACCATCTCGACTTTTGGATTAATATTATTCCATTGGGCATTAAAGCATTTTAATCTGAATACTACATTTATAAGATGTCCCTTTATGAGAGAGTTTCTTAACTAACGTTTTTGACATAAATAGTATCTTTCGATGTTATGTAGATATATTTGCTTGTTCAAGTTCTTCAAAAAAGATTTTGAATTTCGTTATCTTCATTTGCTCATCTCTAAGAAGAGGTTTAAATACATTTTCTAAAGAGTTAGCAAATGTTGTAGCTTTATCTTTTTTTCAGTTTTGGCCCATTCAACGGTCAGTACTATGTGTTTTTAGTTGTTGGCTTCAAGGTATTGTTGAAATAAATTGTTTTTGAACTTTGTTACTAATGATTTTAATTGTCTTGTTGCTCTATGGTAACGAGTGATTCAAAAAATTTTTCATCAAACTTTGCCACGAACGACTAAGTAAGATATAACAGGTGTATCTTAACTTAGCTGGTACATTTGTCAATTCTGACAGATTTAATTTTAACACATTTAGTTTTCTGCATTTAGTGTAGACGTACGTGAATTTTTTCATGGTCCACTTTGATGAAAAATTTTTTGAATCACGCGATAGTTTGTTTTGCGGATGTTTTGACGATTGCCAGGTTTCTCGTAGTCCTTGATTTAATTATTTTTTTTTCGAATGTTCAAAGGCTGTTTATGTTGTTGTTTCAGCTTAGAAGATGGTGTAGCTTTCTATTTGGCTTCTTGTATTTGCTCTGCAAGTTTTTGTATTTCAGTTTCTCTGGCGTTTCAAGTAAAATCCTTAAGTTTATCTATGAATTTAATATTCCTTTGAACAACTCCCAATTTGTGTTCTGGTTATGAAGTTTTGTTGCAGATTTCTTTTATTTTTCTTCGGAGTAGATGGTGGCTATTACCGGGGTATAATCGGACGCAATACCATAATTTGATGTTATGTCTAACTGATCTTGTTTAAAGTTCTTGATGAGAAAAGTCAAAACAGTCAGGTATTTTTTGGGGATCAGTACAATGTCATTTACAACATTTTTATTTGCAAAAACAGCACTGTTTGACAATGTTATCTAGATGTGTAAGATTTTAGTACTTTCCGCTTTCTTTTATGAAAAACTAAGTTGTATCAGTACTTCGTATTTTTGCTACGATTGCACCTAAGAAATTCAAATATAGCTGTAGGTACGGTTTAATGGAATATACATTTCCATGTCTAGTAGTTTTAGTTAATTAGAAACGTGATTACTATGGTTGGGTGTAAATGATTCGTAAACTAGTCCACTCCACTCTACTTGGAAATTTTATTTCCTCCCACATGTATGCCAAATCTTGTTTTTTTATTCTGGATTTGGAGTAAAAAATGGACAATAGTCTCAATGTTAGATTCCCTCTTTAAAAGAAGTTTTTGGTATAATCTGCAGTACAAAAAACAAAGGAATATTTTAAAACTGTAAATCAAAAATATTAGCTTGTTGCTATCACTTAACTTGTGGGAACTTCTTTGCCACGTTTTCAAAAAAAATTGTGTTATATTCAATTCTGTTTGTTGCAGAACCATAATCCAAAAACTTGGTAGAACTTGGTTGCATACATTTTTTTCGGAAAAATTTGTGCAAAAATGCTATTTTGGGTTAACCCAACCAACAATAGAATAATCTAACCCAACCTAACCTAATATAACCAAACCTAACATAAATTGTTTTCTTAATTTGAGTAAGGTAAGGTTATACCGAGGGTTTGCTTTTCTATGTTAGGTTAGCTAAGGTTACGTTGGGTTATATTATGAAGCTAAGCTAACCTAACCTTTTTTTAGAAAGATGGAAAAATTAGCTATCAGACACAGGTCGCCAGTTAACCAATAGTGTCGGGTTTGCTAGACCGACTGAAAAATCACTTTTGATGCTTGACCGGTACCGCCGTTAAGGAATTATTACTTTAGTCAGGGACTGCTCTAAACCATCGATGGTTTGATGCGGTTCATAAATATTTACTGGTTTATTTCCACCACTGTATTTCTAATTTTGTTTCTTCTTTTATTTTTCATTACTCTTTAAATATTTGCCGAATATTTTGCATCTTATGAGTCATTGTGTGAAATAATAATTTAGCTCATCCTTATTTTCTATTAACTCACTTGTAGACTAATGTAACGAATGCTTTATTTTTCCACCTTGTTTTCCATTTCACCATAATTTCTTTCATTTTTCTGTTCTTATATGCTTTTAATCTTTCTTCTATTTTTAAATCTATTGGTAGAAGTGCCGATAGTATTTTTAAGGCTGCGGCGAGTTAGGTCCTATCAGCCATCGTCATCCTACTAGTTAGTTATCTGGGTTCCCTGTAGCATATTTAATTTTGGATTTTATTGTTTTTTTCCAGGTCTTCTGGAAATCTTTAGGTTCTGGTCAAGATATAATATTTAGTTCATTTATTATGTTTTGGTTTTTGTGTTGTATTGTTATTTCTTTTAATTCGTTTCTTTTTATCAAAATCAATATTTCTGTTTCCCACCCTATCTAAAGTACTGTTTAATTCTTATTTCCACTCATATTTTTAATTTCTCTTTTGTGTTGCTCCGTACTATTACCGCTGAATCGTCTACGAAAGCTATAGTTTCCGTTTTGTCTCTTAACTTTGTTTTCAAAATATGCTCATAATAAATTGGGTTCTACTTCTGACCCTTGCGCTACTCCACATGTCGGTTAAATTATTTTGTTGTGTTTATTTATTATTGTTCTTTCTGTTAGTACTTTATCACTACACTATGTCTTTCACGTACCTGCTAATATTTGTAATTTTTATGGTTTCTATTACGTTCGTCCATGGCACTGAATCAAATGCGTCTTTTTATGTCTAATAATGTGATGAGTATGCGGTAGTTTTTGTTTTAATACTGCTTTTTTTTTGTATATCCAAATTGATTCTGGTGTAGCATTAGATTTTTTCGTATCAATCTTGTTGTTTAATATTCTTTTCAATAGCGTGCCTTATCAAGTATATTAGTCTGTATTTTTAGTTTTCGTTAATAGTATTAGTCTCGCAGTTTTTCATATCTCCAAAAATTTCTTTTTTTAATGTAATAGTTATTAGTTCGGATTTTTGTTTTTATTTGTTTTACTGTCTGTATTATTTCTTCCGCTCTGATTTTCTCATATTCTTTGTTTTGTTTACATTTGTGTTATTCATTTTCTTCTTATTATACTTTCTTCTTCACTAATTCTTGTGTTGTGTTGTTGCAATTTTTTCTTGTAGTCATTTCATAGTTTGTTCCAGACTCTTCTGTTATTCTTTTATTAATTTGTTTCTGTTTTGTATTTTTTAATGAGCTTTTCTATTTCTTCTTGTGTTACATTTTGTTGTGTTTTTCTTATTTTTTAGTAGTTTTCTTTTTACTCGTGTTACATTCTTTTTGCTTTTGTTTATGTTTACTTGAATTACTTTCATATTTTTTTTTTTATTCTTTATTTTGGTTTTTAATTTTTGCTTTCGTTTTGTAGTTACTTTTAAGCACGTTAGACATTTTTATTAGTTTAGACAATATTCCTTTGGTGATTTTCCTCTTTGTATATCTTGCACTTATTTTTTTTTATCAGAATAACCTAACCTAATCTAAACCAATCTAACCAAAATAACGGTAAAGGTAAGGTTTTAGCGTTTCCACAACTAGACGTATTCTGCAAATTCTATAAAGGGAAATAGATAATTAATAAAAGAATCGCAAAACAAACGCTTGAAAGTATTTACCGTAACCTAAAAATTCGAAAAGCCCCTTGAGATTAGAAGCAAGAAATAAAATGGTTCCCTACTAAGTTTTAGCGCCCCTAAAACAAACAAAAATTTTAGGCATGCAAAAGAAGAGTAATCTGTCTTTCAAAAATACAATTAAAAATTACAATAGAATAAATATAAAAAAATAATAAATTCATAACTTTTAACCCTATAAGTATGCAAAAAAAAATTATTGAATGAATTAGTGAGGTATAAAATATGCTTGCGCATGCGTAGGAAACGCCATTCAAATAGACTTAACATAGAAAAATAAGAAAAACACATAACTTTTGAATTATACATTTCCTAAACTATACTCAGGAGAAGATATCATATCGATTGATATATAATAACTGTATTATATAATTTATCCCAAATTTCTTTTAAAAAAAAACAATATGAAAAAAATTTTTTGAGATCCTTCCTGAAATTGTATATTCTACAGACAAAGAATTTCTCATTGGTAAATGCTATAAAACTTTTTTGTTTTTTTGGGGTCACTTTGCAGTGCCCTTCGGGCAAAATCACGAGCATCTATTGCAAATCTAAAAATTAAGTCTTCGCATAGATTGAAACTCATACCAACACTATGTCATTTTTTCTAAATTTGTTTTGTGGCCACATTCTATATAGTTTTAACAACAGTTTCTATTTTTTTCATTTCTTCCCACGTTACCTGTCCAATCTTTAAATATGTCTGTAATTTCTTTAATAGTTTTGGCTGGGTCCAAAACGTACTTTATTTCTTTAGAGAACACCTAGAAATGTCCCTAATCAAATTCTATAAATTTTTTAGGTTTTTTGGGGTTTATTTTCCTATTTTTGATTAATAGCACGTAGTGTTTTCGGAGTTTCTGTCGTGAAACTTTTTTCCTTTATCCAGACTCATCGTCAGTTTGCAGTACTTTATGGGCACAATCACAAGTATGTATTGCAAATCTAAAAATAAACTGTAATGATTGAAACTCCTACCAAATCTGTAAAATTTTTCCTAAATTTGTTTCGCTGTTACATTCTATTCAATTCTTCCCATTTCACCACTCCAATCTTTACAGATGTCTACAATTTCTTTTACACTGTTCAATGAGTCCAAAACCTAATTTATTTCTTCACAGAACACCTCAAACTGTACAAATTCACTGGATTTTTTTTGCTGTTTTTTCACATCCATTTTCTATTTTTTTCAATAGCACCAAGTGAAGCCAACTCAAACGACACAATATGAAGGAATAGCTCCATAGTTTTTTATTCTACAAACAAACAAGCTTTAGGTATTTCTCAAGGGTAAATGTCTTTTTTTCTTTTTCTGAATTTTTCTGTTTTACATCAAATGAAGCTAGAACGCGCCATTTTTGAATTTTGAATTTTTGTTAGCAACTACACACGCTACAAAATGTTATGAACTATTGTCGTTATCGTGGCGGTACTAAAATGATAAAAAATCAAGCTTGACTCACAGCGCCATCTCTTAACTTTTTGTTCATATTCATCTTTTCCATAAAATGGCCTACCAATTTTGTGATAGAATGCGCCATTTCTATAAAAAAAATAGGTAAAGAAGACTCTTAAGAATGTGATACCCATGTTTGTATTCAAAAACTAAATATCCTTAATTCAAACACATTTTGAACATTTAATTTGTTTAGTTACTTAATTTTTGAAAAAAATTGAGTTTTGATTACAAAAAAAAATATTTTTCTGAAAAATTGTCAATAAAATTTTGAAATAACTTAAAAGAATAAAAAAGCCTTCAAAATAAGGGGTAACACCACCTCTTTTGCCATTTAAAATTTTTGTGGTGGGGGCTGTCGAGGACAGAGTGTCGTTAAACGATGCCCCTCTAAAAACAAATATTGCTCGCTTTTTGGATTTGGCTCAAAACAAAATAGTACATGGATTATTTTCCGGAGTTGTTCGTTTTAGTTCGAATGCACTGTATGTTGATATCTAAGGTTTGCAATGAACATTTTTTGGGGTTTACATTATAAATTAGTTTCTAGTTTTCAGGCCTTTTTGAATTTTAGAATCTATTAGTTCCAGCATGGAATAATTTTTCTAAAATAATTTAAATCAACATCTCTAAATATAATACTAAGTAACAGAATTTCTTATCGCAAATAAGCATTCGACCTTGTACTTAATAAATGTAAGGATAATTTTGTTTTAGATATCTATATAGTTTATTTGTGTCTAAAGGCTGTAAAATAGTTTTATTTGCTGTTCTGATATCAGAAAATCCACAAAAACTTTTAAGCGCTCGCTTTCTGTTTGTAAAAATAAATTATTAACTTATAAAAATTGTTTGTTTTTTTTATAGTCGCCCTCTTAATGTGAATCAGCGATGCACGATGTAATCATTTATTATAAACTTTGGAAAGATACGCATTCTATATGGACGAAATACGACACAAAAGTACGACGAAACGTAGATGGCTCTACCATCGAATTGCGACGAGATTTCTCACTTTTCCCCCTTCTTTACTTTTATGTCAATTCCAGCGTACCTGTCTCGATGCGCGTTTCTTAAATAGGAATATACAAGTGGTTTGAGCAAAAAAATATGGAAAAATTGGTATTGCGGTTGTAGATATTGACACTTGAGGAAATAAGTTAATATGTGAAAAACTTTTTTTACCCTCTTTATGCGCAACTTTTTTCGCGCATTCAAACTAAATAAAGAAAGGAATTGTTTTTGAAATTATTATTACGAATGTAAGTTTTGTAAAGAATGAAATTCTAATAACTGTAACCTACCAATCAACACCGTTTGCCCCCGATTACATGAAATTGATTAAAATAAATTTAAATGAAAAAAAAGTTTGTTTTTGAAATTGTTATTATGAATGTAATTTAAAAAAAAAAAGAAATTGTAATAACTGTAACCTACCAACCATCACCGTTTACCCCCGAATGCGCAAAAACTACACCACTATTATTTTTATTTACCCACTGAAATAATTTGTTAGGTTTTTTTTTTAATTCCAAATTGATGAGATAAACATTATGCTTATGCATTCATGTAGCGTACGTATACAGGTTGATTGTAAATTCAAGGCCATTTGATTTACTCTTTTATTATCCATGATATTCTGACCGTTGTGCACATTAGTTTTCACAGCCTCCTAAGATTAATTGTACCAATAATCAAAAGCATCTCTTTAGATTTTGAATAATAAATAACTAATTTATTAGGAACTTTAGCGCTATACTTGTGTTATAGTTTTTTAAAGAGAATGTATCAAAGAATCACTTTAGCCGAAAAACTACTAAATGATTTATTTAAAAAAAATTAAGTTGATATCATTTCCACTTAAACCGGAAGTCAGTCATTTTGTGCAAAGTTTGGAAAATACTAATCTTGTATACTTGTATATCAATCAAAAGTTTCTAAGAAAATTGAAAGTCATTTAACAATTTTTTTGTTATTTGTTATTGGAACATTCAAAGTAGTACTAAAAGTTTTGTGTGTAATTAATTTTGAAAAGAATTTTGAAATACAATTGACTCAGCATGACTTTTATCTGTGAATTTATCTAATTTTTTTGCGCATCTAAGCAATCTCTACAACCGAGGACGTCCTTCTCGATTCAAAAAAAAGCTCAGCAAATGAATCTTTTTAAACTGGGTCCAAAGCGAATAAATTGTTTATGTAATTAATAACCACAATTATATGAAAATACATAAAAAACTTCATAACTTGTATTGATGCAAATAAATTTTATTTCTTACAAATTAAATTGTTGTTTTATTGAAGTTTGAAGTAAAATTTAAAAATAAATTCGAGGCGAGATAAATTAGTTGAGTGCACACTTTTTATTTTTTATCGTAAAACTACTGAGTTTGATTCTTGAATCATTCTCGAATGTAGACACCAATGTTGCATTTATGCCATGCAGTTACAGAATCAATGGTTACAGTAATAATCGTTTGTGGCAGCACTTTAATTAACAGTTTGGTGATCGAGGAAGACTTGTGGGAGATGTGGTTACGAAAAAACATTAAGGTTTGCGTATCTTCCGAAGTTTATAATCAATGATTTAATGTTGTGATGTTAAATTAAAATCTAAACACTTTTACTTATAGGCTGAAAAACTATATTTTGGTATTTAACCTTAAAATCGAACACTTCTGCACAATTCTAAATCTAATGTGTTCTACTTTTTTTTTAACAAAGCTCTTCCGCAAAAACAAAAGTTTCGGCGAGGCTGTAGAGGGACAGCCGTTTGACTGGTACCTGAAAGTCCGGCAAACAAAACCGGTCCATCCCACTTCCATTGCATTATTTATAATTTTACAACTTACTTAATTTAATAAAATAAAATTAAAATATCGTCTGGATTTACCCAAAAAAATTTATATTTGTAGTGAATAAATAGCCTACATTCTTGTACTTTAAATTTTATTTGCACTTACTTACCGTAATACTTTTTTCGTTGAAATTTGTTTTTTGTCTACGTAAACAACATTTTTCTAAATATTGTTTTTTTTTGGAAATACCGGGATGTAAAATTGTATTATATGGCAAATTAGCTCCAACGCATTTATTTTGGTAGGTGCCTCTTTAACCAAAAATAAATGTTTTTGCTTTCTGTAAATTTGATGGCGACATTGTCTTGAAGTATGTCTGCTTTTCTAGTACCTCCTCCAATATGCCCAGATACTTTAACATCTCTTGAAAAATCACCGCATTAATTAATTATTTGTATTAATTTAAGAGAATTGGTTCTTTTAGTGTTATTTACGAATTTAAAACAGTATCTCTGTTAGATAATTAATTCATGCGTGTAATTATGTTTGTTTACGGTAAAGTTGCTTTTTCTCATATTTATTATTGTCTTATGACAACCACTGTTTTAAACGTTTTGTAGTAGGTTATGGGCCCAGGTAAGTAAAAATACAGTTAATTGTAACAGTATTTGAAAAGTAAAAGTAGTGATCGTAAAAGCACAAAAATTCAAACTGCCAGCCAAACAAAATGGCGCATACGACGACGTGGCGCATTCAGGTCGATGCCCTACTTGTGAAAATTAAAACTTGGGCCAGGTTTACGAAGAGACCAAAAAACCGTTGGAAAATGTGAAGATGAAACAATTTCAAATGTAGAAGCCGAGACAAAAATTCAAACTGCCACCTAAACAAAATGGCGCATACGGTGACGTGACGCATACAAACTCTACTTGTGAAGAATGACACTTGAGCCAGGTTTCTGGAGAGATCGAAAAACCCGTTGAAAAAGGTGAAGAAGAAATCATCTCAAATGTGCAAGCCAAGATAAAAGCATAAAAGTATGGATGACAAACTATCGTAAGGCAAATCTGATCTTAGTGATCAATCCTTTCTGCTCAAAAAGCAACTCTTCTGAAGCAAAGATGCTACATGGCGATGATAGGACAAAGTATCTATTTGAGTTTTTCGACCTCGTAGATCAACTATAGTACATCCACATTGATATGCTGACCGTTATGCTGCTATAGAACGTGTCTAGCAGTTTTAAAAACTTTTCATGTACCACCGAATCTCGCGACAATTTGCCGAATGTGGAAATCCTAAAAATCAAATTCATGGAGAAGTACAATGCGAGAAACCAGAAGTTAAATGGCTATAAAAGCGCCCAAACAATATTCACCGAAAATATGTAGGTACCGCAGAAGGTAACAGTGGAGGAAGTGTTAATAACTAAGCTACTAAAAACAAATCAGATAAAAACAAAGATACAAGTGTGCTTAGAAAAGACACACAGCGAGCGAAAGAAGAAAAAAAGTGTTAACAACAACGAAGACCCTGTTGTTATTACGTAAACAACTTGAACGAAACCAAACATGTAAGCAATTTCAGACAACTAAAACTCGCTGACAATTCAGCAACGCGAGTGTTTCGAAAAGGTAAATTGCGATTTGTTACCGAGCACAATCCAAAAAATGTTGTTATGTTAACATATTGCGATGATTGCATTTTAGTGTTAATAAAATAAATTTCATATTGAACATCAACATGAGACTCTTTTAATATTATTATTTAATTAAACTCTCCCAGAATCTTGGATTCATTAATTAAAAGCGTGGTTTATTACTTTATCAAAATTTTAATACCATAAAATAAAATAATATCGAACGTACAATTATTTTTATATTTTAATTGATTTTCAATCACGTGTTAACGCAACTAAAACTAACTCCGCTACAAACTATTCTTTTAGTTTCACAAATTTAATTACGTGCGACTTTTGACGACTTTTGAACAGTGACCTCTTGACCCTAGTTATTTCCACGATGTCTTCTTCTTTTGATTACTACATTGACGTTCTCTTCTCAAACTATTTAAATTGTTTTAAATTTTATATCTTACAAAGCACTTTCGTATTTATCGAACACAGTTTGATTTTACCACAAATACGGTAGCTACTACAAATGCGCTGCTTTTTCGGTCTTTATAATTATGTCCGGTTGGTAATTGGGTTAATAAAGTTTATAAATATAAATTCGTCTTTCAATTGTTAAATTGTTGAATTCTCATAGCATACAATAAACAAATATATCTTAGTACACTAAACAATGTCCAGATCCTTTCGTGATAAATATAGTACATATACAGATCCGTTTTAGAAAAACGAGATCCGAATCGCATCTCAACTTGTTTCTATGTGTATATCAAGTTATTTCGATTTAAATGAGACAGAAGAACGCGTAGCTCAATTTTAGTATGGATCACATCTGATCCATAATTGTCAAATTATATACACGAGTAGTTACATGGAAGTCACTAAAGAGGCGCTGCGGTCGTCAATTTGTGTATGAGATTTTATGCATAAGCTGAGATCCAGGAAAACATGCAACGTGGCATCGAAAGCGAGCTAGTGTAATCTTATCTTGACTAGACTTGGTATAAATGTAGTAAGCGTTTTAAGTCTTTGTTTGTAAATATGCATACAGTTATGTTACATTCTATCTTATCTATACGTGATTGTAATAAACAATTGTTTTTCTTATTTTCAATTTGATTACTAGATTATTTGTCAATTTTAAATTGAGCAAACGTATTTTATAATTACTCAACTTTAACTAATAAATAATATAAAAAAATTGCTTTTTTGATCCTAAAGTCTAAATACGTTCATCTTATTTTATATAATAATAATGTGTATAATAAAAATATGTACATTTTTCAACAGGTTATACACCCAATTACAAAAAAAAATGATTATAAATCAAAAATACGAATACATAAATTAAAAAAATAAAAATATTCAAATTACAAAAATTAAATAAAGAAAATTATTTCAATAAATAAAGAAAATAACAAAAAATATAAAAGATGGAACGTAAATTGCTACATATTTATAAACTATAAACTAATCGAAACTAATTAAAACTGATTTAAAAAAATAAAAATAAAAAGAATTGAAGTACTATATATTATTAAAATAATTTAAAACCACTTCTTTAATAGATTTAAAATTATCGTAATAAATGTCGCAAACCCAACATGCTCAGGTCTACGGCCTTTTAGAACCTTCTACAAAAGAAAAAAAAAGAAAGAGATGTTCTTGAGTATAATCGGGGTACAAGAAAGTTGATTTTGTTTAAGAGATAGAGACATTCTATTTTGTAATTTACTAGTTGGTAAAGGAATTTGACAAAACATAAATTTCTTCTTGTCTCTAACAAAGTGAACTTAAACTTTTGTAGTAAGGTGTTATGCTCATACCCTTAACTTGGATAAACTCCGTCCAACTTGAAACACACAAATTTAAAAAAATGGCGTTGACTTTTTCCAGCATCTGCACATGTTTTTTTGAAGAAGGGGACCAAATTATTGAGCCATATTCGAGCTTTGACCTTATAAATGAAGCATACAATAACAATAACACTCTAGAATTGAACTCTTGTTTGCAATTACGATAAATAAAACCAAACGTCTTATATGCTTTTGAAATCAAGTATTGGATATGTTCAACAAAGTTTAATGACCTATTAAATATAACACTAAGATCTTTAACCGAGTTTAAACGAGGCAGGGTAGTTGAGTTAACGGTATAGTTAAATGTGATTGGGTTCACTATTCTAGAAAAGGTGACAATTTTGCATTTATCAATATTGACAATAATACAGTTTTTAGTACACCACTTAACTATTTCATTCAAATTATGTTGTAATAACAAACAATTATTCACAGAATTAATTTTAGTGTAAAATTTAATATCATCTGCATATAGTAATATTTGACATTGCGTTACGGAAGTTATATCATTGATATACAAAAGAAACAACAACGGGTCTAAATTAGAGCCCTGGAGTACACTAGAAGTTGAATAATGTATATCAGACTCAAAATCACTATAACAGACTAATTGTTCTCTATTTACTAAGTAGGACTTAAATAAATTTAAGAGGCCGTTAGAAAAATTTACTTGTTTGAGTTTTTGTAATAACAAATAATGATTGATTTTATCAAATGGCTTAGTGAAGTCAGTGTATATTAAATGTACTTGACCTTGTTGTCAATAACTTCCGCTACCAATTGATAAAAGCATCTAAATTTGTAATTGTAGAGCAATTTTGCATGAACCCATGTTTACTTATTTATTCGTATGGTATATTATACAAATATTGTATTGTGATGTAAGTGTTAGTATGGTGCCCCAGAAGACAGTATAAATCTGTATAGTGTGGTGACAAAATCGTGTCAATAGTGTGTATAGAAGGTAAATAACAACATAAAATTGAACAGCACATCCATTGCATGACGACATACAATAAACCGGTCCAAGCGCCAGTCACAACAATGACGAAAAAATAGTAGGTTAAAGAAATAGCAAAACAAAATGATGGAACAACAGATAATCAAGACAAAAATACAAAACATTGCTGAACTTCAGATGTCCTTCAGATTCCTAAGCCTTAATATTGCTTCATCCGTTAAATTATGAACTCATGTTGATGAGGAGATATTATATGTTTAACCTTATAGAACAAATATTTAAGTAATACGGATTTAAAAATTTTTGAAAAGTTGCATAGAAGTGAAATATGCCTTTAATTGGTTATATTTTCTCTGTCGCCATTCTTGTGAATTGGTACTATTACTGTTTTTTCCATGTGTTAGGGAAGGTAGAATTTAATAAAATTAGAGAAAACAACTTATGAAATGGTTTCAGCAAAATATCTGCGCAATCCCTTAAATGGAAACTTGGAATGTCATCACATCCAGATGTGAGACTATTTTTGAACATTTTAAGGCTTCAAGAATATCTTCCTCTGAAAAATTATCAATTACAAGGTTACCATAAACGGTGTTTGATGTTTCAGGTATTTGAGAAATGTTATTGCTATTAGATTCTACGAATACACTAGAAAAAAACAATATCAATGGGTGACGAGAAAGTTATACTGTTGTAAAACATGACACCTGGAATTCGTGTAGTTCCTAGTTTGCTTCTCACATAAGACCATAATTTTTTAGGGTTAGTAGTGATTGAAATTTATATGGAGCGTAAATGATCATTGTAACCTGCACGAATAAGCCGCTTAGACAAATTTCTGTAAAATTGAAATTTATTCATATAAAATGCAACTTTCTCTGATCGCCATTTTTTGAGAAAATAATGTTTTTGTTTTAAACAGTTTATTATTTCTGTTGTAAACCATACCGGATAGCTCTCTTTGTTTCAATTATGAGTCTTGTATTTAGGCACATATAGACATTGATTATACGACGGAGTCAGATTGGCAGAGCTTATGGCAGCTTTGGAAACGCAGTTTATAATTAAAACATTACAATAGATGGCGCTGCTAGTACAAAATTATCTTGTTAGAATTTGATAAGCAAAGTTACGCACCAGTCCGATTATCGAGACTCTGATATGATAGAACTGAGTCTGCGAAGCTAATTATGTCATTGTTTGTTATGTTAAGCGAAGTCTTGCGGTTTTAAATTTCAATGATGTTTAATAAACGTAGCGTCGATCCTTCTTCTAATACAAGGACAGACATTAAAAACCACCATTCAAAGCAAATCAATTGTATAAAATATTCCAGATAATTTATATTGCAAAAATAGTAATGCTTTATACTTAAATATTAAAAAATAGGTCGTGTGTTTGGAACGGTCTCACGATTAAAAAATACACTTGACTTGTTTTTTCCAATAATTATTAATGCGTCGAGTAGCAGAATTGCCAAATTCCGTTACTCCAGATAAGTCGTAACTTTGATTATATAATTGAACTAGGTATATAAACAAAGCTCGTGGATTCTCAAAAATTTTGTCTACAAAAAATACCAAGTTGCCACAGATTTTGATACAAATTCTCAATTATACTGTCAATTATTATGTCACTGGGGAATGGCAGAATACCGTTTTGTACCTATTAATTAAAACCATTGATTAAAACAGTAGTAATTCATCAAAAAAGCATCAAAACACGTTAAATTTTGACCGAACAAAATTATTGATATATTATTTAGGTAGTTAGTAAGTAATAAGGAATAAAACAATAATGTTCAAAATTTAAAAAAAAAAATGTGTTTTTATTAGTAAATAATGTATACCTACTATGGATTTAACTACTTTATAAAAAATATAAACAAAATTATAATTTACAATAATCACCACATTCGTATAGGTTCACCTTAATTAAATTTATTTGTGCTGTAAAATTCTTAATTTTGGATTGGGTTTATTTGATGTAATAATTTTATTACAAATTAATTTTGAACATTTAAATATTTTTGTAACTAAAAGTTTGTTTAGTATAAATAATTTATGTTCTTTACAAATTTCATCTTGTGCTAACCAATTTATAATAATAATATTCTTTTGAATTTTACGCATAAGTTTGAACTTTAATTTGGTCTCATGGTAAATATTATCAAAACATTTTTGGAATTTCTTTAAACACAAAGTAAATAATTTTCACTTGGTGCATAAAGCCCCCTTCTGCTATCTTAGTTACATTATCGTAAGTTTTGTATAAAATCAATAGTTCTTTTGGTTGTTTAACTTAGAATTAGTGATTAAACAATTTTTACATGATGTACAATTAAATTTTGTTATACACGTACGAGCTAAGTAGCCCGGAAAATATGCTACAGAACAATCTTCACTTGTCACATTTATAGTATTGGTACTCGGAACCGAGTTCAAGCTGGAACACTTGATGTTGATGATGACATAATGGTCTCATCTTCATCATCTTTTTCGCCTTGATGCGGTTTATCTCCACTTTCAATGACAGTTTTCATGTCCGGATCCATGTCAAGTTTTACATAAGTACCATCATCATTCACTTTGGTGGTTTCATTAGGGAATGTATTGAGTATGAACGGAAGATTGTTCTAAATAATCGTGATGTAGGATTCCGATTGTATCCTCCTTTTGTCGGTATACAGAAAATAAATTTTCTATCACATCCTGATTCAACCTGCACGTTATTATATATTTTATATCTAAGTTCGTTCGTTCATCTACAAATAATTGCTCAACACCATTTATTGTTTGTAATAAACCATTAAAACACGGTGGGGTAGTAATTTTTGTAGTCGCATTCATATTACTACTATATCTTTTTATTTTTTTCAATTTAGGTATTAGGTTTTTTGCATTTTCCAGTACAGATATAGCTAATTTATTTTCTTCAGAAAGGGCGCAATTGTAAGGATTCCGGGTATATAATTGTCTACTATTTAAAACATCAAATAAAATTGTTCATTAAGTTTATAAATTCAGCTGTATTTTCTGCGGTATTGCTGATCAATTCCTTTGTTTTTATGCAAGTTTTAATCGCAGCAGCTACAGAATGGGACATTACTTGAACAGCAAGTTTAACACTCATTTTTGAAAAGAGTTCGGATAAATGTGTGCATCTGTTATTTTCATTAACATTTTGCAGTTTATGTTTTTTATCGATCTGGTAAATTTTTGATGTCATCAAAACATATTTTTTGTCATCGAACTGATAATCGCCTACTAAAAGATTATTACGGAAGCTTTTAAAGAGATGAGGGACGTCAAAGATTGCATATATTTTCTGTTTAACACGTTAAAGTGAGGTTTCTCGACGGTAACATTTAATAACTTTAGTGCACTCTGATTACTTGTCCCTTGGTCACAAATTATTATTTTAGGAGTAAACCTACGTTAATTAAGTTTTAGTGCTTCTTGAATAAGAACTGCCAAGTCTTTGTATTTCACACCAGAATTAGATAAAAAGTATGATAAGGGTAATTTCCACTTTTATTTTTTGCTCCAATTGGCCTAAATCTTCAAAACCTTCGATGACGTCCATGCTTTTTGAATATTCTAAAAATTGCATTATTGACATTTCATCAAAACACACGGCACAGGATTTTTCCAAGTTTGATTTAAGAAAAAACTTTTTCTTTATTTGATATAGATGTTTTTGTCGAACCCTGTTTTGTAATAGGAAGAACCTATCCAACTTCGGACTGTTGTAGGCGATGGTAAAATTATTTTTAAGTCATTTCTTAAGAATTTATAGGTTGTTGGAGATTTGTAAAACATCATTAATGCCAAGTTCTTTTCGCTGTTGTTCCATACTGTTGTCTTGGTTCTAAATTGCATGTTTGCAATAATTTTTGAGTATTTTGATGGAAACTCATACTTTTTTATTATATTGTCCAATTTAGTCCTTTCTTTAATAAGAAAAATTCTTTTCTTTAGTTTGGATATTTGTGATTTCTTTAGATTAATTTCTCTTTTACATAATTTTAAATCCCTTATTAGTTTTTTTCTAGAAGCGACATTGTTCTCATTCGTTACTAATTTTTTTTTTATTGTCGTTTACGTGATGATGGCATATCCGTTAATTCTCTCAAACGTGTCAAATCTGTTTCTGTTGTATCACACTGAATTTCATCTTCATCTTGAGAAATCTCAGGATCCATTTTCGTTTTTACTATATGTACGTTTTGGAATGTCGACCACAAGAGGAGGTGATGTAGTTGCTTCCGTGGTTGAAGTACTTGGTAAGAATAAATCGGATGAAACATGATTATATTTTGAAGGACCGCTGATTGAATGAGATGATGTTTCGTATGATTGATAAATGATCCGGCATCAAATGAAGTTCGCAAACGTAACGAGTTCTCAGTTTTCCTTGTCAAGGTCAAATAAAACTAGATTTTCTGAATTTATTAACCACTTTTCCATCCTACCTGGATCTTCTGTGGAAATCTATACATTTTTAAGTTTGGAAAATCGCTCTTTCTCTTATTACATTTAATAAATGCGCACTTATTTCCAGGCATTATGTAAAAATTAAAGTTTTATTACACAATATATTAATCACGTTCAAAACACACAAATAACACACACATAAAATTAATTAATATCTAACTAAAACTAGATCGTTTATAAATTACAATCAGAGATTATGAAATATTAAGGTGCAAACACACAATCGGTCTCGAATTCGGAAATACAACTAATTTCTTAAATGCGTAATGAAAAGGGTAGCTGAAATAGAGTAGGTAGGTATCTTCTAATTTTTTGCCTAAAACCATTGCAATTGCCGGTTTCTTCCCATAGGTTCAATACGACAAACCGACTCAACGTGGACTAGAAACAACATAAATAAGTTATTTTATCTTTTTTTCTCCGGCATCTTTATTGCATTTTTAATAACTTCTATACATTTCAGATGGTACAAATTAGTTTATTGAGAGATTCAGTGCAATTGTCGGCACCATATTTTTAAAGGAGCAACAAGAAATTCTTAACAGGCTGAGTTGGAAAAGAAGTTGTTTTTGTCATTTTTACAACTTTGCAAATAATAAACGTTGTATCTTTAAAACTTCCAAGTTGCCGCTATACCACAAATTTCGGCGAACCGTTTAACAAAAGAATGCCCTAATTATAAATAAAAACATTTTCAGTTCTTATCGTAACGGAATGCAACTGCTACAATAACAACTTGTGAGAAAGTTTGGATTGCGTCATTGTTTACTCAACCGAACATTATATACCGTTTGCATTTTTTCAGCGCTAACAATTTGAATCAGCGACATCAAGCAATTGAATACTGTACTACAAAATTTAGCGATGACAATAACCTTTTAACGAATGCAGTACTGCAAATACTTCAGTATCGCCGCCTGGTAGCCGAATGCGGTTAAGAGTGTTTCCAATTTTTATACGGGGTTTGTCAATCTGACTCCGTCGTATAATCAATGGTATAAGTTTAAATGCTATATATAATTTCGGGACTGAAAATTGTTTAAAAAGTTTACCAGTCACAATTCAAGACGTGCATCATATAAAAATGAAAAGTTTGCTTTTTTAAAATTATACCGCCTCCGTGTTGAGTTATAAGAAAATTTAAGAGTAATAGGAGTTGATAAGGTTAGCAATGCAGATGTCTAATGCCGGATGGTGTGAATCTTCAGTTACTATACCGGAGTCAGTTCTATAAATTTGGCAAGGATTGTTGCTGAATACAAGATCCAGCATGTTATTGTGCTTATTATAAATACAATTATATTGTGTATACTGTAGCAAGTCTTGAAAGATTTTTAGTATAGTATTAGCAGGACTGTTAATTGATGTAATAAATGTCGGAATGTTAAAGTCTCCAATGACAATTGATTTGGTTTAGATTGCATAATTATGTAACTTAAATGTTCAAACAATAAATCGTAGTCTGCTAAAGCAGTACCTGGTGGTATACAGGGTCATTAATGGTCGATGGTAGGTTAGACGTTTATGGAAAACGGGGGCATAGGAGTAATCTGAAAATTTGGCTATTGCCATAAATAGACACACGATCTATCTTTCACAAAATATTTTCATTTTGGCAGTGTTGCCGCTTCTACTCAAAAGTAGTAACAACTTGTTTTTACCATTTTAAATGAAACACCCTATATATTATTTAATTTTTGAAGTCACAATTTCTTAATGATAATTTTTCTGAATAGTTCACGTTATACCTATCTACACCGGTTTTCGAGATAATAATTATTATATTTTAAGGTAATTTTTCAAAAATATGATCCCACCTAAATTTAAGTTTAGCTGCTATTTGACCTCATATAAGGCTAAAATTTTAGATGCCTTATATTTAACAGCTACCTAAATAAATTTATTTTATTTTATACAGAATTGATTAAAATTAATTATTTTGACGTGCATTAGTTAGCCATGGAACGCCTTGTGATTTGACAATTGCTCAATTATTTACTGTGTTTGACAGACGTCGAAGTTTTGAGAATGCAAATTATGTGAAGAAATGTGATTTTTAATCATTATTGCATTATTTCAAAAAGTTGAGCGACAGTTACCTATACCACTATGCTATAATATCAACTTAAAGGCATTTTAATTGTCTATCAGACTTTTAGTAATATACAGGGTGTTTCCATTTAAAAAAATAAAGTTTTGACCTTTTTGTATGTCAGTGTAAAATAAAAATAAATTTATTTAGGTAGCTGCATTAAATACAAGGCTTTTCCAAACTGCATCTAAAATTTCAATCATATGGGTTCAAATAACAGCTACTTTAAATTTTGGTGGGATCATATTTTTAAAAGAAAATAACCTAAAATAATTATTATCTCCGAAAACCACGGTGTAAATAGGTATAGAAAACTATACAAAAAAATTATCAGTAAGAAATTGACGATTTTAAAATTAAATAATATATAGGGTATTTTATTTAAAATTAACAAGTTGTTTACTACTTTTGAGTAAGGGCAGTACCTACCAAATTAAAATATTTTAGAAAGATAGATCATTGTCTATTTATGGCAATAGCCAATTTTTAGATTACTTCTATGCCCCGTTTTCCATAAACGTCTAACATACCATCGACCATCAATGACCCTGTATATAGAACAAATAAATTAATAGAAAGTTGCAGTTAACAGTAATTTGAACTCCAACAACAATTATAGTTATTACTTTATTAGTTATTGTAGATAGATCCAAAGATTTACACTTAAAATTATCATTTTCAGAAACACCCAAAGCTACTCGACCACCTCTAGATTAACAACAGTAACAAAATTGCGGTCTTTTCTGAAAACTTGGTAATTAGAAGGGGAAATATTTCGTTATCATTTATTGAATCACAAAATCAAGATTCTGTAACAGCTATGACATCATAGTACAAATTCTAAAGTATTGGTGTAAACTCGCTTAATTTTGAACAGAGTCCACGAACTTGTTTGTTAAAAAATATTAAAGGATAAGGTTTATAATTGGGTGAGGTTGATTCGTTTGCATTAATAATTTTGGAATTCATCAAATAACAGAATTTTAAGTTTTTCACTATTGGCTTTATTGTCCTATCAAAAGGGTATGCTAATATTTTTTGTCTCTTTGTGATTCTGAAGCTCCTTTGCATGTTTGATTATATTAATTGCTTCTTTTCTTTTTTTCCTAAGACAGGGGACGTGGCGCATTCTTTATGAAACGAAATTTGAACATCGTCTCTAGTTTCTTAGATATGGTTAGTAACAAACGGTACTTCAGACGATAAGCGCATCACTTCGATTTACGTTCAGATTTGCGTTAACAGTGATACATTGTTCATTTTAAGCCGTAAAGAATAACATTTTACTTCTTGTTTGACGATTACTGACACCTCCTTAACAAATTTTCAAAAAATTGAGGGCTAGATGGTTTGCATGTTGATCAAAGTCAGATTGCTAATTTTGAATTTTCTCATCTAGTTCTGATATGTTACTTTGCCTGTGCCTTCAATGTGCTGACGGAATTTGGATTCTTGAGATGTAATAAAGTTCGTTACAAGCCAAAACATCTGTTTTAATGCTGTTGATTTGTAACATAAAATCATGTTTTGAAGTTATCTCGAGTCTTGCAATTTTGGAAATATCATCAGCTATTTTTTTTGTGGGAGGCAGCTATCAGTTTGATGTCGCTTCTTAGAAGTTTAATTTCATTTAGGAGACTAATATTTAAAACGTCAGAAGGTTTATCTTCTTGCGTAGACTGCTACTATAAAGATCGAGACAAAATCGGCAGTTGTTGCAATTCCAAGGTTTTTATTTTCAATTGATAATTTAAAATCTTCCTCCTTCAATCCGCTACAACTTTTACAATGTATTCTTTGCAAATATTACAACGCACAGATAATGTGTTATAAATGCTAGTTATACATGTGGCACATTGATTGGACATCGCTAAGTTTGTTTATAGCACTAAAGACAATACGGATTAAAAATTACAGATTTGAGTTTGAAGGGACGGAACACTAGGAACTAATCTTCGCATCTATCAAACCCCTCGAAGATAGCTTATAAACCGCACAGATGGATGGATGGTTTAACATAAGAGTACAGAGGGTATGCAGCAGCAATATAATATAGCTTATAATTTGTTAATAAGAATTCATGGCCAAATATGTACAATGTCAAAAAAAATAATCTCTAGAGATTAAGTGCTTCGGAAAAAATTTCACCAATAAATGTTTTAAATTATATATCGAAGAATAACAAGATTAAATTCTTGTGATATCAGTCACATTAAATGTTGCTACTCACCACAGTAAAAGGTATACGTATCATCTTCACTTGCTATTGATAATATTATTACTGTTTTAACATTCGATTAAATTATTGTTAAATGATTAAACAATACATACCATGAAAGGTGTGAAGAGAAAATATTAATTCTTACTATTTATTGTTCTTACAAGCATGCGATATTCTTTCATTAAATCCTTATTTTCTTCAGCTAATTTCTTAAATTTAACATCTTTGCTAATTTTAAAACTGTACACTCATGAAATTCATAACTTGGACACCACAATTTCTGTAAACAAAAGTTTGCACATTGTGAAGCAGGCTTAAGGTATCATTTACAATTCTAACAGCATTAGTCTCAGCAGGGGTTATCTTATAGAAGGACTGTAGAATGAATCATTACACTAAGCACGTTTGAAAATAGGTAATTTACGTTAACTTATTTAATTTTTCTTTAAAAAAGAATATATTTGAAGGTATCGCTGAATTAAACACCATAGCTCGATTAATTATCGAATCAAAATTTTGTTTAGAAAATGTTTAAAATAAAATTAGAAATAATTTTGATTTAAAAAACGTCTGGAAACATTAACCCAAATAACCATGTTTAGTTTTTTGATTTAATTTATAAGTTAATGCTTGTAGACGTTTTTAAATCAAAAATCTATAATTTTTTTTGTAAACTTACTAGACTAAAGCACGATTCGATAATTAATCGAGCTTGGTGTTTAATTAGCGATACTTCAAATATATTCTTTAAAGAAAAAATAAGTAACAACGTCAAAATTACCTATTTTCTAAAACGTGCTTAGTGTAATGATTCATTCTTGACAGTCCTTCTATAAGACAACCCCTGCTGAGACTACCTGCTATTTAGAATTGTAAATGATACCCCTTAAGCCCGCTTTACATGTGCAAACTCTGTTTACAAGTATGGTGTCCAAGCATTTAAATTTCATGGTGTACATTAACAAACTAACGCTTATTGATAAAGAGTCTTCCTGTATAGTGATCAATTCTTTTGCAGAAAATTTTTAGACATGGTTTTGAATATTACTAAAATGATATCAAATTGAACTTGTGTGACGAACTCTTCTCATTATTCGATAAAATAATATTTAACACGCAAAAAATGCATGCAAAGATGACAGAAAATCACCGAGTGTGAGAAAACGGTGGTGTAGTGGGGGTACCCGTCCGCTAGCACCGTTTGAGGGGATTGCAATTATATAACCGCGCTGAGGACGCGTACTCCCACTTGCATTTTTGCGTGTTAACTTTCATTATATTGAAAAATGAGAATATACATTTTGTTCCTTTCTATTTTAACTTCACATTTGCCCGACAATTGCAGGGTTTGGCACACACTAAGCATCTATTACTACCTCCTCAATTAGTTAACTTTTTCGTTTTTTTCGGAAATTTATTACCCGATCGAGTCGAATTGGTGCTCATTTTATTCGTATTTTTATTCTCTACAACTTTTTTTTTACACCATTAATGTTGGTTCATTACTTTTCACCAAGAAAAAAGTTGAGAAAAAACACTTTTTTTGCATTTAAGTGTTTATTAACCATACAGAGTAGTCCGTAATGAATGTTACAAAAAGTAACTGTGGATTCTACACGCAAAAATAATGCGATTTAGCAGAACTTGTTCAAATAAAATGTTGCTGGTTTCTATTATAGGGCGTCAAAGTTTATTTTTCGGATTTTATTTTATTCGATAATTTCTAAAGTTAATGTTGGAATTGGCCGAAAATTTGGATAATGGGGTTTTTGATAGAGCAAAATCGGAATTTAGACTTACTTTTATTTCGACTCTGAGGGCGCTACAATCGGGACATTTCTAAGCTATTGCTATCAGAACTTTTTTCGCACGATGTTATATCGCAATTTGGATGGCAAATATCGATAGATCAGTTGATTCTAAGTAGAAAGGGTATACCTCTTTGATGTCGATAATTCCTAATCAATTTCGAGATATTCGCACTTTAATTATGCAATGCTAAGAAACCAATCTTTCAAATTTGCCGCTCAGGGGTCTATTTAGGCTGCAATTTGCATAGGCACCTTGTAGTCCAGATCTCAATCCCCTGGATTTTTACTTTTGGAGGCATTACAGGAGCTGGTCTACAAAGAAGAAAGTGCAACGCGCGATGAACTACTACTACGAAAAATTCGCGATGAAGTTAACGCAATAAGAAACATGGATAATATTGTATTTAGAGTAAGACGATATCTAAATAGGGCAATTCAAAAATGCATTGAGCAAAATGGCGGGCATTTTAAACAGTATTTAAAATAGTTGAATTGAATAATTAAAAACAGGATTTCAAAATAAATAATTTTTGACCAATTTATCCCTTTGAATTGCATAATTTAAGTGCGAATATCTCGAAATTGGTTAGGAATATCGGTATCAAAGAAGCATACCTTTTCTACTTAGAATTCAAATAGCTCAGAAATCTCCCGATTGTAGCGCCCCCTGTGAACCAGGATAAAAGTAAGTCTAAATTCCGATTTCGCTCTATCAAAAACCCCATTATCCAAATTTTAAGCCAATTTCAAAATTAACTTTAGAAATTATCGAAAAAAATAAAATCCAAAAATAAATTTTGACGTAAATATAGGGTACTTTATACTATTTACAATTACATGGCAGATGCGGTACCCTACTATTACTTTTGTCAAAAATTTATCTCTATTTACTGTACTATAAGAATATTAAATATTTGTAATAATATTTTGCATTCGATGTAGTTTCTAGAGAGAGAGGCTTCGTGTTTCTTCAAAAGTTTTTTGGTTTCCGAGAAACGGACCATTATTTAGAAATTGTGCGATTTTAGGTTAAATTGGGGTGAATAGAAACACTATGCGGTACGTATATCGACATTCTAGCTGGAAAAAGTGTAGGTGGTGCTGATTTCTCAGAGTCTAGTGACAGCAAAGTAGATATGTCTCTTCACGACAGCGATAGTAGTATAAGCCCAAAAGATTTCAGAAAAGAGGAAGAAAAAGCCGGTGTATCTTATCTGAGAGAAGATGGGATTGAGGCAGATAGAGTGGAAAGAGATAGAGCAAAGATAGACGAAAGAAGAGGAAATGAAGAAAATGAAAAAAGATCCTTTAACACAATCAGAAAACATGGAGTTCACAGACATGGAAGATTTTTTAATGACCTTTATTTAGTAGAAAAACAATATATTCACTCAGAAATGTGGTTACTTGTTAGCTTCAAGACCCAGAATCCTACCAAAATGAAGAGATATAAATATTTCATTGGATTTGAAATTTCAATAAAAATCGAGAAGAAATAGAGGCCAAGTTTGTAAGAAGCAAGCCAACTAAATCAGACTCGAGGTTCATGTACGCTTTTTCTAACATTCCTAATGAGTCACTCTTTTTCTTACGAACAAGTAGTCCGGACAACTGTTTACAATGATGAAAGTAAATAAAGATAAAGTTAAAAATCCTAGAAATAGAAACTTTTAAGAATTTCCATAAGTCAGAATATTCTTGACTAACTAATTTTTATATCATTTTGTGTTGTGTTTAATGCCTCCTCAGGTAGAGGTAGATTTCCGCACTTTTTATGTATTTTTTGTTTAGGTATATCCTATTTTTTACAATTCACGTGATTTTTGTGTTTTGTATGCTTCTCTTATGCTACTAAAAGCATTTTCGCTGTCTATACACCCCAGGAGTGTACAATGGCAAAATTAGTCAAAAAATCATATATGTTTCTATTGACCCAGCTTCAAGGGTGAACAGAAACAAGGTGTTTTTTTTTTATTGGACCCAGTTTAGAGTTGAGCCAAATGAATATACCAAAGTACGAAGTGAAACCAGACTTTTTGCCATATTTACATTTAATTTTAATCAATATATGTGGAAGTTATATAATTGGAAATGCTTCAACTTGTTTCTATTCACCTCACTTTACGGTATGTATTGTATGTCGACATCTGGAGATAAAAGTTTAGCCGGATAAATTCGATCGTTTCAAAAAAACCTAATTGTCTCGAAAATGGTCAGGAATAGGTATAGGTAAACTTAATACATTTTCATACATAATCTAAAAATGGAAGATTATATAGGACGTTCCATCTAAAATAAGCAAGTTGACAACAACTTTCGGGTAAACTGGAAGTGACAGGAAGTATTTTAGAAAGAAAAATACATTTGAAACCAAACTGAACCTCAAATTTTTAAATCAAAGTTACATCCCAATAAACTTTTAATGAACGGGTTGGGTGAATAACCCTGTATAGTCAAAAACCAGAAATATTATATAAGTAACAACAAGAAAATTGAAGATTGAATTTTGCAGTTTTTCTAAACCTAGGAAAAAGTTGTATTGATTGGTAAAAGGAAAGTAGATGGTTGTATAATTTTATTCAATCATACATACCTAATAAATTTTTGTGCAGGATAAGTTAACAGATACAGGTAAGCTAATGTTTGACAAGACTGAAGTTTTTGAATGGCAAAATAGTTAAAATTTTGAATTTTTTAAAGTGTTTTTAACAATTATACCTGTTTTCAGTCCAAAAGTGTATTTGATAGCTCTTTTTTGTCATTTAAATATTATGTAGGTATATTAAATATTTCCTGACACCATTCACTTCAAAACGGTAATGCATACCTCAAAAATTAATTCGAAGAGAAACGATGGTTGTAGACAGTTTGCTGGAGGCTGATTTTTTACCTGGAATGTAATTTGTGAGAATTGTGTGAAACCTAAAAACTTGGGTAATTCCACTAACACTACCTTTATTACTAATATTGGATTTAATTTTTTTTTAAAGAATTTTATTTAAATTTAAGATGTTCTTCTAGTAACTCCATATGTTTTGAGTGTGACATCTTCCACCTCATGCTGGTGTGATCTCCGAATAATGTAATTTTGCTGTGAATATTCAAGTTTACTAAATCATTTATAAATAATAGAAATATGTTTAATTCAAATACTGATTTGTGTGCATATTATGATTTACATTTAAGTTTCTATTTTTCTACCCAAACTCTTTGGGTTATGGACCCATAAATGTATTTAACAGATTCAACTACAAGTTATAAATTTAAAAATTCTTTTTGTGGCCGCTCTGGGTATGATTACATACGAACATGTAGTGGAATGTCATTAACAAGCGGATTCGTTAAGTAACAAATGGAAATTTTATATTGAAGGCCAAAACGACTAAACTAACTAAAATGTTAATTAATTTTTAAAAATTCCACTACTAATAAGTTATGCTAACATTAAATTAGTAGATTATCCCTTTTCATTTATGAATGACAATACTACTGAAACTACATTTTTATCAGTTATTTTAACGTTGTTTTACAACGTCGCTATCAACGAAAAGATATTCAGTTAACGTTAATCGGACAATTAAACCATACCAAATTTTAAGCAATTGAGCAATTATTCAAGTGATTATACAACTTATAAGCTCAAGAACTTCTTCGAATTATTTTTTCTGAGAAAAATTTTAAATGAGGAAATCGAAGACAGTGACAAATGCAGATTTAGGGGGTTTTTGGCAAAAGTGAAATCTAGATATTTATGAAGGAATAGCTAAAATAACTAGCAGGGCTCTTGAAGAACAGTATCTACTTTAAGTATACCTATTCAAAAAAATTGTTCCCTTAGAGTAGCGGTGAGGCGAGATAAATCACATAGGTACTAACCCATGTCAGCTTCAGTGGGTGTGCAATGTCAGATTCAAAACGGAATAAAAATAGAACAGGATGTTACTTCCAAACTATTAAAATTCGACTCTGCCTAAATGGTAAAATATATATTTTCTTATGTATCACAACAATAACTATACAGGGTGTTTCTAAGTAATCTAAAATATTATATGGGCGCTTTGTCACTCAATTTTAAGACGAAAAGTTTATATAAACATGTGTGATAAGTCTTGTCGTTAATGAGATACAGGGTGTTTTATTATTTTATTAAAGCAACAACATGTGTTAAACATAAAGGAAAAATAGTATATTACAGCCTTGTATGATACGATTTTGAAGATCTTGTACGTTTAATATCAGGGTTGTGTAAATGAGCGATTTTAAATATCCCCACACACATAAATCAGAGGATTATGTCCCTGTGATCCTCGTCCGATCAATGGTCTGGAAAAACGTTATTTAAAAACTCGCGAAGAATCACTGAAAAATGTGGAGGAGCTCCATCATGCATGAACCACGTTATTCCAAAGGCCACTTAGAATAAGCATGTTTTTCGAAAACCAGTAGCGTTACCAGGAAAAATTAATTTCAAATACAATCAGAGCTGATTTATTATAAACAATTTAACACCCTGTATCTCATTAACGACAAGACTTATCACACATGTTTATATGAACTTTTCGTCTTAAAATTGAGTAACGAAACGCCCCATATAATATTTTAGATTACTTAGGAAACACCCTGTATACTAAAGTTTTTTTTGTAAAAAAATCTATTTTTATTGCTAGTGGTTACACCTCATTGTTATGATATTACGATTTGAATTTCTACAGTAATCCGAAAATTCTGCTTGTAAAGGTTATTTCTTTCTCTAGTTGCAAATAAAAGCTTCTATTTGTACCCAGTAAACTACAGTAAAACCTCTATTTACGGTCACCTCTTAAAAACAGCCACCTTTAAACCCGGACAAGTTTTCCAAGTCAAAAACCAATTATACGGAAATATCCATATTAATGACCCTCCTAATAACGACTACCTATCACTAACGGCCACGGCCAGTTATTTGTAAACTTTCTTGGAACAATACATGTAATTCTACCTCCCATTTCCGGCCATTCTTAAGTAAGGTCATTAGTAGACAACAGCTTAGCGTTCAAGTTGTGCATAATATATAATTGTTTCATTGTGTGAGGTTTAAGTAATTACCGGTATTTAAGAACGGATTTAAAAAATTTGTTCGATTTACAATACACAGTGCAATTAAAAAGCTCACTAAGCTCACCCCAAAAATCGTATTTTGCGTACATAGTTTGAGTTAGTATGTTCAACATTGTTACATATAACGTACAGAAAAATAAAATACGTTTGTCTCTTAAAAAGAAAATTGTTATAATTGTAGAAAGTGAAAAGTTTAATACCAGTGCTAAAAGTTGGCTGAAAAATTTAGTGTTGGAAGAACACAAGTTAACGATATTTTAAAAAACAAATGTGATTTAAAAAGCTATTTGAAGAAGGTTCCAATACAGAACAGAAGAGAAAATTTCTTAGAACTGAAAGTTTAGAAATTGACCGAGTAGTTTACAATTGGTTTTGTAAAGCTAGGAATAAAATATTCCTATATCTGGACCTTTAATAAAAGAAAGCATTGGAAGTTGCGGAAAATTTAAAAATGAGGGATTTTAAAGCTCCAAATAGGTGGCTTAAGAAATTTTGTTAAAGACATAACATAACCTTTAAAAAAATTGCGGGGAATCAGCTGATATTAACCTGGACACTGTTGAAGCTTGAAAAGCAAAGCTGTCAGTAATATTGAAGAAGTATTCACCCAAAAATGTGTACAATGCTGACGAGACCGGATTTTTTTATCTTGCTATGCCAAACAAAACGTTCTCTTTAAAAAACCATAAATGTAGTGGTAAAGAAGCTTCAAAACAAAAATTAACAATTTTATTTTGAACAAATATGAAAGGTGGTAAGGAAAATGCGTTAATCATTGGAAAAGTAAACACCCAAGATGCTTCATATCAGCAAATTGCCCTTAGAATGGGTATCTAATAAAAAAACTTGGATGACGGTAGAGATTATGACTCCCTGGCTAAAAAAATTTAATGAAAAAATAAATCCCACGTCTTATCCCAAAGTGACTCTTGAAAATGTAAACATTGTTTTTCTACCCCCAAACACCACATCCCATTGCTAACTACTGGATCTAGAAATTATTCAAAACTTTAAGATAGCCTACATGAAGTTTTTAATCAAAAGGCTGCTAACAGTCACAAATACCAAACGTCCTTTTGAAGATGCGGAAGTGAAGACTGTGATTCGAACAATAAAAGTGGTGCAGAAGAATCCGAAGTTTTTACGTCAAACATTAAAGATATGGGTGAAGTGTGTGAGAAAGCCAAGAGGTTTTGCAGCAAATTTTAGCGAGCGCTATTTCGATATTTTTTGAAATAGTATTTTTGCATTTTTTTAAGTAGGGGGTCCTACAGCCTCTGCCACATCCCGCATTTTAGTTGTCATCTCTTCTTTTCCCTCCATTCCTTTTCTCCGTTAGCTCTATCCATCATTGCTGCATGTATACCTTCTATCCACGTTACTGTAGGTCTTCCCCTTCTTCCTTCTTCCCTTCGGAATGTAACTTATTGTCTTTTGGGTCATCGGTTCTCGTTTATACGCATTACGTGTCCTTACCGTATTAATTGTTTTGTTTCTATTCTGTTCATTGTGGTATATATTCCTTCCTGTTTGTCTTCTAATTTCTTCATTTCTTATGTGTTTAAGTCTTGATTTCCTGCAGGATCTTCTTAAGTAAACCATTTCTACTATATTAATCTTATTTTTTATTTTTCTGGGTTAGCTGCTAGCATTCCGACCCATACGTTAGTATTGATTCCACAATTGCCTTGTAGATTCTTATCTTTGTGTTCAACGTAATTTGGTTTGACTATAGGATAGAATTTAGCATCCGCAGACATTGTTGTCCTTGTTGGGTTCTTTGTTCTATGTCTTTAGTTGATGTTTCCTCGTTCGATATTATAGTGCCTATGTATTTGTATTTTTCACATTGTTTTATGTTTCTTATGTGTAGTTGTGGGTCTTCTTGTTCCTCTCCAATTTTTACGTATTCTGTTTACTCCATGTTTATACTCATTCCCCACTTTTCATATTTTTATTTAATTTTGTTAATATGTAGTCTATATCTTCTTCACAATTTGCGACAATCACTTGATCATCAGCAAATGGGAGTGTTGTTAGACACGAGTTATTTATCTGGATTCCCTTTTCTGCACATTTGCGTCTTAATATTTTAGCGCTTTGTAAATGTATATTTTAAAAGTGTGGGCGACAGGCAACATCCCTGTTTAAGACCTTTTGCTACTTTTAATGGTTTTGAAACGTTATTTCCCATTTTAACCGCACTCTAGAGGTTCTTCTAGAGGGTGTTCCTAAATATCATGTACAAACAAAAGGGGGCGATTTTTTGGCTTATTTTATGACTAAAATATCATATAAACATAGGTCCGCAAACGCTTCCTTAGCGGACTACAGGGTGTTACAATTTCAATTTTTCAGAGTTTTTGTTTATGGCTCATTACAGTTCTTGAGATATTGAGTTCAAATTTTGAATGTAACTTAGGCGGTTAAATCTTCTGACATGTCAGAGGACCGTGAGAATTATATCAGGTAATACTTTTCTAGCGGTTATGTCACTTTTTCTACTCTGAACTATTCTGTGGTGTACCGCTTGTAGATTCTGAAATAAAAAATGGATTTTCTGTCCTGTTTAGAAACTTTTTGGTTTCTTGCAGTTTTTCTTATCTGCAATCTCAAAAAGACTAAAAAGTTTCTAAACAAGACAGAGAATCAATTTTACATTTTAGAGCATTCTACAGAACAGATCAGGGCAGAAAAAGTGACATAGCCACTAAAAAAGTATCATCCGGTATATTTGATACGGTCCTTTGATTTGTCAAAAGATGTAACTCCTGTAGCCTAACTTACATACTAAATTTGAACTCAATATCTCAAGAACTGCAGGAGCCATAAACAAAAAACTTAAAAAAATTGAAATTTTACCACTCTGTAGTTCGCCAAGGGAGCGTTTGCGGACCTACGTTTATATGATATTATAGCCATAAAATAAACAAGATATTTAGGAACACCCTTGTATATATTTGCAATCGCTCTAGGATTGAATTTTTTCAAGGGCACCATATCGCATGCTTTTTGGAGATCGATAAACAAAAGGTATGTAAGTACATTTCGGGCTTTACTTTTTTCTATTATTTGTTGTAGAGTATATATGTTATCCAGACACGATCTTCCGGCCCTGAAACCGCTTTGTTTCTCAATATCTTCGTAGTCTCCTTCAAAATTTGACCATGCAATCTTCTCATAGAGCTCGTAACACTTATTCCTCTATAGTTTTACATTTTTTCCTGTCTCCTTTTTTATATATTGAGCTAATGTAAGCCATATTCCAGTCTTTAGGAATATTTTGTCTCCGTATCATGCATGCGTTAAAAAGCTCTGCGATCTCTTCTAGCAAGACATCTGGTGCATATTAAATTAATTGTATTGGAATATTTCCCAATCCTGACGCTTTACCACATTTCATGGCTTTCAGGGTGTTTCTTATTTCTCTCACATTGACTTCCTCTACCATTTCCTTTTCATTTATATTTGTTTTTTTTTCTATTTCTATTTGAATATTTCTCTGTTTTTGGTTAATAATTTTCTATAGGATTTTCCCATTTCTTTTTCCTTTTCAAATTTGTATCTCCTGTTTCCTTTCTATCTGTTCTAAGATTTCTTATAATGCTCCACGCGTGTAACACTATTGTTCCTCCTATATATCTCTCAATTTCTTCACATTTCTTTCTTATTCTCAGACTCTTTTTGTGTACAACCATTTCCTATAAGTTTTCTTATTTTCTACTACAACCTTTTGTATATCTTCCGTCCACTATTCTGGATTTTATATTTAATGATATTTTTGTATTCTAACGCTTCTTTCGCTGCTTGGTTCATGCATTCTTCGATTTGTTGGTATTTTGCTTTGGTGCTGTTTACTTCTGAATAAGTTCGTTCTTGTAGTTTTCTAGCTAAGTATTCTTAGTTTGCAAAAGAACTGTATAGACTCTTAGTGTCTCTGTATCAATATTTTCTTTTATATCTTAACCTTCTTCTTTAACTACCAGGTTGGCTATTAGCAAATAATACTCCGATCCATATTCTGCACCTCAATATGCCCTTACGTCGTTTGTCTTTAGTCTTGAATTTTGTCTCATGATCAAATAATCTATTATAGATTTTTGTCCTTTCGTGAATTGAACCCATGTGAATTTATGGATTTTTTTATGCTGAAAGCGGCCATCATGATTTTTAAAACATTGTTATGACAAAGATTAATTAGTTGTCTACCGTTATTATTTATTGTTTCTTCTCCATACTCTGTAACAATTTTGTAATTTTTGTTTTTTGACTCGAGCGTTCAAATCTTCCAGTACACATATTTCTTTGTTCTTATTAATATTTATTACTGTGTGTTCTAGTTCATTATAAAATATATCTTTTATGGTTATTTCAGCTTCTTCACTTGGAGCATATACGCCTACTATTTTTTTTTCCATTTCTAATGTAATTATTTGTTCGTTGATTTCTTCCCAACTTTTGATGTTCTTTCTATATCTCTTTTGTACGTCTATAAGAAACCCCTCTTTTCGCTCTTACACTCTTATCCACATCACCGTAAAAGTAGATGAACTCTTTTGCTCCAACCTGTTTCTGAGGCAGGCAATTAAAATTTTTAATTGTTTATAGCCAAATTAGATGAAAGGCAAAAAAAAAAAAAACTCTCCTACCATCCTCTAAAATCTTTATCCTTTTTTTATTAAAATTTTATTTTTTAAAATTTAAAATTAATTTAAAAAAAAACAAAGGAGAAGGAAAAACAATTAGAAGTTCTCCTTTCAAGGATTTACTTCTTGTTTCTTTTGATAAAGAAAATCGAGGTGGAGTTTTTAATTCTGGACAATATTGATTTTGCAGCTCTAACACAATTATGGGAGTAATAGTAGTATTTGAAAAATTTTACATTAGGAATCAAATACCGAGCGGCCAGATTAAAAGTAAACAATGCATTACAGTATACGCCGCTTAATAGAATCACAGTGAGACTTGAGGACTTTGATAACAATAACTGATAACAAAATCCGACATGGGAGAAAAAAACAAAAATATAATAAGAATTTATTGTTTACAAAAGAGAAAACATATTATGTGAAAATAAAAGTTAAATGAATATACAGTGCCCGGCAAAGAGTTTGCAACAAAGTCCGTCCTAAAAAAACAATGTTTTTTTGTTCTTTACCGTCCATTGGTAGACTAATAAATAAATATAACTGAATTGTAAAGTTATTTGTTGGTTTTATTGTGTTTTATGCAAATCAAACGCAAAAAGATTTGTTTTCTCAATATTTCCGGAAAAAATGCCGGAAAACTGATATTTTTGAAAAATCGTTATTTTCTTTTGAAAATTTGCACATAGACGTATAATCTAATTCTGAACAACTTTTTTCTAAGGCATTTTTCAATATCTTGTCATCTAACCTTACTTTTTACATGTTTAAGGAATATTTTTTAAATTTACCGCCATGACAGTGGTCACATGACATTTGTCAAAGTAATTTTTTTTGTCATTCGATATGCTGAATTCATTTGCCAAAAGTAATTTTCGGATATCTCAATTACAAAATTTTTTCCAATTTGACGCAAACTCTTTGTCGGTCACTGTATAAAGTGATATTTATTGCAGTGGTACATATATGAAATGAAGTAATACATACAAAAAATTAAATACAAATTCTAATTGTAGGAACATAGTTAAGAATAACACATATTAATTTACTTAAATTAAAAGAATTTATCAAATGTTTTTTGCCGCTGATAATTTCTAAGTAAATTATTTATGAAAAAATTTACTTCATTTTAAAATCAAGTGATCTTTGGTGTGCTCCACGCCTTAAAACTTCCAGTGCTTTCCTCATTTTACTGTTTGTAGAAGGTTAGGGGCTATAACCTCAGGTCCCGTGCTATATAGTGTAAAACATGCTTTAGGCTAGGGTAGATGTGCGCATGTACGTAGGAGACATGTCATGTCAGTGTAAGAGTGGTGATAAAAGAGCGCACCGCAATAAACTCGTTTATACAATATTCCATCAGTTATTAATTCTCCTAGACTGCGTAATCCCACGGCATAATCTTGACAACAACAATCCCTTACATTTCAGAAGTGGTCGCGATACGTTTCGTCGTGTGTGAGAAAATTTTATCGTGTGGAAAAAAAATGGCTACCACAAATGCCCGCGATTTTCTTGTGGAGGACAATACCACGGAAGAAGTCGGCAGTTCGATTTAGAGCAATTTCGGGAAATCGTTACATAGTGATGATAGAAGTTGGAAATCTGTGGAAGATCAAACTGAAAAAATGGGTATGGCACAAAATGGCGGAATGCATGATGTATCAGTGATAATGGAAACTATGTCGCAAATGTTCGTCACAATGAATAAAATGATGGAAAACCTGTCACAAGCGAATGCAACAGCACAGTTACCTACCGAAAAGAATTTTGTCAGACCGTGGTACGGCGTTCACCGGAAACAAGTTTGAAGAATTTCTGACATTCTAGGTATTAAACATACGTTAACCAGCCGTAAGCATGCACAGGGAAACGGGTTAGTAGAAAGGGTTAACGGAACTCTTTTACCAATAATGATAAAACGAGGCAAACCGCAATCATGGCATCAATTTGTGCCTGAAATAGAAAGAGACCTTAATACATCTGAGAATCAAACTACTGGAATAAATGCTTTTGAAGCGTTGTATGGTTTTACGCCACATTTTTACGATGGTGTTCTATCTGAAGTAGCAGACAACGATCGTGATTGGGTTCCACCACACGAATTACAAGAAGAAATGAGAACGGTAATTCAACAAAATCAAAATAAACAAAAAGAACAGTACGACAAGAAAAGGTACATTGGAAATAAATACAATATTGGTGACATTGTAGTTATGAAGAGCCAAGCACAATGTACTGGTGAGTCAACAAAACTTCAACCACGTTATAACAGACCATTTGTTGTTATTGCAACATTACCTGCTGATACTTATAGAATTAAACGTTTACAAAGTACAAGAAAGGATGCAATTACGGCACACGTGTCACAACTTAAAATTTTCAAAACTCAAGATAACTTGGAAGAATCCGAAGGTGAAGATTAAACTGACGAATACGATAACATTCCAGACTATGATACCGAAGAAAATGATAGTGAACAAGAAAACGAGATTGAAAAGAAAGATGGAAACAACGATAAACAATGTCGTAGAGTAAGGAAACTACCGAAATACTTATTAGATTATGATTTATCCTAAGCAAAAAAATGTTTTTATGTTTAATGTTTCTTTTACATATGCTTCTATTATGAATTTGTGTTATTTTGTATCTTGTTTAGTTGTGTTTTTGTAACAATGAGGACATTGTTCCCTCAGGTTGGACAGGTGTAAAACATGCGTTAGGCTAGGGTAGATGTGCGCACCGAATGTAAACTCATTTTTTTATAAGACATCTTGAAGACAGAAATTGGGTATGCGTAATAAAATTGCTATACCGTGCATATCTTTTTTCTGACACAATTAGAGTGTCCCACCGGGAACGCCATCGATAGATTATAGAAAAACTGTACATGGGAAAAATTTGAAAATTTGGTAGTATACTAACATCTACGGGGGCAGTTCCGTTAAAATATTTTCACTTTCGGTTATACCGGAAGTAGGTGTCAAGTTGCTTATTTTAAATGGAACATCCTATATATTTTTCTATTTTTGGATTTTGCACAAAATAAGATAAAATTATAAGAACATGGTGCTTGCATTAAAAAAAATGACTTTTGACGTGTTTTTTGAATTTAATTTTAATCGTTTTTATCGCCCTGTATTAATTTATTATCAAAATATCGACATACCCCACTAAAATAGGTCCCCTGCTACAAGAAAACCTATTCCAATTAAATAATAAAGGCATTAGTATAGGAAAATTTTATAATTTTGCTTAGGCCTGAAAACGTCATTTTTGACATAAAAATTTAAAATAAGTCCAAAACAGTTAGACTTAGGTACAGGACATTATACACAAAATGTGTCTAAAATTTTGGGCAAAATTCAAAAATAGAATAATATATAGGGTGTTCCATTTAAAATAAGCAAGTTGACACATACTTCCGGTATAACCGAAAGTGTCACCATCTTGAAAATATTTTAGCGGAACTGCCCCCGTCGATGTTAGTATACTACCAAATTTTCAAATTTTTCCCATGTACAGTTTTTCTATCGATGGCGTTCCCGGTGTCCCGGTGGGACACCCTGTATAGCAACATATTTTATTAGATCATAAAAAAACAGTAAAATGTTTATAATGATTTACGCGGAAATATCAGGGTACGATCCCGATTGTCGTAATTTTTTTATTAATAAAATTATTATTGAGATTATTATTAATACAATTTTTATAAAATGAGTTTTAACCTTTCTTCAAAATGTTAAATTCACTTTTCAAAATTGTATTATAATGATAATAAAGTGAATACAAAAACATGCTGCAATCGGAATCGAACCCTAGTTAGAAATCGCAAAAATTACTAGGCAACAAATTAACTAATTCATCCACGAAGGCCGCTTAATAAATGAAAATCCATTCGGTTAATAAATAAAATTTTACAAAAATAACTATAATTTTTAGTAAAATACGCTTTGAATATTCACTTTTATCTTATCAATTTGTTTTATTTTATCTATCCAACATAATATGTTGTTATATTGTGTTCGAATTGTACCAGAAAAAAGATACACGTTAATTTTTAATTTAACATAGTAAAATGCGTATGTCAACTTTTCCGTTGGATATACGGTATAATAGTTCCTATTGCTATTTTATTTCGTTTTTTTAAATTTAATCTATTTTGATTAATAATTCCAAAAGACAAACAAAAATATATGCGAATGCATTTTCGGACGTGTTACGTTATCACGAAACGATTCTAGGTCACGTATCTGTGAAACATAGAAATTCCGATATTCTTATTCTAGAAATACAAAGTGGCAAAACAATGGGAGAATCTAGGTTGTCGGCACTTTCTTTGTTGTCGATTGAAAGCAATCTAATCAGATTTTTAGAACTTTCCGACATTATTCATTAATTTTCAGTATCAAAAACACAACAACAATTATTGTAACTTTTTTATACTTCCAAATAAACCTATACATGATTACGTAGATTATATACTTAGCTTCTATCGGTAAAACCAATTATTGGAGCGGGGGGCCCACATTTTGATGTAGCCCCGGGCCTCAGAAACTCTAAGTCCGGCGATGGTCTGCGTCCTCATCTTCAACTAATGACGTTACATTTTCAGACATTACACTGGCACAAATATCTTCATCTGTTAAATACTCAGCAACATGTATATTGTTATCTAGTGCCATCCAATCTTCGAATTCATTTGTTGTCATGTCGTGTGGTTGAATGTTTAAATTTTCTTTTATATTTGTTTCCTCTTCTAAATTATCTAGTCGCCGAAGGAATCCCCCATGCTTCTTTAAAACACCTCTTTTTAATTTTTGCCACACATACTTGCATAACACATAATTGTTAAGCGCTCTTTGGATATTTTGGACTTCTTTGATTTATCTTTTTTAAACGTATGTATGTTCTGGAAGGGCGCAAAAGTACACGCCCATTAGTTAAATTTATGAAGAAATATCTGGAAAATAAAAAACTAGCAGCAAATGTCGGGAAAACAAAAATTATGGATTTTAAAAAAGAAAAGGAAGAAGAAAGGAAATGAAATGGTGGTGGGGGGAGGGAGGTAGAGAGTAGACAAGTATAGATACTTAGGATACAATATCAGATATGATAACAAAGATGGATACCATATAAAAGATGAAAATGAAAGGAAATAGAATAGTAGGACAAGTATGAGGGTTAAGAGAAAGGATATTTGGTAAAGATATAGAGAAAGGAGATAAATGTTTGAAAAGTTGGTAAGAAGTGTGGTACGGTATGGAGCGGAGATTTGGGGTTGGAGGGAATGGCAAGAGCTTGAAAAGATACAGGAGAAATATTGGAGGTGGACGTTAGGCCTAGAGAAGGAGACACCGGGGTATATAGTGGAAGAAGAGCTAGAAATAGAAAAAATAAGGGTACAAGCAAAACGAATTGCAGTAAGGTATGAAAAAAAAATGGGAAGTAGGATGGAAAATGAAATAGTATATGAATGTTGGAAAGAGGTCGAGGCACAGAAGGTAAAATATGGGGAAGAAGAAAGAAGAAAATACTATGAAAGAGTGGGATACGCGAGAGAAGAGATAAAGAGATTAAGAAAGGAGGGGGAGAAAATGGAGAAAGAAATAATCACAAGAGATAAAGATACACAGAAGCAGGAAAGAAGGGCAAAAATAAAGGAAGGAAAAAATAACGAGAAATACATAAAAATAATGGCAGACAAGACACCAAGGTACATAACAGAGGGAAAAGGAGTGAATGAAATAAGAATGATTGCAAGGTTCAGAATGGAAAACGAAGAAAATGAAAATAAATATTGGATGAGTGATGAGGAGAGAGTTATGCAGGTTGTGTGGGGCTGAATGGGAAAATGTAAAACATATAAAAGAGGGATGTAGGGAAACAAGACACGAGGAAAAGGAATGGTAGTTACTACTAGGAGAAGGGAAAGGAAAAAATGGATGAGGAGGTGGTGGAGAAAAAGAAAGTGATGGAGGAGAGGAAAAGAGAAATATTGACAGTTTAGAAAAGAAGGATGGAGGGTGGAAGAAGGAAACAGGAATTTGTTGGGTTATAATTTAGTGGAATATTAAGTTATTTATTTTTTCTATTTTATGGTCTAGTTAAGTTTATAAACCGAATTTTTGTTATAAATTGTAAAATTTAAGACAAAATAAATATTGAATTGGTTGATTGATCTCATTTTTAATTGCAGCGTTTTTGATTTCGATAGATTGATTGTTCCTAGAGGTTTACATTGACTACATTCAATTCAGTCATTTTATTGTCACAAGTTCCATGTAGGAAACGAGCCGGTGTTAGTGGTACCAAATCTTCACCATCTTCGGAAACATAATTTGAGAAGTCTTCAATTGATGACTGAGGTTGCTCTCATTAACAAAATGTTCATATCTTCGTAGTTTACTCTTGCACTACCCAGAACACGAACCAGCAACGTTTTCACCATAACGATCAGTCTCCATTGAATTCTTTGAAGCGAAGTTTCTTTTGTTATCTTTTTCCAATTTAGTGAACGAAATGTATTTTCAGCTCTGAAATTGTTATTGCAAATTATTGAATGATGTCCATGTATACTGATAAAACGCTTTGACGCTGGTAAGAAACAGTCAGTACTGATTGATGCCATTACTTCTAAATGAATGGCCCAATAGAAAATACAGATAAAATTAAGAATCCATCCTTTTCCTATATTTTTCAAAAAAACTGGCGAGCAAACGTTTAATCCGACTACATCAAAAACATAAAAGTGCCTGCAAAATTTTAATTGAGCAACCGCATTCCGCTGGCTTATTTTCGGCAATTTATCGTATTTTTGTAAAATGTTAATTTTATTTTTTAAACTAAGGTCATGTCGTTTTTTCGCGTCACACATCTCAAAATGCTGTTAAGCTTGTTTTATTAAAAAAACTTTCAAATAAATCGCGTCTATAAGATTACTTTTATTATTTTATAAAAAGTATTAGGACATCTCATTTTATACCAACCAAATTTGCAAACACTTAAAATGAAACATCGGTCGATTTAAAGACCAACTTCACAAAAGAATTGCTGACATAAGGTAGCGTCCACGTTAGAACACACACAGAAGTGATAAGGTGTCATTAAAATTAGCGCGAGTTAGTTGGCAACATTGCCGGGTTCCATCTTACGCGAGGTTTCTTTACATGTATGTACAGTACATATATGAGTTTGATCTTGTTATTGTTTTATCAAGGACCTGGTTTTGCTTAACTCAAAAATATGACTGACAAGAAATTAAACTTACGAATTTCTACCTAACCTTCTAAAAAAACTTAAAGAAAAAAAAGGATGAAAGAGGTAGTACTTAAAGATAAAAGTGATTGGTTTAAAATACACACAAAAGGAAAACTTCTCTTCAGGTGGACCTTACTTCTCTTACAATTATAAAAGCATTTTTTAAAAAAAAAAAAAAAAAGAAAAAGAAAAAAAAATTGATTGATAAAAAAAAAAAATAAAAAAATGAAAAATACGACGATTGAGATTTTAGTATAAAAATTAATTTTAATTTATAATAAAATAGCTATTTGAAAATGTAATATTGATACTAGATAAAGAAAAGGTTCAGAATTAGGAAAGAAAGATTTCCTATTAGTGATTTGGAAACCAAATTATTGACTATTTGTTATAAGGTACTTAGTTCACTTTTCGTCACAATTTAAATACCGAATTGAACGGTTTGACGTGACAACTAATCGGGTCTATTAAAAGGACTTGGTACAAAAATGTATATAAGTATTTATATATTAAAAAACTAGACAAAGCCAGCATGCTACGCATGCGTTAAGTCACGAAAATGAATTAGCTTCTAAAGAGCAGACAGTCATGAACAATAATTAGCACTTACATTAACATTCATCAGTTGAGTAATCAATATGAATGCAGAGTATGTACTCCATGTGAATTCGTAAAATGAATCGAGAGTATTCGGGTGTGCGCTCGCAACGAATCGAGAGTAGGTGAGGACGCACAAACGACATAACATATTAATATAGAAGATATAGATGTAGAACGAATAGAAATTATTTATTAAAAAATATTTAGAACCGGATTTATTGGCTCGACCGCTTTAACGTAATACAACAAAGTTTATTTATTGACTGTTTGGTTCGCATAACGCTTGCAGTTACGCGTGTGTGAGTCATCAAGTTCGTGCATACGAAGATTTCTTTTGGGTGAAATTGAATCCTCTACAGTTAAACCATTCGAAAATTTGCAAAATTACGAATATTTTGATTTTTTATTCGTGTTTTTACGTAATATGGTTCCGGAGTTATAAAATTACACTATTCGTATAACAATGTAAAATTGCTTAAAAAAATTTTTAAAATGATAAATTTTATTAAACATTATGTAATAGGGTCATAAAAGGAACGTTTTTTTTAAATAAATTTTTGTTTATCTGTTATAATTTAGAAATTATGGCCGTTTTAGTTCTCGAATGAAATTTTTTCGGAATAGTTTTTCGCTTATAACTTTTGAAAACACGCGAGGTCTAACAAAACTGAAACGGCTTTATCCGCGTATGATGCTTTTTGAATTTTGAAAATCGGTCCGTAAATAAGCGAGTTGTGGTCAACTTACGGCTCAATTTGTTTGAAATTTTTTGACTATTTTTAACATTTTTTTAACCTCGAAGATGCCCTCGTACAAAAAAAATCTAAATCGAAAAATAAAGACACATCTTTTGTAAACTCGAAACTTTTTTCGAAACGAAAATATCTTAAGCCGTTCTAATGTGACGAATTTGAAAAAAGGTTGATTTTCGTATAGATTTGAAAATGAATCGAGAGTAGGTGTGCGTTCACACTAACGACATAACATATTAATATAAGATGACCTTGCAATCACTGCAATATGTTCCTAATTTGAGGTTCAATTTCATTAGCTTGGATGACCTGAACACACGCCACACGGTAGTGCTTATCAAATATGGTCATTTTTATAATGCAAAGTTGACGGTTTCCAATGACCACCTTAAGTGCATTTCATGCATTTCCGAAAAAATATGGCGCGTTCCATTTGAAGTCCGAGCGAACTATTCGTTGGAACCGCTTAAACAGAACCACTACGATATTTGTAGTCCGATGCGAACTACGTCACAATGCGGCGCTCGTTATTTTATTACACTCATAAATGATTTTAGTTGATCTGATTGGTGTACTCTCTTTAAAGCAAAGACAAAACCGATACCTTGTCTAAAATTGGTTTAAACGGTAGAGATAGTGGAAAGGAGTATGTCATCAAATAATTGGAGGACCTGCTCAAGGTATCGGGACTCCAACACTGTTTGACAACACGACAGCAAAACGGGATGGCGAAACGAAAAAACCGCACTTTGATCAAAACAACACGCTGTACGCAAATCGACTGAAACTTGCCACCGACAGTTTAGACCGAAGCAATTAGCACCAAGAATTACGTGCAAAATCGGTGCTCGACTGCAGTGTTACTAAATAGAGTCACTCCAACGGAAGTATAAACAGGACGGCAACCAATCTGACTAATTTTAGTGCTTTTGGTGAAAAAGTTCTCGTCCTGGATAAAACTCCTGAAAAGAAGAAGTTTGAATCCCTGGATTCTTTGTCGGCTACGCAGATAGTTTCAAGGCTTATTCAATTGAGGTACCAGACGTGAGTGAACCGAGACATAAAATTTTTGAATAAATTCCAACGGTTTACAAACATATTTTCTCAAAACATAGACATTCCTCTTATCGGGGAAAACTAAAACTTTATAGAAATAGTCTTGGATACAAACTCTACGGAAGCTCAAACTGGACACATACTAGAAAAATTTAATTACTTCCACTGTTTTGAAGACGTGAACCAAATCAAAGTAAAAAAACAAATAAAAAATAAAAAGCAGCTAAGCAGTCAACGACGAAGAAAAACCGTGGAAGACCAGTTGTAAAAAAAGTGCAAAGTTGAAAATATTTTAAATCGATAGATCAGGGCCAGCTGTGCAAGTAACCAAATCTTCAGAAAAATTCTATGTCTAATTTTCCGTAAACGTCTAACGAACCATCATCGTGACACACCCTGTACATTTTATAGCATATTTAACACCATAATTTTAATAAAAATAGATACACAATCAAAATTCTTCTACAACCACGACAAAGTCCCTTTCTAATATCTACCAATTTAAATCAAAATATTTGCAAAATAATTTTTAAAGGTACTTTAAAACCATTCGAAGCATTAAAATGCTTTTTTATAGTGGACGATTTAGCTATGGCGCACTGTTAGTACGTGTTTCTCTTAAGTTAAAATTATGATTAAATGTATTTGCTGCATTATATACTAGCACCTTTGAGGTTGATTGTTTTAATTACTATTACAATGGCGAAATATACAACATTGTGTTTAGTTATGGTCTTAATGTAGTTACCAAACATTTGCTGTACAGGAAAGGAACAACATATAAATACAAAAGAGAAATGAAAATTTAACCACAATTCAAAATTTTTTGTGTTGTAAAAATGCCTCCTCATATTTGTGCGACTTGAAAGCGCAGAGTTAGCTAGGAGGCGTAGTAATCTACTTTAGGAAGAGCCATCGGTAGTTGTAGACCCAGAATATTTACACCTGCACATATTGCATTAGTAAATTATGTAAGAGGACATTTTCTCTATTCACCACTGCGATTAAACATGCATAATTTACTGGATGCCCTATTACTGCTCAAAAGAAGTTGAAGGCTGGAATTTGCAAGACGATATGTAAATAAACCACTAGACTTTTGGAATAGATTAATTTTTAGCAATGAAAAGACATTTAATAATAACAACGATGTGCCCGTAAAAGTATTCCGAACGGAAAGAACGCTTACCAGCATAATCATATAACTCCAAAAAAGCATAGTGGTTATTTCTCAGTTAACAAGTATTTTTCAACAAGTAAGTTGTCTTATTTTTACTCATAATTTATTACGTGACTAGAATTGTTATTAGTTACACATTTTAAGATACATTACAATGGTCTAAAAGATGATTTTATTCGAACAATAACTTTTGCGACACCTAGTGTCGACTCATGTTAACGATCACGTACGTAAATGCATCTGCATTAAGCAACTATGTCGCCTTACAGCGGGCGATTTGAGATTTTTATTTTTGCTCACACTTAGTTGGCTATAATTATCGAAGGATCAACTTATGTTACTGCTTTTACTTATCTGTCGCTTAATGCAAATGCATTTACGTACGTGACCGTTAACACGGTTTAACACTGGGTATCGCAAAACTTGTTGTTTGAATATAAGGTGACCTCCAGTAGGGAATATAGTTGACAGCACGCATTTGTACAATAGTAAACTTACACTCGAGTTCTTTCACTTCTGAACAGTCCCAAAAGGACGAAACAGCTGTCGAGTGCTTCTCGGTGTTTGTTTGCTATTGTACCACCTCTTGCGTACTTACAGCAGACGATTCAAGAATTTTATTTTTGCTAACACTTTGTTGGCTATAATTATCGAAGGATCGACTTAATTTTATTTTTTAGAAGTATTGAATTCCTAAAGCATCAAATCATTCATTGGGTTTATTAGTAGTTGAATAGTAATCGAATTTTATTGTAAAAATGTCGAAAAAATGTAAGCAATTAATTTTAATCATTTTGACAGCGTCTGTATGTTTTGTTTTAAAGAATAACGCCCCTATTCACACTTCGCGAGTGGTGACTGGTATTAAACTGGATCGAAGGAAATAACTTGCAATTATTGCCTGCAAGTATTAAAAATTATATTGTTGTGTGTTTTTAATTTTGACACTTCCTAATTTTAAGCTACTCCGAAGAAGCTTACACCCTGTAAGCGAAACGTTAGCAAATTTAAACTGGGAAGAGTGTTTTATTGTTCCTCAATTCCACTATAAGGATATAAAATTGAATACCGATAATCTAAGTTTGGAGGAATATGTTTAATTTTACTATAGATGTTATGTGATGCACCTGCTATTAAAAACTAACGATACTTGTAAGCCCGCTTTGCAATTTAAAATCTTGTCCCGTTTTTAATTTCTTGAGTGTACATTTTACACCTCATCATAGATTAAGCTTGTGACTGACGTACATGGGTATGCCACTTACCTGTAATAATAAAATGCTTAATTATAACATTAATTGAATGTGTCACAAACGTTCTTAAAAGCTAAAAGCTATAATTATAAAGGGTGGTGTCCCGAAATTAAGTGGTCAAACAGAAAGTATACAGTGCGCATAAAAAAGTAACAATAATTTGTTTAATATACCTGTGTCCGTTTTTTGTGTTGGACTCGGATCATTATAGACTGTTGAGTAAGGTGTAATCCTTTTCTGCTTTGTTTTGTTAAAGTCTATCAAAAATTTTTGCAAAAAAACTTAAAACAAAAGAACTGATTAAAGTTTAAGCTTGTTTAATGGTAATTTTTGTTGTTAAACTTTTCCTTTTATCAGTTATTAAACCTCCGGTGTTCTAACTCAAAAGCCACCAATACAATATACATTTTGCACTGAAAGAGTTATTTTAAATACTAAAAAAATTGTCAGAATCAAAATTTAATCAATAATAAATTATTCATTGTAAATTTCTTTTTAAATTGAACGTAAATTAAAGGTAATTAAAGGTTATGATTTCTGAAAAACCAATCTATAATTAATTTAAGAAAGAAATTAAATTTATTCGTGTAAATAATACTTTTGTTTACTTGCAATAAATGATTTAGAACGGATGTTTATTTAGATCATTGTTGAATGTGTGGGATATAAATAATATTTTCTTGAAGTGAACAAAGACGCAAATTTAGCGTCAGGCAGACGTGGAAAAGATTAAATAATGAGAGAGAATGAAAAACATTAAGTGAAAATAAACTTATGGTAAAATATAGAGACATTAATTTAAGTGCATAGAAGACAAGTAGTGGTCAATGAACATCAGACGGCTCAAGTTATAATTTAAAAACTCTCATTTTCGCAGTTGAAGAGTTAACATGATTAAATAAAAATAGATTTGTAGTTTGGCGGCGTTTATGTCAACATGAAATAAAATATTAATATATAAAATAGCAACGTCTAACGTCCGTGAAAGTTAATCGAACGTGAAAATTTAATTTGGTTGAAAAACAATGGAACAATTCTGAATTGTTAAATTAAATTAAAGTGACCGAAAAATATACTTAATTTGGAATTTGGGAAGAAAACATCATACAAAAGTTCTACATGCCGGCTAAAATATCAACAAAAATTTGTAAAGGTTAGGTAAATATGTTTATATTTAATTCCCAATAAGATGTAAAAGAATGTATTAGATTTAATTAGATTTTTCGTGCACGCATCATAATAAGATTGTTAATATTAATATTTGTTTTTTTTATTGTAAAATGCATTAGATTAAATTTGTTGTTTTACTACACTAATAATTTTATTTAAACAAACCTGAAGACCCTGAGGTTAAACTAAATATTTTTTTTCGAGTCTCGAACACCAATCTAAAGTCAAAATTATTAAAATTTAATCATATACGTACATCATGATGTACAGGAATAACGTAAATTTTTTTTATAAATCAATATTTTATTTTCTTTTTCATAAAATTAGAAAATTTTGAGCTTTCTACAAAAGAAAAAAAGGAGTTTAAAAATTTTATTTCGAATTTCATATCATTCTTAAAATGTAGGAGTAGACCTTGAATGTAAACATTTTTTCCAACATTGTTTAAAAGCTATGCATTGTTTCACATGAACATCTGCATACTGTTGTTGTTTCTATATTTAAGAAATAAAAACAAATTATTTTTGACGGTGAATTTATTAAAACGAGATGAAATCGAGGTGCGTAACTTTAACGATTTGGTAAGAGTGTTATTCACATTTTTTTTCTGTTGAAAACGAGTTGCTATAAATATGTTGTTATAAGTTTGTATTTTATAAACTAAAATAAAAAACTTGAATGACCTTATTGGTGGAAAAATTGTTACTCGTAAGAAATCTAAAGTTGCTTGCAAGAAGGTTTATTTAAAATTCTGTAATTGGCAAAAAAATAACATTAACGAAAGAGGTAATTTAGACGAGGAGATTAATCTGTGATTATCCATTTTCATTACCATAATTTATTTGATTTGTAGCTACAAACTGTTATGCTATCAAACCCTCAAATTCATGCTTACGATTGCTATTCTGTCTGACTGCTGCAATAGTGGGCCAGTTTAAAGAATTGCTTGTCGTTTAACATTTCTTCGAGAAATTGAAAGTCTTTCCAGGATGCCAAAATTGAGTAAAATAAAAATTAGGTAAAATAAAAAAGATAAAATACAACATTATTTGAAAATCCATTTACAAAACCATACAATAAAGTTTAAATACTAAAACTTAAGTACCTAAAATCTTAAAAACAAATAACACGAGCTATTTTCTAAAATTATAATTCAATTTAAATATCAAATTTATAAGTTAAATTTTAAAATGTGGTGTCAATGCATTTAACAGCGCAAAAAATTTTTTAAATCACTAAGACGTATTACACATTTTTCTAAACAACTTAATCGGTTACTTAAAACTAACCACATCTACGCGAAAGCATTATCTATTGTCGGCCGGATTTTATGTATCTACTTACGAATTCTTTAATATGTTCTTTTTTGAGTCTTTTTCTTTTGAGTCTTGAGTCATTTCTTGAAAATTATTTCATATGTGCCGTTGAAGAAACACCATTACCATAAATTTTCTAACAATTTAACCATATGACCCCAAACAAGTTTTTGACAATTCGAGAATTATTTCTTTATTTTGTACAGAACGTTAAAAGTGTCCAACGTAAACCGTTAACTTTCTATGGGCGAATTTCACAATAATCCTCAATTCACGTGAATAAATTACAACACGTAATTTGTTTAATTGACGGGCGATAAGTGTTTGTAACTAAACAAACAAACATACACAGAACTTACAATTGTTTATAAACAAAATGATAGTAGTAATAATTTGTAGAAATATGTCGTATTTAAGATGCAGGCTGTAAACATTGCGATAAAAACTAAGTGAATTTTTAACGCAACATATTAAAGTCCTGCCAACCGAACAAAGTAACCAAAGTAATAATTGCAGAATTACAAACGGCACCTACATACACGTGTTTCGCCTTCTTTGAGGCTCATCAGTGTAGAGTAGCTTAAACGTAAGTTTACAAAAATTACAGGGACTTTACGCCCGGACGTTCACAATAGAACTTCTTCCGGCAATCTTTAGTACGGTACTTCTTTAGTTCACAAAATTCACTAATGCTTTTGTCCGCTCTTAATACCTTCAAACACCAATTGTTACCTGCACAAAGTCGCTTATAAATACAACGCAATAAAAACAGGGGGATGGGCGTAGCTCAAAAAGAATAGACGTGGTCCGCGAGAAATGTGCTTTTGTGAATTAACTTGGGTCGTGTCAAAAGGTTGTGGGCACCAAACGGAGATAACGTGGTAAAAACTTCTAGCCTCCGTTTACCAGAAGCTGACCAAGAAGCGCACTTTCTAGGGTCTACCTTGTTGAAAGTACTTGAATAAACCTGAAAATTATTAAAATGCACACAAACACAACCAATTACATATAAAAAAGCTTCTTACAGCAAACATTAACATGGTTTATAATCCTACAATCTAAACATCAGTAATAAAAATTGTCACAAGAATCTACAATTATCCCTTACCGATCAAGTGATCCCTAATTTACAAAACGGTTAATTAAACTAGAACACTGAAAAGAAACTATTGTTTATAATTTTACATCCGTTACGTTAATTTTATTTGGCCAATAAGAATACATTGACCTCATAAAACATAACACGAATTGTATAAAGTCAAAGTCTAGATTTATCGGGAAAGGATAAATTTTTAATAGCGCAAATACAAACAAAAAAATAAAACATCATAATAACGAGGAGGTTCCAGTCGATCGTTAAACGCTAAAGCACTTTTTGCTACAAAATTACGCATCAAACAATCCCTTTAATATGTTAACAAAGTTACTTGAATTTTAAAACCCTTTTATCTAATGTTAACAATGTCCTCAAGTTTGTTAATTAATTAAATCGATATTATCAATACCTTGTTAGTGCAGGTCAAGTAAACGGCGGCAGCAGCATATGTTTGATAGGTGATCGATGGGACGTATGAAAACGGACTCAAAAGCACGGTCAGCGCCTTCAAATGTATGAACCGATAGAAAAAGTCGTAGTAAAAACTCAGCTATCTTAAAGTTACGTGATATTTTAAATAAAAATCGTAAAATAACCGCAAAAAGCGAACTGGGGTCAACGACCCACTTAAATACACTTCAATAAGAATACATTGAACATTTTCCAACAACAACCACATTGTATATGCACCTTTCTACACTCGGAGAGCTTGTTGAAAGTGGCTGAATTCAGTAAGAGAGTTTTCTTTTACACAGCACGCACGTCCGTCCATTTAATCGTAAAGCCAATGAAAAAATGCACTAATTTGTGCTAATAAATTCATTATTCCGAAAAATTCAAAAATAACGCGTCTTAAACAAAGTTAAAAAAAAATCAACGAATCAATCTACGTCTCTTACATATTTCCAAAAAAATTAGAAAACAAACGGCATTAATAACGTAAATAAACCAGCTAAAGCAAAAATTTCCAAGCAAAAAACAAACTAAAACGTAATTTGACGACAAAAGTCACAAATTAAACCTGTCAAAGTAATATTTCTAAACGAATGCAATCTCATTTAATGAAAATAAATTGTAAATTAACGACGGAACGTCACACAATCCGAAACTTTTACCATTACAACAAAGAAAAATGCAGTTCTGATAGGAAAAGACATCAAACGAAGTCAATGGGTTTTATCTTTATAAAAATTAACTGTATAAAAAACACGTATGTAAATAAAAACTATGTTGTAATAAAAATCTGTTAATTTTGAATACTTCAAACATTTCCCACTAAAAACTAACAGAAGAATCGTCCATTAAATATTTTTACGAATTTTGTTTATGAGAACGAAAAGAACAAATTTAAACCATCGAGATAAGCTATTGTGATACAAAAACAAGCAATTAAAAACATTATTAATTTAAAAAATGTAAGTTTAATTATAGAATTAATTATTGTTTATAGTAAAACCACATTAAAAAAAATACGTTCAACTCATAGCTGAGGTGGTTCTTTTTAACAGTGAAAGAAAACCTATGCATCAATAAGTTTGGTAGTGTAATTGCTTACTTCAAACAGATAAATGTGAGGTTTTGTGAGGTATTATCTCGCAGCTAAATTGAAAACTTTTTGTAAGAAGCTGCAGATGAAACAATTTATTTGTGAATGCATTTACATTTTGCTTGTTAAAACAAAAAGTAAAGATATATAAATTTTGCGACATTTAGTGTAGTCTCGTGCTAACATAACACCTTCGAAAAGCCATTTGCATTAAATCATACCTAAGATTCTGGAAAATTCCTTATTGTAACACTTTGAGACACTAAATCAAATTTAGATAAAAAGTTTATTATTATTAGAAACGACTTCGTGGTTAACTCTCTAACCATACATCGAAATTAGACCTCTTTACGTTCTCATGATCGATTCCGAGTTATAAGTCGGAATTCCAAGACATAAATCGGAATTCTGAGATATACGTAGAATAGAAAAATTAAATATGTATGACTCTTCTACGATTTCGTCGATTATTAATGTGTGTTAATAATGCTTCTGTCCACGCTGTGTAAGTGAAACAAAGATCTAATATCCAAGCTACAATCATAATACAAATAGAGAGAGACGCAGATAACATATTAAAATGAATAATCGTGCATATAATTGCATTTATGTGGCCCTTGAAATTATTAATCGTATACATTTTATAATTTTTACTTTGGAATTTCCTTAAAAATTGTCGTTGCCCATATTCATAACATCGCCTAAGGTCTCTTTGATATTTATGCATTTTGATGTCAATGTTTGCGGAAATTTGAGAACAAAACTCACTCGAACGAAACTTTGAAATTAATTTTTGAAACTTAATAAAAATATTACTAAAGCTTGTAAAACTCTAAGCAAAAAATGTTTATATGTTTACGGTGTTTTGCTGTAAGGTTTAGGAGAATTATTAATTAAAAATTTTCTTACCACGAGACACTATGTACAAAGAATAAAAACAATTGGCGTAAGCGACAAACCAAAACTAAATTTGGATGTAACTTTTTTCAGTATCCTTCTTTGATTTAATGATAATATCTTTTTTTTTCTAAATTACCGTAAGCAGTTTCAACACATTGGTATAATACTTTTCTTTATTTACATAAGCATTATCAAAAATCACCTTCCAAAGCTTTCAATAGATTGTATATAGGAGAATGGCGCTTAAAATTATTAAAAGGCGTAAGCGAGAGAATTCGTTTTAAAACTTTTTGTAAGTAAATTTAAATCATAAAACCACGATTTTTTGCAAAGGAAACCTTCGCAACATTTACGTTAATAATCTGATAATTTTATAATAAACAGTACCTTGTAAAGATATTTTCCCACAATGAGGCGTATCAACCTCCGTCACCTTATGATTTAACTTGACGGTTACAACATTAAGTTTTGCTTTAGTCATAACTGCAGCTGACGCTTACAACTATTTAAAGCCGATTTTAAGGAGACTTGTATTAGTGGTGGTTAAGACGATGCTTATAATCGAATAGAATGGCACTTACAACCTGATTAAGATATAAATTATTAATTTTCCAATTGTTGGCGCTTACGCCTTTTTGTCGTGGCGACGTCGATATTTTAGTTTAATTTTAGTGTTCTCTTTCTTTCCCCTTCATTTTTCGGTATAAAGCGAATATATCGTTACTCGTCTAGATACTTATATTTAGTCTGAGAAAAGACAATAACAATATTTTTGTGTTTGGTTTCATAGTGTGTAGATTTGGTTTGACTCATAAAACCACATGTATATTGCGGTGATGAATTTTATGTAGAAAATATAATTTTTGAATGTGAGCATGAACTTACTTTGGGCTTGGATTCTCAATAACAATAACGTGGTTTATGATTTAACAAAATTTAATTTATGGAAAATAATGAAAAACATACTTTATAAACACAAATATAATCCTACATAGCGATGCGGAATTGATAATTCGTTACAATCTTATTTATTCTTTTATACACAATTTTTTTTGCTAACTTAACTAACCTGATAACTATTCGACGTGTGGGGTCTCGGAAAATGACCTGTCAAAACTTTTCTTTATTGTTTCTTGTTTCTTTTAATTGTTTATACTACTTCGCAGTCTTTATCAACGGTACGCAGCATTTAACTCGTTTTTATATAAATACTGTTTGTTAATATCTGGGTTAATTATTTATATCCACAACATCTTTGTGACTCCAAGTTACACGTCCATCGTTTTCAACTACCCGAGAGCGTCTCTCTCTTCCCCACTTTCACTACACTCGATCACGTACAATCAATAATCGATATATCTTCTTTACATGCTAGATATAACTTTCTATCTTACTACTAGACCTTATACCTATATTTACATCTATACATTACAATTACGACACCATACAATCGCTGCATTGTGTTAAACATTTTCAGTACATTGGCTGATACATCGCTTTTAGCCGAGAGTTTATTATAAGTCACTTTCATTCTCGGTGTACCTTCCTCGCGTCGAATACTCCCCATTTCTATTATTATACCTGTAGGTAAATGCAGCAATTAATTGGCACAATCTCAATTAGATTAAACCTACAAAGCAAGAAAAACTATTAAGCGTTGTGCATTGTATTATTTTTTTTTATTACGGGGCACAACATCGGAAATGCAAAAATTACATGACACCATGGTGCCAGCGTGAATACAATAACCATTACCACAGTAGTTCTACTTTCAATTTGCACCAATTTGGCACAAGTTTGACTGTCACAGAACATTAATTAAATGCTGACCAGAGAGAGTAAAACTGTCCTTTTTTGTCAAACAGGAAAACACCAAAAACTTTATTCGAACACGGTTAAAATAGACGCTGCAGTTTAGTGTTCCATTCCTTTGTCCTTTTTTGTTTTTATTATATTGTAAAACTTTTTGTGGCTGTGGCACGTGTTTTTTTCTATTTAGTAAAATTTACTCTAACTTCTTCAAGAAATAATTTCTATTTCGCAAGCTAGTATTAAAGAAAATTAATTGTTTCCTATAAACCTGCTTATAATTATTATCATACTGGGTGGCCCACCAAAAACGAAAACAAACTGTTTTTGGAGATGTCTTACACTTTCAAAACAAACCCCTCGAACACGTCAATTTTTGGATGGAGTGGGACATCTTCCAAAGTAGAGATTTTAAAGTATCAGCTTCCTGACAGCTGATTTTTATTTTGTCAAAATTATTGGTCATGTTTTTTGCAAATCATGCATCTTGATCCGTGCTCCTCTAAATCAACAATTAATTCCTATTTCTGACGAATAAATTACTTTTAAAATTACATACACTATCAAAGAAAAACAAATCCTCCTTTTTTATTAGCACAAAATGTCTGCGATTGCAAAGGATTAAACAAAATCTTACGTATGAGGTGTCACTCCACCTCCATCCCAATTAACATCTTTGAGAAGAGGGTTGCCCCTGGTAACATCTACAGAGAAATTTCATCTGTTCGAGAGTCCACTTCAAACTTGAATTGATCTTGCCAACTAGTTCAGCAATTTTTGCATTTTCTATTGTTTTTTAGGAAAAGGAGATCATTGGGCTTCCTTAGGCTCCCTTCTCAAAATAAAATGTATTTGATTAAATAGAAAATTACAATACCTTTCATATGAGGTGCCACTTGACCCTGCCCTGTAAATTGAGATCCCTGTTCATTTAACAGGGTAAATTTTATTGTTAATTAATGTTTTTTGTAAGCATGAATTGGAATTCTAGACCATATTGCAGTATTTTCTGATTTTTTTATTTTCAAAAATAAGACGAAGAAAAATTGATAGAATTGCAACAGAAAATTCAACACTTTAAGAAAATGTGGAAATACTTACAGCTCATGTCGACAAACTTGAACAGTACTCCAGGAGATCAAATCTTGAAATTCTAATGTGCCTTGGAAGAAAGATGAAAATCTACTCTCTATTCCAAAAAGAATTAGAGAGTTTCTAAACGTACACTCATGAAATTTAAAACTTGGACACCACAATTTCTGTAAACAAAAGTTTGCACATTGTGAAGCGGGCTTAAGGGTATCATTTACAATTCTAACAGCAGGTAGTCTCAGCAGGGGTTATCTTATAGAAGGACTGTAGAATGAATCATTACACTAAGCACGTTTTAGAAAATAGGTAATTTACGTTGCTTACTTAATTTTTTCTTTAAAGAATATATTTGAAGGTATCGCTAATTAAACACCATAGCTCGATTAATTATCGAATCAAAATTTTGTTTAGGAAATGTTTACAAAATAAAATTAGAAATAATTTTGATTTAAAAAACGTCTACAAGCAATAACTTTTAAATTAAATCAAAAACTAAACATGGTTATTTGGGTTGACTGATTATTACTTATTTTTAAATAAATCTAACCTACTAATTATTGTAAGTTATTAAAAAAATCATTAAACTCTCTATTCATAATATTTAGTCCTTACAAAATGTATATTTTATGACGTTTCATTTTTTTCTGTAGTTAATATAAAAAGTGAAAATAAAAACTAAGGCAATTCTTATTGTCAACGTATATATTTAGTTTTTGACAAGAATTTATTACATAATTATAATTAAGATACCAAGTTATAGTTTAAAATTAAATGAAAACGTTTTTTTTTAAATAAAGGTATTACTATATAAATAAATATAAGAAATCAATAATGGGTGTGACCTCCATTATTATTGATTCATTCTTGGAGGCTGCAATTAGTGCATTACGGTTTACTGGTATAAAATTTTGCCCTTGTTGGCTTCGGATAACAGCAAGTATTCGAGCCCAAACATTTTCGATAATGTTAAAATCTGGGCTTTTTGCTGGCCAGGGCAACAGCTCCAAGTTATTTGTTTGTATCCAGTTGCGCACAACCTGCAAAGTATAGGGTCATCATATCCCGATAGTTAATTATCGAATGTTCCAAGAAAATATGTGTAAATAGTAAATGGAATCTACTAACGTAACGTTAAGTCGTTAATTATAGTTACATAACTCTCCTTTCATAAGATATAGTTCATATTAATATGCTTATTGTAAAGCTTCGTACACACCTGAACAACAAACCGAGGAACAAACAGAACAACGAACCGAACGGCAATCGGAACATTAATTTGGACGGTGCTACGTACGAATTTTAGAACAGATTCGCAAGTCCTGATTGTTCCACGAACGGTTTGCGGCGTTCCCGCAACTTGTCGGTTTTTCTCCGACATCAAAGAAAATGCGCGCGAATGCGTTTGCAGGTTTGGACGAATCTAAACAAAACGGCGAACAAACTTATGCGGGAGAATTAAATTATTTATTTTTGTCCTCCCTTTTGTGGGTTTGTTGTGTTTTAGGTAATATTATGGAGTTGACAGAAGAAAAATGTTTTAAATTAATCAGTGTTTAAGAATGCAAAAAAATGATGTCCCTATTAGCATCATTTGGGCGGAAAATTTCAAAATAAAAAAAAGCGAAGTAAATTATAATTTTTACTCTTCTTTGTGCGTAAAAATTTGGTTGGCACTATCTTCTTGTTTTCCGCAATTTTCTCTTCTCAATAATAAATATATATGAACTGAAAACTACTGAAAATAATTATGGGAACAGCACAAACGTTCCGTTTGTTGTTCGGATTGTGGAAATCATAAAAGATCGTTTGTCGTTCTGTTTGACTTTCGGTTCGTTGTTATGTTTGTTGCTCGGTTTGTTGTTCAGGTGTGTACGAAGCTTTACAACTTAAGCAACAATTTTTGGCGAATAAAGATTAGTTTGTGATGTAATATTAGAAACACAAATTTATATCATATCAAATTTATGACAACTTAAAACCAAGAACGTGTATGTTATTGCTAAGAAATTATTAAGGAAAAAGCGCAATTGCAGTGTAAATATTTATAATTAGATATTTTCGAAAGTTTATAAGTCCTCTATTGTAATCTTAATACTTAAAAGAAAATCCTGTCCATTAGCATTATAAGGAAATGGCTTTTACTTTATGAATAAGTTTCAATAACAATAGAATATCCTTGCTTGTTTAATTTACTTCCTTTGAGTCATATTGCTCTAAGGGTTGTTACATTGGTCATTAGAAGTATGTAATAAATAAACAATTACCTACTGTTTGAGAAAGGGTAGTGTGAACCAATAAATAAAGTAAGAAATGTAAATTCCATTTTAGTTTAAAATTTCAAGTGTTGTGAAAATGCCACCTCATCTCGGTGCTGATTTGAAAGCGCGGATTGTTTCGGAATTAGCGGCGGGCCGTAGCGTGCGTGAAATTTCACGTATGTTAGATATACCAAAAGCACCGTAGGGCATTACCGAGTAAAATGGAATCTTGAACACACTTTGGAAAGAGCCATCGGAAGTGGTAGACCTAAAGTATCTACACGTGCTCAAGATCTCGAGTTGTTTCATTACGTAACAGAACAACCATTTGCTACATACTCCAGGGCTATAGCAGATACACATTTTCCCGGATGCCGTATAACTGCACAAAAAGATTAAAGGAGATGGGAATAAAGAAGTATAATGCTGCTGCGAAAGAAGTTCTCAATGACGAAAATATCGAGTGATTTTTAGCGACGAAAAAACGTTCAATAGCCGCAACGATGGACCACTAAAAGTTTTTAGAATGGAAGGAACTCGTTACGAAAATAATCACATATGTCCTAAAAACGAAGTGGTTATTTTTCTGTGAATGTGTGGGGTTGGGTTAGCGCGCGGGGTCCAGGAGTTTGTTGGGCTATCGATGGACGTCTTGATTCTGCTGCGTATTTAGATATTTTGGAAACTATTATGAAACCTTCAGTCGAAGTGTTTTATCCAGACGAAGATTATATTTTCCAACAAGTAAGTATTCTTATTTCACTATACTTTCTCCAAAAATAGTTCGGGATCTGTTGAATTAACATTTTCATAATGTATTTTTGTTGTTAAAGGACAACGCCCCTATTCATACTTCGCGGGTTGTGCGCAATTGGATACGAGAAAATAACTTGGAGCTGTTACCCTGGCCAGCAAAAGCCCAGATTTTAACATTATCGAAAATGTTTGGGCTCGAATACTTGCTGTTATCCGAAGACAACAAGGGCCAAATTTTATACCAGTAAACCGTAATGCACTAATTGCAGCCATTGATACCGCATGGGAAACGATTAATATTAATTATATTGATACCTTGATAGCGTCAATGAGCAGACGCCTCCAAGAATGTATCAATAATAATGGAGGTCACACCCATTATTGATTTCTTATATTTATTTATATAGTAATACCTTTATTTAAAAAAAGTTTTCATTTAATTTTAAACTATAACTTGGTATCTTAATTATAATTATGTAATAAATTCTTGTCAAAAAACTAAATATATACGTTGACAATAAGAATTGCCTTAGTTTTTATTTTCACTTTTTATATTAACTACAGAAAAAAATGAAACGTCATAAAATATACATTTTGTAAGGACTAAATATTATGAATAGAGAGTTTAATGATTTTTTTTAATAACTTACAATAATTAGTAGGTTAGATTTATTTAAAATAAGTAATAATCAGTCAACCCAAATAACCATGTTTAGTTTTTTGATTTAATTTAAAAGTTATTGCTTGTAGACGTTTTTAAATCAAAATTATTTCTAATTTTATTTTGTAAACATTTCCTAAACAAAATTTTGATTCGATAATTAATCGAGCTATGGTGTTTAATTAGCGATACCTTCAAATATATTCTTTAAAGAAAAAATTAAGTAAGCAACGTAAATTACCTATTTTCTAAAACGTGCTTAGTGTAATGATTCATTCTACAGTCCTTCTATAAGATAACCCCTGCTGAGACTACCTGCTGTTAGAATTGTAAATGATACCCTTAAGCCCGCTTCACAATGTGCAAACTTTTGTTTACAGAAATTGTGGTGTCCAAGTTTTAAATTTCATGAGTGTACATCTCTTTGATGCCGACATTGAAGCCACCCATCGCATACAACACTTAGAATTTTCAGATCGTACTCCTAAACCCATAATTTTTCATTTTCCTAGTCGCTTAAAGAAAGACACTGTATACTAGTATACTACGCAAAACAAATTACTACTGTTGCGTCTGGATAGAGAATTTCCAATGGATTTTTTATTAGCAATGATCTTGCTCTCAAGAATAAAATATTATTTAAAAAAGCAAGGGAAATTCAAAAGTAGGGGTTTTAAATACGTCTGAACCAGAAACTGCAAAACTCATCTCAGTAATTAAATTAGTGTTACCTTTGACTCTATTCTTAACAAACTGTAAACTCATTAAATGTTGAACTTCAATAAATAATAACACAATGGTATTAAATATTTACTACTAAAATACGAGGAGAATAAGAGAGAGGCAACGTATTGTTCAATAACTGTAGTGCTGAAATCATCCGCTTAACCGAAACGTTGCTCTTGCCTAGAATGCACTCAAACGAATTCTTTCTAAATAATTACTTGCTTGTCGCAGTTTTAAACTGTTGGTCGTGTTTCTTTCAACCCTCCTGGTCTTGTCAAGAAGAAACTGTCTGGGTCACAATTTATAGGCAATCATTGTCACATTTGCTTTGTCTATATACTACCGAGAGATGAAGAAACTCTGCATTTATTTGCTTATAATTTAGAGTAAATAACCGAAAATAATCTGGACCATTTGTTTCTAGTTTGTGGTGGCTTTAACCTTTTCGAGATCGACTGGTCTTTCAATGACGACTTAGGTTTTTTTTCTGTTGTCTCTAGCGCTACTTTACGAGTTATTGAGTTTTGACTGTTTATCACACTGCAATCTAAAACAACTTAATTATTTCAAAAATTATTCCAAAATATCTTGGGGCTTAATTTTATGCAACAAACTATGCAGTTGCATAACAATTGGATTTGATTTAGAATGCTCTTTCAGAAAACAATTGAATACAAACAATTTCCAAACTTTTAACTTTAAAAAACTGATTTCAAGAAATCAATAACTTATTTCGTCGGTTTGACTGGCCAGTTCTTCTTGAAGAGGGTACAGTTAACGATGCAGTTTGCATTATTAACGTGTGTGTTCCAAAAAAAATTAATAAAAGTAACAGTTTCTTTTTATATGGTTTTCGTGCTATCAAACAGAAAACTAAGTATCATAAACGTTGGAAAAGATTCAAAAATCAATTGGACTATGTCACATTTTATCTTTTGAGAAAGCGCTCCCAAACACTTAATATTTATTGATTATTATAATAACATTAAGATCACGGAAGAAAATGTCACATCTAATCCAAAAAATTTTAGAACTTTGTAACGTATTGGGTGATAGCACAATTTTGTCAATTGTAACCCTGGAGTTAAATGAGATGAAGTCTGCCTTAAAGTCTTCCAAATTGTTGGAAAACTACATGAATTGTTCCTGTTCATAAGTCAGGCGACAAAACTCAAGTGTCAAACTACAGACCCATACCTATTTTGTCACTTTTTGGTAAAATACTAGAAAAATATGTATAAGAAAACATTTTTTTTAATGTAAAAAAGTATTATTACAGAACACCAACACGGTCTCTTTGCAGGTCGTTCGGTAGAATACAGCTATTATGTGTTTACTTCTATGAACCAAGGAATTCAGGTGGATTACTTCTACACAGATTTTTTCTAAAGCGTTCGATAAGGTCAATCATTGCCTTCTGATTTCTAAACTTGGAACTGTGGTAACTTACCTCGTTGGATTGAATCCCTCATTCAAATTCGAACACAGCAAGTATTTGTTAACGGTTTTACTTCGGTATTCTTACCTATTACTTCTGGCGTATCCCAAGGTAGTTACCATGGGTCCTTTATTGTTTCTTATCTAGATTAATGACGTTGTTAAATGTTTCTTAAATGCTAATTTTATAACTTTTACAAAAAACAAGACCCCTATTATTTTTGACTATAATCTAAATAACTAAGGAATACATTGAATCTTTGGTAAACAAAGCATATCGCATCTTAGGTTTTATCCAACGATCTACATATCAGTTCAATTAAAACCTTGTATTTTACTTTTGTACATAGTGTAGTTTCTTATTGTTCTGTCATTTGGAATCGGCTATACTTAATTTACATTAATCGGGTAGAGGAATTGTGTAATTATTTTGGTTTATTAAATTTGGAAAAGTATAGATCATGTAGTGGCATAACCTTTGCTTAGCGACTTCTACATGAACTATTAGATTCATCATATTGTTTGCAGCACTTCAATAGTATATTCTGTAACAAGTTTGGCATATTCCGCACGAGCGGAATTTTCATCACACAACAGAGGAAGCATGGATCAATAAAAAATTGTTAAACAATTTACACAAATGATTGTTTTGTTTTGTTCTCTATTTTAAGTTGGTACCTTATTTGAATTTAGGTTAGAAAAGAGGAATGCTTTTTATTAACAATAACACACCTAATAGTACTTAGTTGGTTTAGTATTTTAGTTATTATTTTATTTTGAACGTTTATTAAATAAATTTACTTGTGTACATGTTGGCACCTTTCGGTAAGTGTATGAATAAAAAGTTATTGCTTATTATTGAGTTTTATTCTAGTTTGAGAATTGATGCAATAAATAAGGTTAAGTTAAGCATTGTAACCTAGACAAATCAAAAGTTTATAGTGTGGCATGTGATAGAATTGTTGCCGAGGTGCATTGGAAGGTCTGAAACATTGTCCCATACATTGTACGTTTACAATAATTTATTGTTATTTAAGCAAATACTTGCGTAAGTGCACAATTTATCATAACGTGAAAAGTCGATGCTTGCTTTATGTTGATGATTACTCGCACGCTAGAATAAGCTTTCCATTAAGTCAATAACTTTATTTTTTTAAGCTGTAATAACAGTTTCGGAAAAAGATTCCACACAAAATAGTAAAAAAATCAACTCACTGATAGAAATCTTCATCGATAAATTGTAAACCACATTAGCCTTAGGAAAGAATTAATTTTTTTGAAGTATGTACAAAACCTTGTACGTCAGTGTTATTCATTATACAAAATAACTAATATGTCTAATAAAAACTGGAATTCTTCTAAAAAATAACTCTGTGATACATATCTAATTTATGCATTAATATGTCAACAAACTGAAAGAAGAAATACGTACAAAACTTTCTCTATTCCGTAAGGTGAAGGTAATTGCATTCTCAATAGAAACCATCTCCTTAGTTTTGAAAATCTGCAATTAAAATAATAACTTATCATTTGGATGCATATGTTCAACCTGGGGTAAGGGGCTTTACTTGTCTAGCTTTAAAGTGTGACAAAACTCACTCTTTCTTCTAACAGTCCTCCGACGAATACAGGATTGAGAAAATTACTTGTAAAATTGTTGCTTTTGTTAATGAAAGTGAAGTAACTGGGCTTATTTCAATGAGCTTTCATTTATATGACAAATTGCCTTTTAAAGATTTTTCAATTATTGAAGACTTGTTTTAATGAAGTCGCTTATTCCTTCCAAAGCCTCGCTAAACTAACCTCGGGGTATAACATTACACTATGCTGCAGATTCTTTAATACATATTGTGTTTTATCAGTTTAAAGTTTGTATGTATTGGACACGTCTGTAAATGTGTGGTGTATTAACATTATCATCATTGTCTCTAATTGTGGGTCCATAGATGCTTCACCACAATACCAATCAATATCTTCATCCGTTGTTATCATGTTGAAAGAAATTATGAGACTATCCTTCAAAAAACAATTTATGGCTTTTTTGTTGCCTTAACAAACAAGGCCATTTTTAGGTTCCCGAAGATTTAAGAAACATTTCTCATTTTTAACCACGACATCAGTAATAAAGATAAACTTGGACTTACTAATGGTAACACACCAACTTCTTAAGTTGAAAACTTTGAATCTTGTTCACGCCAGACACTTAAAACAAATGATTTCGTGATGGGCATAGATTAACATATTCACGGAGGCTATATCCAGCAGAAGTGGAAAATGAAATGAAGAAAGAGGAATATCCATGAAGCGAAAGAATATGGTTTATTTTAACTTATTCTGGGAACATTAAAAGAAACATTCAAATTAAATCCTCAAAAACGTCACCGTCTTGGTCCAAGCATTTTTAAGCCCGCCTGTAATAGTTATTTATGTACCAAGGGTGTGAAGTAACACATGATTGTTGCCCTCGCCTCCGGCTCGTGCAACAATTTTCATGCTCGGGCTTAAAAGTACTTTACACCTTTGGTGCATACAAATTTTTTTGCACTTCTTAGTAATACTAAGTCGAAACAGATTTACTTTTTAATTACATATTTTATTTTAATTTAAAAAATACAATAAAACCTTAAATTAATAGTACTAATAAGATTAGTTGTTGTTATTTTAAAGGTATTAATAACAAAAAACTAATTAAAAAATTTAAATTTACGAACGTAAATTGGTCGCGACCTCTAGGGTAGCTTACAAGAGTTAAGAATAAAATGTTTTTTTACCGGCATTCCTAAACGTCATTTAAAAATTTAAATTACAAAGCTTCCAAAATCAGTGGACATAGAAACTGATAATGAAGAACTTTCTCCTGGTATTAAAGAGGTAGCAGATAACGTGGTTCCGGATTTGTTACTTGCTAAATCCAACAAAATATTTGAAAATACATACGATTACTTTTTAAAATGAAGCAACGGAAAATGTGCTTTTATTGTATTTACTCCAGTTCTACAAGAAAATTTTGCTTTATATTCAGATTCTACAATTTAATTAAAATTTGATTTTTAAGAATAATTTGTAGTGATTCTCATGTCATTTCTCATGCATAATTTTGTACCGTTTATTCTTATTTTGTCAATGATTAATCGTAAATTCTCGGATAAATTCGGTATTAACGATATATGCGGGCTTAAAGTAAATGCGGGCCTAAAAGTAAAAAATGCGGGCGCAAAAGTAAATCGAGTGGAAAAGAGTCGTTTTACGCTTGCGGAAGCGGGTGTAAAGTGAATCATTAAATATAGGAAGTGCAAAAACGCTTTTAGTGGCTGTAAACTGTTTACCAGTGAAACTTCATTTTTGTCTTTAGGATAAAAAATAATAGGACACTTTTTATTCAGTATTCAATTTCTTATCGGTTGAGAATATTGTATACAGGGTGACCCATTTGAAAAAATAGAACAATTTATCATAACTCGCGAACACGATGTTCGATTTTTATTCTGTTTTCACCATAGTGATGACAGAAACAAATGCTGCTATAGTTAACCGACCCCATAGCTCTAATAATAACAAAGTTAGCAATAGTGCCAACTTAAGTTTGATAACCCAGTATAGGTACCTGACAGATTACACTTTCAAGTATTTGGAGGTTAAATTTTTTGAAAGCTAATATTACGTTATATACCCTTTAAAATGAGTTATACGTTACTACAATTAAGTACTCATTGTTAATGAATGTTTTGGTAATAGATGTTCACAAACGCAACGTTATGTTAACAGCCGTGCTCATTCTGTAACAAGTACTAGAATATTCTCGCACGATGTCGCCCTGTCCGTCATCGTTATTTACTGATAATGAGTATTTTACCTGTATGTGTTTTAATTACTAAAATAAATTAAATGAATGTTTTTGGCTAAGTTAACAATTGCGGTACCGATTCGCACATAGCGTTAATACTTTTGTAGTGTTTTAGAGAATAGTTTTTTATTATAGGCTGTTCTCTCAGAAAGCTATAAAGTTTATGTAAATTTATCTCGCTTATTTTTAGAAATGTTTTCCTGATTTTGCACAAACATATAGCTAACATTATTATTTATATCGTGCAGGAGCTATTTTTCGTCTTCGTTGTATTTAATTTAATTAAAACGTAAAATAATAAAAAAATGGATTTCCTTATAAGCCCAAATTTTGACTCCTGCGCGACATAGATAATAATTTTCTGACAACGCTACTTTTTTTTAATTTTTACTTAAAAACCAATGAGAAAAATTAACATTAAGTAAACGATAAATACTAACAACTCTTGAGGAATTGTGAAATGAATGTACTCGCGGGCGAATTTTTCTGAGCGCAACAGGCCAGACTTGGAAGACGATTAATATTAATAGATAAATAATATATTGTTGAATTGTTGATGTCAATTTTTTTGTACATGACGTGCATTTTAAACAGTTTTAGAAACAGAAAAAACAACAAATAGCTATTTATGTAACAAGAAATAAAAATAGTGAACCGCCTACTAGAAATCTGAAATTGTCCCGAGTGATAAAACAGCCTTAATCTTAGTCTCTACTTTCATTTAACTTGTCTTCACCATTTTATTTTCTTATTATTTAACTTTCCATTGATCTATGACTTCTGCTTCTGCTGTATATAAGATGCTTATTTTCACCTTTTTCCATTTTCTTCTTATTTTCTTCTTCCTCCCTTCCTATTCTTCACATTAACTTGTTTCATTCATACTTTCTTAAATCTAACTTTCTAAATTAATAATTTTGCGTTGTCTTATCTTATTCTCATTTTACATTGTTCTTTCGACTCTGTCCTTTTCTTCCTTTTGTTTAGGCAATGGATAAGCCTTTATGTCTTTTACATATTTCTTTTTGTAGCTGTTTGATTTACTTGCATTTTCTTTGCCCTTTCATTTAGTTCTTAAGTTTGCATTTTAATTCTTGTTTGTCTAATTCTTCTCAAATCTTTTCTATTATCAGCTTTTTATTTTCCTGGTTCATCTGATTGTTAATTATTGCTTCATCTGCTTTTCCTCTGATGCTGGCTCTAATTCTGTCTTGCATTTTACGACTTTTACCTCAAATATCTGCATGTTATCTTTTACGTCCTTGTTTTCTTTCATTGGGTAATCAATGATCATTGTGATGTGGAAGCGTCCTTTTGTCTTTCCAATATTTTTATCTTTTTTTAATGTTCTTAGAACAAACGCTACTAGTATCCTCCCTTCATTGTCTTCATCTTCTCTTTTTTCTTTTCCTCTAACATTTTTGTAAATAATATGTTTCTTAATTTCCAGTGTATTTCCCATTTAACTTTAAACGTAACTCCTCCTTCTTAACTTATCTCATATGTCATTTGCCTCATCAGAAGTTTCTTTATTCCTGACTGTATTTTTTTTAAACCTGTCCTACAATCGATATTTTCTTTATAATACGCTTCTAATTCTTTTTTATATTCCTGATTATTATACGTCTCCCTTCTTACTGGCATCATTTTCATTTCTTCATAATTTTCTACCATTATTCTTTGTACACTTCATTAAAATCCCTTCTTCATTTTTAACTTCCTTTTCTTTTTCTAATATTCTTCTTCTTTTCTAGTTCCTTATCGTTATTTTCCAAATTCAACACGATGTCTTATATCTCTTTGTTTTTCAACGCACTTTCTTCTGCAATTTTTTTATAAATTCTTCTTTAATTTTTCAGTTAGTTTTTCGTATGTTTTACCCATTCTCTCTTCTAAACCACTTACTTTTTCTACCAAATTTCTTGTCTTACTGTCTGTGTTCTCAAATCTTTTGTTAAAAATTTCAATTATATAATCCTTCTGATCTTCCAATTTCTGATTCATATTGTTATTTATTTGTTTTATACTTTTTTTCTTCCATATTTTCCATATCCTTTTTTAGATCTTCTTTTTCATTTTCATTTCCATATTCTTCATATTTATTTGCAACTTTTTTTAAATCTTTCTTCATATTTGTTTGTACGTTTTTTAAATCTTCTTTCATATTTGTTTGCATATTATTCAATTTTTCAAACAATTTTTAAAATAATTGTTCTTGTGAACTTGGTCCACCTATGACCTGACCTTGTTTTCTTGCCTCCTGTTCTTCAACTTCGGATAAACCTGAGAACGTCCTATCCTCTTTCTCCTAACTCTGGTTCTACATTTATTTCTTCATTTTTTAGCCATTCTTCTTGTAAACTTTGATAATTAGGGTCGATAATTTATATGCCCACATTGGGCCTAAATTTATGTAATGTATAAAATGCTCTACGTAAATATACAGGGTGATTCATAATTATTGGGACATAGACTAAGGGCGGGTTATTTAGGCTAAAATATGACCATAGAACTCAATATTCCTTAATAAAATATTTCTGTAGAAAAAGATACAAAGCGTTAAATTAATTTTTTTTCATTTTTTTGTTAATAATTTTACTGTAAATTTATCAATTCTTATCAAAATCGGCAGAAAGGCATAACTTTTAGACCAACAACATTATTTTATGTTTACTATTTTACAATTTGTTGTAGGGGCGTCCACTTGAATGATTCCTGATGATGAAATCAACTGGTAACTTTTATTGAAAACTTTTAGTGATTTTGATTAGAGAATATGCGTGAACATTATTTCTACACAATATTGGCACTTCTGTTTCCGAGAAAAACGGTTGAACAATTCGATGTGTCAGAAGGATTTCAAATACTTCATTTATTAGGGTACATTTAGAATTTGTCAGGATAATTATGCTTCTCTGTAGATTTAGATAAGAATTTTACTAAATTTAGAGTGATATATTATTAAACAAAAGATGAAGAAAAACATTTTTATCTAAAGCCTTGTATAATAAGTTGAGCCAGGTAATATTTTAGGAACCGATCTGGATCCCTTCATGTGACGAAATGTTCCATTGAATAACTCATGGTTCATGGTCTCAGTACTGTGTTCATATGGGTTTCCTTTAATAAACATAGGCGGCGTAGTTTTTCAAAAAAGTTTGAAGGACGATCGTTACTTGCCGAGCTCTCACCAGCAAGACAGTTACGCATCTAGTCAAAAGTAAGAAAAGACATTTCTAGTATTCTCTAGATCTTTAGTTGTTCTTACAAGTCTTTCACAGAATTCATCCCACCACTGGTTTGAACTGACTTGAAGTAAAATTGAATCTTTTTGATTCGACAATGGTCTTCAATTTCTTTTTCTTTAAATTTTTGAAAATGTTACCATCTCCATCAAAATTAGTGCCGTTGCCGTTGATGACTGTATTGGGTCGACCACACGCACTGATGAGTCATTCCAATGCATAAACAAAAGCTTCTGTAGATGAATTTAGTACTAGATCCAAATGAACGCATCTGTAGACCGCACACGTTAATATTAAGATCCACATCTTGTGAGAGAACGGACCAGATAAATCTAGTCATGTGATCTGGACCACATATCTACTTTGAACACGATTGTATTCTATTCTATTTCCACAGATTTTGCTTCAAAACAGCGACAGGTGATACATTTGTGAATGTCTTTGCAAACACTCTGTCCTCAATGAATAATCCAACACCTTTCACAAAGTTTGGTCATTGTGATTTGTCCAGTATAATTGTTTTGAAATGAAGCAACGCACTCGATCATGGAATGATCACCAGACGCAAAAACTAAAAATTATCTTCAAGATTTTGATCTCCACGTGGTAGAGTTCATCATAATCCTATCAATCAATCATTTTATTTATTTAGTTAACTTTTCCAAAAAAACCATTTTTAACAAGAAAACTTCTGCGCTACGTTGCTTTTCTGGAGAAAGATAAACGTTTGTATTTGTGTGAAGTGTTTAGCAGAGTTAATATCTTGTAACGTTTTGTATTGATTTCGAATTTGTTAGTCTTCTCAAACGATGCTTTCCACTAACCAAGAAAGCCTCTTCCACCATTTATTCAGTTGACTTGGCAGCATCCTCTAGAAAGCTAAATTAAGGAAACCTAAAACGTAGTTGAGCCGGTAAAAGTATGTGAACTGTAGGTATGTTGTATGATTGAAGAGTGAGAGCCCATATGATGAGTCGTCCGGTGGAAGACTTTAAAGCGAACAGCCATTTTAATGGTAGGTGGTCGCTTGCCAAGGTGATAGTGGTACTACCGCTAGTGCTTCTCTCTCGGTGGTGCAGTAATTTCTTTCTGCTAGGTTGATGATCAGGCGGTTGACGTACTCGATAAGCCGTTCGTCAGTAGTGTCGCCTTGCAGCAGGACTGCTTCTAGGGCATATTGACTAGCGACAGTACGTATGACAAATGGTAGTGTCGGTCTGCCTGTCTGAGAATTGGTGCTGATGTCAGTAGAGTCTTCAGCTGTTGAAAGGCTTGATGCTCTATTTCGTACCACGTCCATGGAACTCCTTTCTTTATGAACTGGGACAAGGGTTTTGCGACTTTTGCGAAGTCCGGGATGAAGAGTCGGTACCACAAGCATGTTTGCAAGAATGAGCTTAGGTGCTTACAATTGCTTAGTTCTGAGAGGTCTCGAATGGCGCTTGTTTTACTCCTGCTTGTTTCGATACCCTCTGGGGTCAAAACGTGGCCTAAGTATTGGACTCTTTACGACTTGCACTTTTCTCGTTTGGCCCCAGACGAAATTGCCTTATTCTTTGGAAGACAGTGGTGAGGTCTGCGATGTGGTTTTCCAGGGTGGTAAGCAATACTATTATATTGTCTAGATAGGCTAGGATAGCTACCCCGGGTCAGTTTGCCTTGAAGCAGTTTATTAAACGTTGGAGGGTAGCCGGCATTCTTTTAAATCGAAACACGAGACATGGTAAAACGAAGGCAGTTTTGTTTCTAGTTTCTGGACTAACAGATATCTGCCAGAATTCTGCCTGCAGATTTATAGTGGAATAGATGGGAGCCTTGGCGGCGTGGGACGTCGTCAATGCGTGGCAGCAGGTATAGATCTGAAACCATGATTGAGTTGAACTTCCTGTAGTTGATACAGACTCTGGTGGATCCGTCTACATTTGGTACTAATACTACCGAGGCTGCCCATGGTGACTCACATTCTTCTATTATTCCGGCGCAAAGTATTTTCTGTACTTTGTTTTGGAGCGTCTTTAGCTTCAAAGGCGAAGTGCGGTAAGGAGGTGACGCTATCGGGCTATTTTTGCTAGGCCGGATAGTGTACTCCATGTAAGGAATCGGCTTTCATCCTAGAGCAAAGACATTCCTATTTTGGTGTAAGCACTCCGTAAGACGTCAGCGTTCCTTTGGCGGCAGGTGCTGTCCTTCGTTGGTGCGTAGTTCCACAGCTTTGATCATATATACGTGTTGGTTATGTTGAAGCTTCTTTTTCCTGAGCAGCGAGTGGAAAAATACCCTAGGTAAAGGTAATGCAGGAAGTGGTTTTGGCGGGTCGGTTGCTATGACGTCGGCGAAAATACTATAAATTTTGGGGTCAACGTCCGGTAACCATGATGGAGCTGTTGGTGCACTGGCTTTTCTTTGAGGACTGCTGCTAAAGAAACGTTGCTGAAGATATCCAAGTCGTCGGGGATCGTTTCGGGGTATGTCGGTCCCGTACTCGTACCGCTCTTCAGGAACTGAATGTGCCCTTGGTGCAAACTTGGCAAAGATTGCGGCGTATGGTTTGGATTTGAATTGGTGCAGAAACATTTTTACTCGATTTCTGACAAAGCTGCCCAAGTTTTCATTTCGATGAATCCATACCAAAGCGGTAGTGGAATCGCTCCAATAACGATAAGTAATTTGTTTAGGATACTTTTACAGTTTTGGAAAGTGCAACGGGAATCCAACAACCAAGCAACTCCAATTGTGGTATAAAATATTTTTTATTTGTGTCTCTCGCATCTCTACGCCATATTGCATCTATACCTACCGTTATTACTCTACATCTTATGTGGAAGTAATGCGACAGTTTCTAAACCCAAAATTTTATCATCTATTTTTCTCACCATATCAAGAAAGCCACTGGATTAATTTTTATAAAACATTGAATAAGGTGTTATTTATAATATAACAGATTTGATTACAGTTCCCGATTATTAAAATATTTAGAAAAATATTAATTTCACACATTATTTGTTGAAAAAAAGTTGTTTGTCATTTAATTGTACACAACTTTTGTTGAAACTATTTTTTGATTCAGTAAGTAATTACTGAGATACGACAATCACTGTTTGAACGGTATGTCTAAGAATAACAATTATACAAAATTGTCGGAAACTATAACTTTTATATAAACTACACACTTTCTATACGTTCTTACACGTTAATTACTATTGGGCGATGTGGAGTTCTGGTCAAACGTTTGTTTTACAACTAAATTAGTTGATGAACTTGATATAATGCAAATAACTAACTAGACAAAAAAAGTTGTTTGAACTTATGTGCTCAAATCGCACCCTGAAATACCAAAGATATAATTTCTAATAGGGTAACTTTATACGCTGTTCGCTTATCTCTATTCTAGGTGGCATTAGTATAATCGCAATTGAAGTTAACCTGCTTCTTATTTTTCAAATTATCTTCGCCTGACTTATCTAAAACTTACGTGTGTAACAACGTTTAATTTCGATGTAGAGCGACCATCTAATCTTAACATTATCTGACTAGAATTGATTAGTTTACTGTAAAAAATATTATCAGTAACGATAACGATTTTAATAATTTCTCTCAACAAATAATTATTACTGTTTTGTGTTTTTTAATCCCGCATTTTGATCGTACTTATAGTGGTGACTTATTCAGAACCACAAAATGTCAACACTAACTTCGACATAGGATTTTAAAAAACATCTTAGAAAAGGTTCATATCCGTTAAAACTTTGATCAAACTCCAAATTGTGTTAATTAAAATACATATAGGATGAATCATAGTGAATCAAGCAGTTTTTTTGGATGGTTTTTTGGTTTGTTTACACGTACGAGCACTCATCGAAAATTAATTAATGGACCAAAAAAGTTTAACTGTCTTGATTACATAAATAGAAAAACGTATTAGTTATCAGACGACTTCCGTTTAACAGAGCCGGTATAATCACAGAATTATTTATTACCACGTAGATTACATGCAAGGTGATATTTCATTTGCATAACATTACAATTTAATTTGCAACTATTTCTGCTTAATTAAATAACTACAACTAAAGTTCCATGTAACCTTGTACTCTAATAAAAAAAATTCCTGTTAATGCGTATTCTGAAAATCGATGATTTTTCTAAATAATAACGATGATAATAATCTTCATTTTATCATAGTTCACTATACATTAAAGTTATTTCCCACATAAATTACGTCTTTTGAATAAATAGTCTTCTGTTTAATTCATTAAGAAGGTTGTTATACAGAGTGCCTAAAAATTAAATGGACAAACCGACACAGTACAATGTACTAACGGAGCTACGCACTTTAAAGACGAACTCATGGCCATGCATTTCTTCAAATTATTTGAACATTTTCTGACGTATTAGTTCAGTCAAAAAAATGTAATCGTATGTGCAACATTTAGGAGGAGAGGGGTTGGTGTACAAAAGCATCTAAGAATTCAAATAAGCAATACGATACAGAGGGTTTCATCGCAAAAACTACAACTTTAATATGATAAAAATATTTTAAGTTTGCAGGTTTGAGGAGTTTTACTATACCCGAGCTATAAACTTCATTGATATGCGTCAATAAACCCACAATATACAGTCCACACTGTTGGCCTTCCTTATAACATAATATATTAAATTGATTTGTCATTTTAAAAAGAACAAACTGATTCGGTTCCTTTACATACTTATTAAGTTTAAAACTAAATAAGAAAATTGATGTTAAAAACTCTTATTTTAGGTTAAGTTTCTCAATTATTTGGGCCTTCTATAGAATTGAGGTAATCGATGTTTCATTGACCCTGACCCAACACCAAAAAAGGCCTAAATAATTGAGAAACTCTAACCTAAATAATATACGTATGTAACTTATTTTACCTTTAACACTTTTCTGTTTCTTTCTTTTAGAAATCTTCTTCTTTCTATCAATTTTGTCATCCATTTTGTCCCTTCTCCAATCTTCCCTAATAATATTCTCCTTCCATTCTTACTTCACTACACCCCTTTAATAAATGTTTTATGCTTTCCCTGTTTTCCCCACACATTCTCGCTTCATGCGTTCTCCAACATTTAATTAATTTCTGTTAAATACTTTGGGATTCCGTCCATTATTTAATTGTTGTATTTGTCGTTGTATCTTTCTTGTCTAATCCTCTTTCTTCTTATTAAGATCTCTTCTTCCATCTTTCTTCCATCACCTCTTAACTTTTTTTATTGCCTTTCCTGCGTATCCTCATCTCTGATAATATGCTTTCCTATCTTTTTCGCCGTATTTTACTTGGGCTTAAAGAACATCCCTGCTTTCTCGTTCAAAACTGTGCATCTCCTCTATCGTTCCTAGTATGTCCTTATTTGTTCTGTTATGTCATTATTTTCCATAACACTCGTCTTTCTACTCTGCTCTGATGTCTACATACATCTTTTCCCCTTTCTTTCTATTTCCTTGTTAATTATGTGCAATGTGCTTTAAAGTATATATTGTTGCTCGTTCTCTTTCTCTTCCGGAATCCCATTTCCCATTCTAGTAATGCTTCTTCTGCTCTAATTTGTTCTATATTATAGATTCTTTCAACAAGAAGGCCTTCTTTAGGAGTCGAGAGCAACAAAAGAATTCGTTTACTTCATATGAGTCGACGTTTTGACAACCAAAGGTGTTACCTTCTTCAACACGTAAACATTTTAATTCTTTTTATTATTTATTTATTATTTAATTATTAATATTTCCATTTCTTATCTTACTCTTAATTTGTCAGCATAAATTTTATATCTCACGTTTAATACACTTATTCCTCGATAGTTTTTTACTTTTCTCTTATGTTCTACCTATCTTTCTACCTTTCCGGAAATTCTTCCGTATTCCATATTTTTCCAAAGCGTTTCTGATCCTTTCTCTCATCTTGCCTGTTGTATTTTTTCATTGTTCACTTTGAATACTTTCTGTGCCTTCTGATTTGCCTTCTCTATAGCTTCCTCTACTTCTGTTCTAGTTTTCTCTCTTGACTCTGCCTTTTTTTCTATCTTTTCTGTCCTTTAATTTCTCGCCTTTTTCGCCCATCATGCTCTTACAGTGCTCCTCCCATTCTCTTCCGCCTATTCTTGCATTGACGTCTGCTTCAATAGTTACTTTTCTTTCTTCTTTTTTCTTAATTATTTTTTCTATTTTTTTCTTTAGTGTCTTTTATTTCATTTGCATATATCGTTATTATTTTGTATTTACCTCTATTTTCTGTTCTCACTATAGTTTTCATAACTATTTTGATCTCGTTTTCTTTTTTCCATTTTCTCTTTTTCCCATTACTTTCTTACACCTGTTAAAACACCTCCCTTTACCCCTTTCCCTTATATTTCCTTTACCGCGAACTGAATTTCCTACTTAAATTCTTCCGGCAATCTTTCTTTTCAAATTCTTCAATTTTTTTTCTTCATCCATATTTCGCGAACTCTTCTGCTTCCTTAGTTATAACTTTTTTAGTTTCTTTTGTTGTCCTTCCCTCCCCCTTTGCCCTTAACGTCACCGTTCTCCCTTCCACTCAAACTAGTTTTTGGTACCTATTTCTTTATCTCTATCCACCTCCTTTCTTTTCCCTCCACCCACAACTTCATATACCCAATTTTCGTAATAATTTTGCCCCCTTTTCCATTTTTTTGCCCACATTCCAATTTTTGTTTGTATTTCCCTTTCTTTCTTAGTCATGTTGTCGTCTGTATATACATTAGTGCCTTCCATATTTTTTTTTTTTTTAGGACCTCGATTTGGTCTTCCATACTTTCTATTTTTATTATCACTATACATGTTTTTAACTTTTCTCCTATTTTTTCCTTTAATTCTATTGACTTAACTACCAACCTTTTTTTTTTTTTCTTTTTCTAGTAATTCCACTCTTTTCTCTAAACTATCTATTTTTTCCAATCTCTTGCATTTGTCTTCTCACTTTTCTCATTCATTTTCTCTTTCATTACTCTCATCTCTTTGTTTACATTTGCTTAACCTTCCTTTTAACATTTTCTTCTAATATATTTTTACCTCGTCCTCTTCCTCTCTTTCACCTTCGCCCTTTTCTCCTCTTTTTATTTCTTCTTTCTCATCCTCTTTCCGGACGATCTTATCGATGCCTTTAATAATTGAATAATTTACTTTTGTTAATTCAATACAATACTTAAAAGAAAAGATACTTGGCCTACTCAGAATTTTTATTTTTCAACTAAATGAATGTAATTTGGTTTTGTGGGTTTTTGACAAAATTCCATCAATTATGGAAATACTATAAATTTCGTTGTACATAACTGTTATTGCGACCGATACCGTATCTGATAGATATGAGACAGGAAAAACTTTGTGATTCCCTATCGTTTTTATAAATAAAGGTTTAACGAAACAAAGAAAATAAAATACAAATAATCCTGAAGACGAAAACATTGTGAATACACTTGTTTGCATGTAATAGAAAGTCACTAAAATTGTGAATTATTTACATTAGCTTTATTAGGTACCACCCTCTTTCCTAATTTATATAAAAGTGCCTACGCAGAAAAAGAGAAAAAGAACACTTCAGAGATGATTCGGAATTAAAGGCAAATTAAAATTTAAGCCCAAATTCTTCAAATGCAACAAAAACGTGTTATATCCACATAATAAAACATTCGTAAAAACTTAAACCTAAACACAATCAAGCAATGAACGAAATACATATTTTAATAAAATTTATTATAATGAAATAGGTGTTTTCTATCCCATTGACTTTTATAAGATTATTTTAATAAATTTTATTATGCGGTATCTATAAATTTGAATTTTCAACAAAAAATTATTTTAATAAGAAGTATTACACCTATGTCCATTCAACTTACTCGAAATAATTTTTAACATATAACGCCATAAATGCAACAAATGAAAGAAAACTTCTTCTGTCGTTTTGTGTCACTAAAACGTTATGGGTTACTTACTGTTTACACCATTATTCTTCGAAGAGCTTTGCGAGGTTTTGGTTTTCAACCCAAACTTAATATAAATCAGGGGTTGAAAATTGAACCAAAATATATCTTATATGATATATTTTATTCCGTATACCACGTTAAATGAAGTACACTACAGTTTTAAAATTGGGGCAAAGAACTCACACGTTAATGCTTAATTCTTTAATTAATTCAACCGCAAACTTTCCGATCGTCGAGTTTCGAACATAATTTTGAATGCACTATAATTTAGAAACACCGCCACATATTGTTTGATTGAAGAATTATAATCGTTCAGAACTTCACCAATATTTTACATAAACATACGACCATTTATAAAGTTAAACGCTGCTAAAGTGCTAATCAGCTCTTATTTCCATAATACAAAACTTCACAACATTACATCATCAATGATTAATACACAATTCGCCACGTACAATGGTCTTTAATATAAACTTCTCGCAAAAACGTACATATTCGGACTTCTAGCGCTTATATTCAGTACGATACTGACTTAATTTTTAAAATTCAGAAGCGTTTTGTTCTTTCTCAATTTTCAATCCCTTCCCAACCAATCCGAACTGTAAACATTAAACAAAAAACAATGCAATCTTGACAGAACGACATTAATAAAAATTGTGCACTAATAAGACTTACCAGCTTGAATATAAACTTGACAAAGAAATTATTGTATTTTTGCTTCTGCAAAGCACGCAATTAAAACATTTCTAACGTAAAACAACTAACAAAACAAGAAACCGACTTAATTTTGTTACGAATTTTGTTCATGAGAACGGACAAATTCAGACCGTCGACAACTACGATTAAATTTGCAAGAAATCTATTATATAGATACAAACAGATACAAAATACAAACTTCAAATAACAGTTACAAAAATACGCTTAATCCACAAGGTGACAACGTGGGAATTCACTAATGAAAACATATTCCTTTATAATGAAACTAAGAAACTATGTCACCTACTATCGTCTCCATTCAAACTAATAAGACTGCTAACCTTCTACGTTGCTAAGAAGACTCCTGTTAAATAAAACTTGGACACATAATTAAGAGCTATTGATGGCAATTATCCCATAGGTAGGCAGATAAAACTCCGTTTAACTCGAAAACACCTCAATAGTTGCGAAAGAGATGGATCAGAAATGATACAATAGCGAGCAAGTGTAGAAAAGAGAGTTAACAAACGATAGAAGAAATTAACGGGAAGGAACGGTAATTGGATAACGAGCTCCAAAAGCAATAATATATTAAGAAAGTTTTCCCCTTTACAATAGCAAATTAAAAATCTTAGCAAAGTCAAAGCTAATAATTTCCGATTCTTCAGTGTTTAGAAAGAAAAAGCCGTATCATCACTGGTCGATTGCAGTCAGAAGCAGAATCAAGAACACCTTGGCAAGTGGCCGTTTTTATATTCTAAACTCGAAGCTTTTTGTCGATAACTAAACGTCATAGAATCGTCTGAAGATAGTGATGTCTTGACTTAGATCAAGTAGACTAGATTAACCCCTCACACATCATTGGGAGCACAACCGGAATCAGTAGGATGCAACAAGTAGTATGTTTGCTTTGCTGAACTTTTTTATAACATATGTGACTCAATGACAAATATTTTTTCATAAACTGTTTTAATTCTGGTGTTGAAATTCAACATCAATGATCAGAAAATTCTAGTTCTACTAGTAGATCTATTCTGGAGGTAAAGTAAAAGTAGGGATTCGCTAACTTAGTACAAATTGCAGGAAGCACTACAACACGCAGATCAATTTGAAGGGAATGTGTGTCATAAGACATTTGTAGTAGTATTAATCAAGTTTTCTTGGTTGGACATGTTAAGATTTCATTCATACCTTATATGGACAGAAATAAATCCGGAAAAAAGATATAGGTACTTGATGCAAAATTGAACACCTTATCTGTTTAATTATTATGTTTAATTGTCCTTTTGTTTATGTGTGTGCGAGTATGCGCCATTGAAACGGCCATGAAGATTTATTTTGTTCACATGGGCGCATGTGGCTCCCAACTTAAACTCGCAACTACAGCTCGCAACATAAATTTTCAATAGAAACCGAGAGTTGATAATTTTTTGATCGAAAAAATTCAAGCGTTGTTATCATTAATTACGCATAGAAGAACGTCAGTTTCTTTGGAGTTTTGACGAAGTAGAATATGTCAAAATTCTCAACGAAGCTGTGGAAGACAGAAACAGGTGAGTCTGCATGTATTTCTTTTACTTGCTCACGTCAAATTAAATTGAAATTCGTTTTGTCCCAGAGTGGCATTTGCATAATACACTATTTTTTGCTTACAGTCGCGCAGGAAACAACGAATGTATCAATCATAAACTGCGCTAATATCTACGGCCATTTTTCACAAAGCTTACCTTTCACAACATCCACCTTTTCTAATTTACAATGCCCACATATGTTCACAATCCATCTTTGACGTTTGTTTACAACGACTAACTTTTTCCCAACAACCAACTTTTTCCTAACGACCACTTTCCTATACGAGGATGTATTGATATCTAGTTAGCCTAGACCAGTTCCTTGCATAAACAAAATATTGCGTAACCATAGCAACGAACAATAACTTATTAGAAGTGTCAGTGTAAAGTTTGACGTCAAAAAAGTAAACCAGAGTCACGCAATATATTAAATGAAAAAAGATGTCCACCGAAATTGTGAAAATCGAAAAATTAGAGTATCGAGCCATCATTAAGTACCTGTATTTAAAAGGGTTAAGAGGTAAGCAGATTTACGAAGATATGCTTAATACCCTTGGTGATCAATGTCCTTCGTATGCGACCGTCAAAATTGGAATGCAAGCTTCAAAAGCGGTAAATTTTCCATTGAAGATGATGACCAATCGGGAAGTTCAGTTTCTGTGACAGTCCCCGAAAATATCGATGCAGTTCATGACATGATTTTATCAGACCGTCGAATTGGGCTAAAACGGATATCTGAAACACTGAATATTTCATACGAACGCGTTCATCATATGGTTCACGTCAATTTGGACATGAGAAAAATTGCTGCAAAATGGATCCCCAAATGTTTGTATGTTGACCAAAAGCGTGCAAGGGTAGAAGCATCGCGTTCGATCTGTGCTCGATTTGAAAACGATGTTGACTTCTTGAACCGAATTGTTACTATGGATGAGACTTGGGTACATTTCTACGATCCAGAAACAAAGCAACAATCGATGGAATTGCGACACTCTGGTTCTCCAAGACCTAAGAAGTTTCGTGTTGGGATTGCCATGGAGTAATCATGATTGATTTTTGGATAAGGGTCGAACAATAACTGGAGATTACTATTCGACATTACTGACCACTCTACGGGAAAATATTAATGAGAAAAGACGCGGAAAGCTATCCAAAGGTGTTTTGTTTTGCAGGACAACGCCCCTGCACACAAATCTCATGTTGCCATGCAAAAAATTCGTGATTTAGGGTTTGAATTACTAGAACACCCCCCTTATTCACCCGATTTGCTCCGTCCGACTATCACCTCTTTCCTCAACTGAAAAAAAGTTTAAAAAGTCGTACATTTTCTTCCAACAAAGGACTTAATAATGTGTTGCTCCACCACGATGTCTAGTGCACTCATTAACACGTCTGGACATACTTCTAATGAGGTGATCGATTTCTTCTTGAGGTATCTCATCCCATGCTATCTGTAACTGATGCTGCAAAGCCGCTAGAGTTTGTGCAGGGAGAGGTAAATTGAGTAATCTTCGTTCCATAATATCCCAGACGTGCTCGATTGGCGAAAGATCCGGAGATCTTGGTGGCCAAGGCAACAAAGCAATTTGATTGGCCTCAAAATAAGCCAAAGAAACCCTAGCAACATGAGGTCGTGCGTTGTCTTGTTGGAATGTGCTGTTGGGGATGGTCTGAACATAAAGTACAATATGGGGGTCTACGACCTCCTGGATGTAGCGCGCAGCGGTCATGTTACCTCTAATGAAGACCAAAGGTGACCTACTTCCAATAGCAATAGCTCCCCATACCATAACTCCAACTGTGTGGTGCACATGCCTATTCACAGAAAATTGGGGATCTTGTCTTTCACCGCGCCGTTTTCTCACCCTTGCACGACCGTCATGCATACCCAAACAGAATCTGGATTCATCACTAAAGACAATTGAATCCATTCTTGGTCCCAATTTGCCCGTTCTCTACACCACGCTAGACGATAACGTCGATGCTCTGGAGTCAGTGGTAGCACAAAAAGGGGACGGTATGAAAAGAGCCCAAAGGTTCTTATCCGTCTATAAACGGTTCGCATCCCAATCGGTCTTCCATGTTCTTCAAACCACTGGTCCGCAATCGCCCGTGTAGAAGAGAAGCGGTCCCGTAAAGTCAATAGTCTAAGACGGCGATCTTCGCGTTCTGTGGTTCTTCGACGACGTCCTGTACCTCTCGCTCTTCGTATACGGCCTTCTTGGTTCCATGCCCGAACACAGACTGCCACAGTGTTTAAACTCCGTTGCGTTCTAGCGGCTATATGTCTCATAGACAAACCAGCCTCACCCAATCCCACAATTCTACCCCTATCAAACTCGCTTAATGGCCGAAAATTATGTCGTCTTTGCACTGGAGGCATTGTAATTGAATTAAAGAAGCTCTTTGAAATGCAATTTAAATCGCTTAAATGACAACTGTACTTACAAATGCTTAATTCATTGTTTTAGGGCTACTTAATCGTAAGTGTTTTTGAATGAGGTTAACAAAACAACCGCTAGGGTAATATGGCTGAAAAACTGATCGTTTTTTATCTTAATATAAACAAATATATTCCCAAAAAAATTTACAAAATATTCATTATTACTGGGTGTTCTTCTTTCTATGTCACTTAGTATATTTAATTATTTATTATAATTAACATTCCACAATTTAACAATTTAGGATATAAAAAATTTCAGTAAAAGATTCCGATGAAGGGAAGGTTCCCATGACTGAAACGGCATTTCCACGCTGAATTGCTATTCCAATCCGTTGATAGATGTAAGATCGCGAACGAGGTTCTCTTGAATGTAAGGCGATAAGCCCTCCTAATTTGTCAGTAAAATTAGTAGCTTCTTCGCACCAAGGACCCATAGTTTCTACTGTAAATGTTAGAAAAGAGTAACTTGATTCTATTGTAGAGGTGTATTTTCGTACTGCGTGCAGCGGCTGCAAGTTTGACAGCAGAGCCGACGGTTGTAACAGATTGGGTCAAATATGAGAGGGGCATGGTGTCAGCGCAAGTTGCATCCCAAACTAAGCATTGGCCTTTTTCCCAGGGAATAAGGGTAACTCCATCAATTCTCTTTCCATCGTTTCTGCAAAGTCCCCAAATTTGAAGGAATTTTTGCAGCGATTAGGGATCGGCAAATAATATTATTCATGTCTTGGTGACAGGAGTAACGGCCATAGCTTTTCACACAACTTAGGCCGTGGTGACCATACTCGTCCACTTCCTGTCCACAAACACAAGTATGGCATTGGCAAAGTTTGCATCCCAGTCTAAGCCCTATTGCAATTCTAAAAGAATTGTTGTCCAGCAGTGTTCCTATTGTTTGAGATGGAAGCGCAGTTAGCCACATATTTGATTCCCGTTTCTCCAGTGCCAATTGGATTGCTTTCATTGAGTCGGACATAATAGTTGAATTTTTAATTATGCGGGTTACATTGATATTATCCCAGAACCATTGGATTGAGGGACAAGGAGGAGGGGCAGAACCAGGATTCAAGTTATTCCATTCCCTCATCAAAATGTGAAACGTGGGGTTCATCGGTACTTTCAAAGTTTAACATCGAGGCGACGAGCTTCCACGTTCCATATACTGATGAGAGAAATGCTGGTAGATATAGGTCCTTAACTCTTCGAATTCCAGTTCCTCCTATTCGAACCGGAATTGATGCTCTTAAGTATTGATCTGAATCAAGATGACAGTTTAGTAAATACTCCTTGATTTGAGAGTCAAACTTTTCCACAAAATTATTAGTTTTCCACAGAGGAATTGTTCTTAAAAAATATGTCAACTTTGGGATAGCGAAACAATGACGTAGAAGAATGCCACGTAAAAATTTCCAATCTCCTTCAAACGATAAAAGAAAAAAGCCAACTCCTCTAGTTTGTTTTGGAAGACTTCTAAGTGAGCACCGTTAGTAACCGGTAAGTAATTTTCTTGATTCAAAATCCTGTAGTAAATGTTCCTCCATTTCTTTGTTGAAGAATAGTTCGGATTTCGACGGGTTGACAACCAAGCCGATTTTTTTGCATTTATTCTCCATTATTGCAAAATCTTGCAAATCTTACACTTTTATAACTATCGTCGGTAGGTGTTATGATCAAAGTGAGCGTTGTGAAAAACGTTTGTGTTGTCGTTATGAAAAAAAGAGGGCGTTATGAACGACTAAATTACTCTTTTCTACGCTCTTCGAGTGCTGAAATACATACAATGTATAAGAAAATGAGAGTAACATTTTATTATCCGTTTTTCACCGAGAGTCTTCCAAGTGTTTAAATAATACTCCCAATATACTTTATCCTGTGTCGCTAAGGGAGGACCCATATGGAGTTGCCAGCTTTAACTCCATAATAAACAAGCATTTCAGCAATACTACAGGCACCCGCTGACAAGCAAAACCCACAACCATGTCGTATTCACCAACTCAACGCGGTTTAAATAAACAAGTACAACAAACCGACAGAATCAATTACGGTACAACGTCTAGTCAAGACAGATCTTAGTGCAACACGCACCATCAAGTTTCAAGTCCATCGGAACGCAACCGGCATATTTCCGCGCGTACCTCGTTTAAATATCATATATATTATAATGTAAACTTTGCATACAATAAATTATATACCAACCCCCGCGAACGTATACTTTCGATCCAACTCTGCGGTCAACACAAAGGCATCCATTAATTCACAACGACTCTAAAAAAACAATTAATATTCCTGCAGGTGCCTACGTTTACTTCAAACATTTCCAACAAAAAAACTGCAGACTTAATTTTCTACAAATTTTGTTTATGAGAACGAAAGAACAACATTAATTATTGAACAGAATATTCACTTACAGTAATTTCACAAAAACATATGCTTAACTCACAATAAAGGTTTCGATTTCAAAATCTTAGTAAAACGTTGCGGCCATAATCAATCAAACAAATAATAAAAATAACATAAAAAAAGTAGGTGAAGTCTTGAAAGTTTACGCAGAGAATAAATTAACATCGGCGCGTTTGATTTGCAAGACAACGACAGCGACCGCCATGTTTAAACCAAGAAATTCAGGATCGAAATTTTAATTATAACAATATAAGATTATTATCCGCCATGATTAAATTCAAGGATTTTAAATCATATTCTTTTAAATGACAAAATACAGAATTCTCGTCTAAAGTTTTCAAGGTGTGGACATGGTACACATTAATGTTTATTTCAAATTCAAATATGTCGCTTCTGATATACTCTTAAAACATGGCGGTTACCAATGCGCGAGATGAAATGTGCGTACTTTCCCCTTTCACGAGAGTTGTTTCTCTGAATAAAATCTGTACTCTGTGACTGAGATAACGAACCGTGTATTGTTTTGTATGTCTAATTAGTAAGGATACTCTTTCGGCGTTTACCAGGTCCTTTTTCTGGAAAACAATCTGACCCGCAGGACCAATTATGTATTTTAAAATGTTTTATGAAGGTTTCCTAAGTTATCTTAACTGAGGAATGATCAGCGATTATTAAATGGTCTATTGTCTGTAGAATACGTATGTTCACTATTTTCTAATTATAACCAAAACACATGGTATTTACGTTATAGAATCATGTAATAATAATCAAACCCATCAATAAATGTTTTAGGCAATAATATGTGCAAAATCAAACCCATGAAAAGGTTAGAAAACAAAACTTGAGCGATGACGTCAGTACCTTTATCGACGCATGCGCAATTTAGGCTTTTGAAAAATGTCATTTTGACTTTGATGGTTTGCTAGTGGCAAACTCCAGAACTAAACATCAATTTCAATAGTAAATAACGAGTGTTTAAATATAAAATTGGGCTGTAGAACCGTGAAATTGAATTGATTTAATTATTTTTATAGTTACACCAAAATAAAGCGTGGTGCGTAGAATGTGGATTAAAACGTAAGTATAATTTAAAAATTGACAAAAATTAATAAACTTTATATCATCTAACCGCTTTTTAAAAAATTCCTAAACTTCAAACAAAATACCAAGACCTACTCAGCTCAGATTTTTATTTGAATATAAATAAAAATCGCAATACAGTAACTAACACTATATTCACGATAAAGGTTGTGACGTCAAGCCAATGGGAGGGTGTTCTGGATATTTGAATAAATGCCGATAAATGTGATAGTTTTTTTTGCATAAGAAGTAAATGCATGTTCTTTTTTTGGACGTTATCACAATATTTCAACGTTTTCTTATTTTTTTGTGAGCATTCCTATTGTCGTATTAGTAAGACATAATGTCAAATTATTTTTCAAAAAGCATGTATTTTTTTAGAAGAAATTTTACCTAACGAACATTAATAATAAGATTAATTTTTTTTAAATGTTATATCTGGGATACACAGAAGTTACAAAAACTTAGTGTTTGTTTCTTCTTTATTCAAATATACGCAGCAAATGTTTCAATTCTTCTTTTTGAATTTATTGACAAAATTTGTTTAATGTTTCACAAACAATATAAAAAAATCCGGCAGTGAACTTGAATAATATTCCCATACAGTTTATTACTCTTATACTACGCTAGGATCATTAATGTTGTCTTTCGTGCAATAATTACATACTTACTATTCAATGGCATAGATCAAACGGTTTAGTATTGAGAATTACCTATATTTACTTTGGTACGTTGCACCGCGTTGTTATTAATAAGCAATTTTATATGTATACATGTATAGATAGCACTATCTAAAGAATGTAGTGTTGAATGTCATTCCATTATTACCTAAGGTTTGCATTAATTTTTCGTTTTTCAGAATTTTTGTTACACTTAAAAAATTATTTTTGGTAATAAACATAGAATGTTGTTTAAATAGACAATAGTGTTCAGTTAATATGCTAACATTCGAAAATTTCTAGCAATTCCAAAGATATTCGGAAAAAGGTCTTTATTGCCGTTAACGTAGAAGTTATGAAAAAAATTTTAGAAGCAACAGTTGCTTAGAATTTTTAAGAAACTACTTTCGCGGTTTTCGAGACAGTGAGAGAAAGAGAAATGAATGTATTACACTACGTAAGTTATAAACGAAAATTGCTCATTTAGTGGGAAACTGGCTTAAATTTAAAAAAAAATTTGCTCTTAACATTTATGTTATTAAAATAATATGTCGAAATAGAAAATTTAACGTTATTTTTTATAGGTTCATGTTGACATAAGTATTTGGTTTAAACGTCGTGGAACTTAATTTACTAAACAGCAATTTATTTCCAGAATAGAAAATATTGATACATATTCGATAGGTACGGTCGAGCAAAAATATAATATTTTTTATAAAACCTACGTAATGTGTCATATAGTACATATTTACTTAAAGTTACGTAGTAAACTTAATCACCTAGAAGAAGACCTTCACACGTACTATTTATGCATGGCAAAATACATACATTTTTAAACATAAAATTTTTAGTGCAAATATTTTTATTGCTACATAAAATAAAACGTTGTTCTGAAAACTTGTTTTTCTTTGAAATTACGATTCGGAGTAAATATAATTAACAAAAATTTTCGGCTGTTTATTCTTTCTGAAAAGTTTGCGACGTAGAAAAGAGATGTTTATTAACGGGTGTTTATACCAAGCCCTTGTGTGATATTAGGTTAATGACAAGTTTAATTACATTCCATTGTTATCACATACTGTATATTATTGATTCTCAAAGCTACTAAGTCATAAAAATCATTGAAATTATATCGTGCGTAGCCTTAATCATAACATATAGAAGGTTTTTAAAATTACAAAAAACGTACACATTAATGCATTTGTTGGATTAACCAATCGATCGATCTTTTTCAGGGTTGCATTTGCGTTTAATGACTTTGAAATCGCCCCTTTGGCCATTAAAGCTGGTTTGAGGTAGGAAGTCCCTTGATTCAACCAAGTTCTTAAAAAGTTTCCTAACACTAACTTACAGAATGTAAAGACACTACAACGTAGTGATCAAATACGTAATATGAATGTACGTTCTATATACACATGAAGTATTCCTCGAAATGGGTTAGGTTGTAATGGTAAGGTGGGGTAAGAAACAAAGGAAGTTACTGACTCAACTTTTGACTTAAAGCCAGTACCTATGTTTGCGTATCTCAATATTGTATTATTAATCAAATAACTCAGCCTGGTATACATACTTATTTTGTTTATTTGTTTATTTTATAGTGAAAAACTGTTTGTTTGTCAGTTCATAAGTTATGCGATGGTTTCCAAATCAAAAATTTTAACAAACCCCTTTTTTCGACGAATTAAAATAAATTATGTTCGACGGTCAGTCGGCGGGCTGACCGTCCGTCCGTATGTAAACAAATATAGAGAAAACCATCCGTCAGATTTTTATGAAACTTTGTACAAGGACCTTATTTATAATTCCAAAGATCTGATTAGTTTTTGGGCATAATCTATCTAGCCACAATAACCTACACAGATTTTCGAATTTTTTAAATATTTAGAAAATATTCATTTTACACATTTTTGTTTTAAATAAAAGTTTTTGATCCGATAAGGAATTATTGAGATATAACAATCACGTCACTAATATCAATTTTACAAAAAAAGTTGAGGGAGAAAAGTTGTTGAAAATTCTATTGTCTATAGCTTTTGTTTGAAATATTTTTTTCTAAAACGCATTGTAATTTCGCTTATTGGGCGATGTGGAGTCCTGCGGTAAACGCTTGTTTCTTTATTGCGTTGTATCGTTCGATGCTAATTTCTTTTTCGTTCTAAATAAACTATTTTCCAGTCTGTTTAATTTCTATTTCTTAGGTTTGCATTACTTCAATTAATTCATTCCATTGTTAGCCCTGATCAGGATTTTTATTTCTCTTCCTCGTGATTAGGACTTACCTCGAAGGTTTTTTTTTTTTTTTTTTTTTCTTTTTTTTTTTTTTTTTTTTTTTTTTTTTTTTTTTTTTTTTTTTTTTTTTTTTTTTTTTTTTTTTTTTTTTTTTTTTTTTTTTTTTTTTTTTTTTTTTTTTTTTTTTTTTTTTTTTTTTTTTTTTTTTTTTTTTTTTTTTTTTTTTTTTTTTTTTTTTTTTTTTTTTTTTTTTTTTTTTTTTTTTTTTTTTTTTTTTTTTTTTTTCCCTTTTTTTTTTTTTTTTTTTCTTTTTTTTTTTTACCTTTTTCTTCCAATTTTTTTTTTTTTTTTTTTTTTTTTTTTTTTTTTTTTTTTTTTTTTTTTTTTTTTTTTTTTATTTTTTTTTTTTTTTTTTTTTTTTTTTTTTTTTTTTTTTTTTTTTTTTTTATTTTTTTTTTTTTTTTTTTTTTTTTTTTTTTGTTGTTTTATAAAAATACTATTTTTGATTCGCGTGCATAAAGAAAATTTCCTTATTTCAAAAAATTAAAACAAACTAACAAACTTAATTTTACAAAATTAGGGTGACCTTGTGGACAATGGTCTAAAACAAACACAATTTTTTTATTTTTATTTTTTTTTTTTTTTTTTTTTTTTTTTTTTTTTTTTTTTTTTTTTTTTTTTTTTTTTTTTTTTATATTATAAATTTTTTTTAAAAATTTAAAAAATTTAAAAAAAGTTTTTAAAAACTTTTTTTGTTTTTGATAAATATTAAATTTATTTTTTTTTTTTTTATCTTTAGTATTTTTTTTTTTTTTTTCATTTTTATTTTATTCTAATTCATAATTCTTAGATTTTAAAAATTTAAAATTAAAATAAATAACATTTTTTTTTTCAAAATTATATAATATATTCTATTTATTTTTTAATTTTAGTAAATTTTGTTATTCGTACACATCTAGTTTATTTTTTAATAAAATCCCTCCTGGATAGTGAGTCGTTTTCCTACTATCTTATCTTATCTTGCGGGTATCTCTTACTTAACACCTGGTTACAAAATGTGGTAAAGGCGTTTTTAGTGTTTTGTTCTTAATGGACATGTTAGAGGTCAATTTATGCGTTCGAATTGGGATGTTGCTCTGAGGGCAGTTCTTCTTTCTTTAACATTGAAAAATATTGTATTCTATTGTTACCGTTATTTTTGTTGTTCGTGCTATGCAGGCTGCGATGTGGCTTGGTCTCTTGGTTTCGTTTTGGATAACTGTTATTTAACCTTCATCTTATGTGTGTTTTATGGTGACGTTATCATATGTCGTGCTGTGCACCTCTTCAAAATTTGTGTTTGTGAGTTTTTTCTTGTATGACGAGTTCTATGACGAATGGACCCCATACAAGGGCGCCGTTGCTTCTGTTATGCCTGCTATACTAATTTCAGGGTAAGCGGGTTTTCCGGCCGAGGCTAGAGTGTATCTCTATTTCGCTTTTTCCATGGTGATGCCTAGGAACTTGATTTCCGATACCGTTTTGATTGGTTTGTTATTTATGTATATGAAGGGCGTCTACTGTAGCTTAGCTTTCCTTTTGGCATGGTAAAATGTTGTTAGTTGACTGATATTGCTAGTTTGTTGCACAATTCAGCGGCTGGTTGTTGCTCATACTTGTAATCTATTGCACCAGTTTTCTTTATTATTATTTCATTAGGTGTTCCTGGACGCTGGTGTCGTACACAAAGTTCCACAATAATGAATCAATTGTGAAACCCTGGGACACTTCTTACTTACGCGTTTTGATTTGCTTTTTCCATGGTCGTCGTCCTGCTGACTAGGTAGTTTTGGACATTGTTGTATAATTAAGTAGAGCACCTTATTGCTTTTAGATTTGATAGGATGTTTGACCACCAGAGGTTGTCAAATGCGCCCGATATGTTTAGGATTAAGTCTAGCGCATAATTTTCTTGTGTGTTTTTTTAAAGTCTTTGAGTGCGATTTCAGTTGATTTTTGTTTGGTGAAGCTGAACTGCTTTTTGGAAAGGGTCTGTTTTTCTGTCAGTTGTTATTTGTTCGCGCAGTTTGCTACTCTGGATATCAGCATTATCTGATGAAATGATTATTATTATGTATTATGATTGTTGTGCTATTTTTCCAATCACTGGGGAAGACCCCAAGAGATAGAGAAGCGCTTATTAAATGTTATTGTTTTGGACATGGTTTGCATCTTATGTTGTATTATTTCCACGGGACCTGATGCTTTCCCTGTCTTCACATTTTGAACCGCCTGTGTAATTTCTGTTTTGGTGAAATGTGTTTCGCGATTTGTGGTTGGTAGTGTTTCAGTTAGTTTTCAGATTCGTCTTTGTTCTATGGTATCTGATTCAGGTTTACGTTGGGTAAAAGGAGTCGCTCAGTGCTGCCCCAATCTGTTATTGTGGAAAGGTTAGAATTTGGGTTTCTTGGTTTATTCTACGAGTTTTCTCTTTTTTATAGATTTGTATGGCCTTGTAGTATAATTTTTGTTTCCAAGCCTTTATTTTACGTTCTCGGTTTGGGACGTGGTGGTTGATTTGAATATCTTCTCTTAATCTCATGTATTCTGGATCAAAGTTGCTTAATATATGGTGTCCGCCATCGCACGTGTTTTATGACATTTTTCATTTTTATGGTATGGGTGAGTTCTTCAGTGTCAACCTTTTAGTTGTTCTTTCATCTCTTCATCAAGTTGATGAAAGTAGACCAGTCGGCTCTTTGTTGTGAGAACTAAACTGTATGTTGTGGTTTCTAGGGTTACGCTCAATTTGAAGTGATAAGTCGGTGGTCGCTACAGGATGCAGCATCGTGAACTTTTCAGTCACTGATGAATGGAGTTGTTAACGTAATGTCGACATAGTGCACGTCTGCGTTATAATGTGTTCGCTTGGGTATACTTTAATTATTTCTACAATTTTGTTTAGACGAAGGTTGAAGTACCTACTGCTCGTGAACAAAGTACGTGGAGACTATGAGGAAGTTGGTTCCGCCGGTGACTATCTTGGTGCATATGCAGGTTTCGTCTGTATGCTGTGATATTGTGGATATTGTGAAGGACAGGTTGGCAACGAAGAATGTTGCATATTTTTGATTTTGGGTTTCCTCGCCTGTTACGGTTTTAATACGACTGTTGAAGCTGGTTATTTTCCTATTATAGTTATATCAATGTTGAACTTAACGGATTTGTTGAGCTTGTCCGTAGCTCGCAGGTTAATTTGTGCAAATTTGATTTGCTCTATTGTTGTGCTGGTTGTTTTTCTGTTAGGGTACCTACTATTCATATGTTTTTTTTTTAATTTTGGCTTCTGAGGTGTTTTGGTAGAACTAGAAAAATTTGTCGAATACGGAATGGTTACTTGGTTTGCTGTAATTTTACAGTTTGCACATAGATTAGGTCTGCTTCCTCACTTGTACATTCTTTAATACTGTGCTCTATTTGAGCGTAATGCCCACATGTGTCCTCGCTTTCTTTGCAATATTTTGCCGGGTGCTCCAGTCCATAGCATTTGAAGCATAGAGTGATGCTGATGAAGTTGCGTTTCACTTTCTGATATTCTCAGCTCATTCAGCCTCTATGAGGACGCAATCATTTTTTATATTTATTTTTGCAAACTCTACTTCGGTTTCTATTTTGAATTTATTTTTGTCTTTTTTTTTTTCTTCTTTTTTCAGCTTACATGGTCTGGTTTGGATTGTGTTCGGCTGTCAAGCTTGTTACTTCATGGTTCCGATTGTTGTTTATTAGCTCCTGGATAGTATCTGTTTCGCTAGTGGCTTGGCCCTGAAGTTTGCCATTTGGATATGCTGGTTTTCTGAAGCAGTTAATTAATATTAATTTGAGTTTTATATTCTGAGAGCTCATCATCGCGTTGATTAAGTTGTGGCGATGCCATTGCGTCCTCTTAGTGGAGGATACTTTGGATTGATTCTTTGTCACGCTTTGCTTTATTCTAACTAGCGTGTCCATAATTGCTTTGAACCTACTTACTAAAATGGTAAATTTTTGCAATTAAATATTTTTTGTGCAGCTGTTCTTAGCCGTACCGGAGAATTTTATTGTACCCTCAAGATAATGTGACCCTAGCTTTGTTATCATTATTCCGTCTCCCAATAGATCTTTTTGGATATTGCTTTAGTTGAAGAGGGCTCCGTTCATTTTTTACCTACGTCATTTTTCTTTCATACATATCTTTTCCTTTCTGTATTTTTATTTTCATTATTTTCGTTAGGTGTTCATTTATAACTATCCATTCTCGTTCTTTTTTTCAAAATTTTTAACTGTTTATCTTTCTCCCAACTCAAACTCTAGTATTCGTATCTGACTTTTTCATCTTGTACACTATAGAACACATCCTCGCTTTTTTTTTTTCGTAATATAAACAAACGAACAAATTCTTATCTAATATTTGGTCGGCACTCATTCCTGAATTGATGTTATTAATGGGATGACTTTACATTTTAATATCTTTGGCCAGAATGTAAAATGCCGAACGATAGAAAAAATATCTAACGAATATAGAATAAAATTTATTACATAATAAAATGAAATAAAAGGGTTTATATATAAGAATCATAAATAAATTTTAAACATTAAAACGTAAATTAATATGAAAATAACTATTATTTAAGAATTTTAAAGGAATGAAAATCATTAAACTAAAGTAGTAAATTTTAAACGCAAAATAAACAGAATTTAATACTTACGTAAATATGTTGCAACAATGGCGCCCGGGCGTAGCCCTTGATTATTTATCCATTTTTGTATCCTCAGGAACTTGCATGAGAGATACAGAATGATGCGTCACACGGCAGCGAGAGAGAAAACCACAAACGGTAATTCCACACAAACAATGAAGGTATTAAGATAATGCTATAAGATAAAAAAATGAAAGACACTAAATCAAAATAAACTACTATTACTTAAAGAAATATCAACAAATGATGCTTACCAAAATTACTTTTGGGTCTTCAAGTAGAGATAATTAATACACAAACAGTAAATCACCACATTTTACCGTAAATCAAACAAAAAAATACGTACATAAAATTCCTTTAAAGTAATAGAGAGGATTAATGAAAAACAAAACAAAAGTTCCATATCGTGAATCGAGTAAACCACTTTAACCAGCATCCTTTTCTTTTTATTACCAGTGTTCTCCTATTCTTGGCATTAATTTACGCTTTTCGCTGCTTTTTTGCATGTCTTTATGCTATTCCTCCTTTACATAACCACTCCACATTCCTAGGAATTTTAAAGTCTTACAGCATGTAAATTACCTTAGTTCAATGACAAAGTTCCCTACTAACAAGGCCGCTTCAGTTTTCTCGGCGGCCAAAAATGAACCCATTTTTGTCAATCCACTCCTCAATTCTTTCAATTGCATCGCCCACACGTCTTTTCACTTCTTCGGGATTTTACTTTACTGCCACCAAATCATCGGCATCGGTAATGAAGGGTTCCATTAAAGTGGCCCCATAATTAATCCCTGTGGAACTCCATCAGTGCAATTTCTCCTTCTCTCCGGAGCTTCCCATTCCTCAGGAACTTTACGACCCCTCTCAATCAGATTCTAATGAAAGCGTTCTTAACATTGAATGTTAACAGTACACACACACACACACACACACACTTCCATTCCTGTAGCTGTGTAGCTCACCGATCTTACTATACCTCTAAACTTCTTGCAAATCAGTCAAGGTACAATTTTCCTTTAAGGAACTCATGCTAAGATTTTGACGGCAACTGTATACCCATTTTGTTAGTCTTACTGTTGGAATGCGTTCGGAACTTTTTCCATGACTGATAATAAACAGGACGGGTCTGCAATTTTTGCAATTAACTAGTTTACCTAACCTCCATTCTTCAGGAAAAACTATTTACCTAGACGTTTTAAGTACTTTTATATTTCTGTTACTCTACCGGGTCTCTGAGTTTTCTTCCTCCTTCAGCTTTTAAACGATTCCCTCTCATCTCCTTATTATGTAAATTCCAAATCAACATTTTCTCGGACCCACATTACTTTATTGTCATTTGAGAATACATCCTGCTCTTATTCCCAATCGTTTTATCAAAATTTTGTTCGTGTCTCCCCATACATCTTAAACTTGCAGAAAATTTACAAAAACATTCATTTTACACATTTTTTCTTCAAATAAAAGTTGTTTGTCATTTGCTTGTATACAACTTTCGTTTAATCTATTTTTGATCCGATAAGTAATACTTAGATATTACAATCAATTAACACTATTATTTCTATAAAGAGTACGAGGAGGGTGGTCTGAAAAGTTTACGACCTAACATAGCTACAAGAATTTTTATCTTAAAATTTATTTTTATTTTTCTACATAGTCTCCTTGGGACTCTATACACTTCTCCCAGCGATGCTCACATCTCTTTTAACCCGCCAAATAGTACTCGGCGTTCTTCTCTGCAAAATAATTGTTCACGAAGGTGATTGCCTCCTCATTTGACGAAAATCTTTGTCAGTGTTTAGTTGAGGGGACAGAAAGAAGTCGCTTGAGGTCGAAAACTTTTCAGACCCCCCTCGTATATTAGGTGTCGGCCGATGTGGAGTTCTGCGCGAAAAAAATTAAAGTAGGCTTACGATAATAGTTTTTTGATTCGGGAAAATTTTTGAGCCTAGTAAATAGTCGTCATTAACAAAGTAGTTTGATTAAATACTTACATTACTTCAACCATTGTATTTCATGAAATGGTTGATACGCTTATTTTTTCTGATAATTGTATTTTTGTCATATTTTAGACTTTGAGTTACACTTCAATTCGAAAAGATATTTTTAAGTTGAGTGCTGTTTTTGTGTATTTTTGAACTTTCTCAATCTTCATTATCTTATTTAATTTGTTTTCGTTATCAGACGCGTTTCTAATTATGCTTATCTGTGAAAAAGGCGCTTTCCATCTTAGTTTGTTAATGATTTGATTATGTCTATTGTGTGTGAAAAATTTTTTTTTTATTATTTTTACTCCCTTATCCCCGTTCAATGTTTATTGTCTAATTACAGAAAGTTTCAAGGCTTCTAAGTTTTAATTAATTAAATAAAAACGAGACGCTTTATGTCCTTGTTTTATCTTATCTCTTCCTTTCTTGTTGCTGGCATTCAGTAATTTCAGCAAGACGGTGCGCTTACACATAATTGATGATATCAACTGTAAAAGCTTCGTTCAAGAACATTAACAAATTCAAGCATTAGAAAAAAAAATTGTAAATGAATGTTATAAGTAGGTACAATCAATGAGTAATTACGGGTAAAATTAACTTTAAAACGGAATTAAAAAATATTCTATTAATATTAGGTGAGAGTTGTTTTTAAATTAAACAATTGAATGTTGATTCTCACAGCCTTCTACATTCGTTCTTTGCGTTGTGCGGGTCCAAGTGTTTTAAGTGTTCAAAAATGTACCTAGATTTCGGAAAAAAGTTATTGATTGCGCCTTGACAATTTAGAAAAATGAAAGTGAATTCCGTTAATGATACGCGTCATTGCTAATCGTTGTGTAATGGTAACTAACTGTACCTAAACAGTAATTGCAATAGAATAATTGGCAAATTGAGTCGTTTTTGAGTTTGAAGTGGGTGTACCATATCAGTTCAACAAGTTGCTTTTCACAGATAGCGTCGAGCTTTTCCTTTCAGTTTCTTTCCACCTGTACGGTAGTATACAGGTACTACATATTAGTACTTATTACAATTGTTCACGGGACGTATTTCATCCGTCTTCTTCATCCTAGGTACACATATTGTTGTATAGTTCTGTTGCTATGGGTGTGAAAATCGAACCAGAAAAAACTTATAAGGATCATAGTATCGACGTTGACCCTCCTAAATCTTCAGGTTGTTTAGGTAAGTGTTTTATTTTTTGGTACAATAAGGTTTTTACCATAAACAATTTAGCACGTGATTTAACGAGCGCGCGCTATGATTATTTAAATTTGCACTATTCTGTAGGTACTTAATAACAATTAAAAAAAATCGTTAATTTAATTACGAATTGGAATGTTTGTTGTATAATTGAAATCAATTATGCTTTCCAAATTCGTTTGCGAATGAAAAATGGTGACAACTTTTTATATAGCCATGTTTTTTTGAGGTTTTGTTAACATTCACTTAAATATTGTTTACCGAATAAAATTTAATAAACTTTATAATTCGAAACGGATTGACGTGTTTTTTTTTTTAATTAAATAATATATTATCACTCTCTTTTCTGTGTGCCTGTCCTGGTAATTATCAATTACCGGCTGGACCGGTGGAAATCGTCACCAAACAAACAAGGAAAACAAGTTTAAACAGATACTTAAAAAAAGATCTCGTTTAGTAGTTGTTAAGTAATTTCTTTGGAAAATAAACGTAAATCATCGTGCGACCCGCTTTTTTTTCATTCAAAACAACCCAACTCTGGATCGATTACTTATCGATCTAATTTTTTTTTTAATCGTGTAATTTCTCTTTTCGGCGATTTCTCTCTCCATTGTTTTAGGTCAAACGTATATTAAGCGCACTACAAATGATAAATTCGATAAGATATTTAAATCATCGCTGATCGATTTTATAATCTCTGTGTCTCAAGTATCCAGAGATTGTCTTGTCCTCCTTAACCCCAACTTCCTGCAATTACACTTAAATGCAGTTAACGTTAATTTATTTCGGACGTGGTTTAATCGTGGAAAAATGTCGTTCCTAATTTAATAATAAGTTGCGCGAATTTATTGCCAAAATTCTCCTTGTACTTGAGTGATGAGTTTGGAACCTTGCCTTGCTCAACCTTAAGTCGTTGTTGAATTAAGTCACGTTCTTCAATAGAAAGTGGATCAATAATAACCAATAAACAATCTTCTTGCTGGTGATTTCGGATCGCTTCCGCATTTTTTTTTTTGACAAGGGGAACCGTTCGGGCGTGTAATAAACAAAGGAGTGTAGTTACCAAACTAAAAAAAGGTTATGTAAAGTGTCAACAACGATTACAAAAATCTAAATTTAATCAACTTGACGTACATGCCGCGGTCAATGTTAATGTGCATTAATGTTGTTTTTAATCTACACTACAGCTGAAGTTACAGATAGCGCGAGCTAATAAAAATATTTATAAACTACCTTGTCTTGATGATTATAAATGTAATTACGAAGCATAATTTTTATTTTCAAGTGCTTATGTAATTATATACTGTTGAACAATTTAATTAAATAGAGTCGCACAATTCAAATTACGTATGTACTTATGTATATAGTTCAAGTATTTTTAAAATTAGTACGCAACTGTTCGTACTATAATGTAGCTAAAATAGCAGACAGTAATATTTAATCCATTCAACTACTGATAAATTTTAGTTCTTTGCGTTTGTATAGGCATTTAATGCTTTAAATGGTGGCGTTCTAGACCCTTTGGTGGCACTGCCCAATTTGAGTATGTCGCTCACTTGGGTTTTTGGGTTCAATGTTCAACTTGGACATTGGAACGCCCATGGGCACCCCATAGAAAAAAATCTTATTAACCATAAAATTCGTTGTAATAAACTTAGTGTCTTCTTCTACTCCAATTCCCTATGAATGTATGAACATTTAGCATACAAAGGCCACTTAATCTCGCGTCTCCCATGGTTGGCCGATTCCAAACCTTGACACGTAGTAACGTGCTAAATGTACGTTCAATGCTACGTGTGTTGCTGGAATAGCCAAGCCAATGTTACTTACTTCGTTTGTCTTTAACATCTTCCTCGCAAAAAATTATGATGTAGAAAGTCTCGGTAAGGTCTCTTTTGCCATAATTAAAAATGAATTCCGAATGAATATCCTTGTAAGGACTCCTTAAGGTGGAGAGATGGAAATGTACACTGGTTTCAAATTTGATTTGACCTGTAAACCTATCTGGCCGCTACTCGGAATCGCTTTAATTCGACATCCAGTTTTTCGTTAATTTTTTGACCGCGAACTCGATGCATGCGTTATCGTGGTGATACCGACGATCTATTTATTCCCTTTAGATTCATATTTACTTTTTGCAATTGCTTGCACGCGAGAACGAGTTCGGCAGAATGTGCAACAGTTACTAGAAGTGTCACAATGTATGTTGGAGTTTTTCTAGTACTTTGGTACTTCGGTGTGAAACGCGTTTCACACAAGAGGGGGGTATGTTTGGGTTTTTTTTCTTCGCAATGTACTTACTAATTAAATCAGTTTGTTCACAACCCCAGAATTGATTATAGGTTGGGGTTTATTTTCATGAGCACACTACCTATAAAAGTTTTAAGTTTCATTCCTTTCCGTAGCTTCGCTAAGTTTGGTTGAAGTCATATAACGATCTGAGATGTCGCTATTAGTCCAGTGCATTTAGAAAATTTTTATAGGGGTGACCCACCATTTTTTGTATGCATTTTTCTCTTACCCTCCATTCGTAACGGTTTTCCTCGGTGAATTTAACCCTAAGTTTGCGCACTTCTAAAACCAACCCTTTCTCCGCCATCTTTGTTTTGGTGTTTATTTTTGGAATAATTAAAAAAAAGTTTTTTTTCCTTTTCGGCTCCTATCTAGTCCGCCTGACACTTTTCCGTGAAAGAACTTTATCAAAGATAAATTAATTTCTAACATTGACAAAAAAGATTATCCCGATACGAACTTTTCTCGCTCATCAATCGACGCGCAAAGTTGCTATGTTGCGCGCGGAATTTTGAAATACGCTGAATAGCGCTTGCGCTACGCGCTGCATTTCGTCGTAATACGACTTGTTTCCCGTTTATTTATTTAAATAAACAATGTATCATGCATAAAAATTGTTTATTTTAATAAATGAATGAAGGAGAAGTCGTATTACGACGAAATCCCCCAACATAGCAACTTTTGATCTTTAATAAGGTTCTGTTACGGAAAAGCGTCTAGTGGACTGGAAAAAAGATAGGAGTCGAAAAAAATTTTTTTTTAAGTTGTTTTGTCGACTTTTAAGAGCAATAACTTTTTCCCCGTTAAGCGCACAATTTTTGCTCATATAACATTTTTGAAAATATCACTAAAAATCAATCTAATGACACCAAGTTTATGACTGTGCGATAATCAGAACGCGAGGTATAAAAATTCCAAAAAAAAAACAAATTCAAATTGGCGGCGAAAGGGTTGGTTTTAGGGGTGCGCAAACTTAGAATTAACCTACCCAGAAAGATCCTTTCAAACGGGCGGTAAGAAAAAAAATGTATACAAAAATGGTGGGTCAATTCCTAAATGCACTGGATTATATCTAGTGTTTTCCGTTCGAGACTCGTGGATACATCATTATCAACAGTTTCTATACTTTCTTGTGGATTACTCTCTACCAATGACGATGCTTTTGTTTCCATTGAGCTGTCCACGACATTATGAGCACTTTCTTCTTTACAAGTAATTTCTAATTCTTTGTCTTCACTACCTAAATCTTTCTCTACATTTTCTTCGTCAGCATCTTTAACTTCCCGGATTTACTAATAATTTCTTTGACAATGTTTTCAGTTACCTCATTGTTCTGCTACCTCGGTATTTAAAACTACTTTAAACGGACTGGGACTACTTTCTCTATGAATCCCATGGCAAAAGTAGCCACAGCCTCTAAAAAAATTATCTTGTGCTTTGTAGTTCTGTCGTTCAATACATAGCTTGGCACACGAGAAAAAGAGGACTAACGGATATTTGTCTTCTGATCGCCACTTATGTGCAGAACAACCATCCCATCCTTGACCAACAAGTTGTTTTAAATCAAAGTTGCGAATAATAGTTTTTCTAAATGGCTTCCGCGTTTAACTGTTATTGAGGCACATATCCTAAAATGTTTCACAAATTTTTGGTTTTTTATTTTTTTTATCACAACATAGATAACCACACCGAAAAAACCAAAGCTTCGATTCCTTAAATATTTTGATTTTTTGAACACGAGAACAAATTTCAATAAATTTGTTTTAAATTTAATGGAAATACTTAGGAATTTTTACACCTAAATGATTTTTTAAAATGTCGTATCCCGGGTTAATTCCAAAGTGAACAGGTCCTCAATTTTAGCATTTAAAAAGTAAAAGACGATGTTGCGCAAGAAATAAAGCCGATAATACAATAGACCGAAATTTTATACTATTTTCTTCAGTGCGTTTGAAGAAACCAGCACCTCACAATACTACTTATTTGTTGTATGATACTGTGTATGGTACACTTTCTTGTAGACCTCGCTGCACTGAAGGTCTAAATGAAGTACTTATTTTACACAGGATTCCTTTGCTATAGATGAGTAGGCCAACAACAGACGGCTTGCAGGTCTCCAAGGATGTCATTTTAAACATAGATCATTATGCGGTTGGTAATTAAGTCACAACACAATCCAATAATGCATGGGTGGTGTTTCTGCTAGTAGCAATAATTATTAATTTAAACACAGATTTGTTTTAAGTTTTTAATATTTCATTTATATAAATATTACTAGAATATACTATCTTTAATTTTAAATTGAGTGTTAGGTGTGAAAATAACAGAAAACTAAAATATAATAATGTAACACGTATCGCCACCTATCGGCAACTTCGGGAAGTTCATATGCAAATATAGAATCATCTAGGCCTTATACATTCCGGGGGGATCATGTTTTTGTGATAATATGTGTTCTTTAAAATTACAACACATATTTATTGAGTTTTTTGGGTGTGTAAGGGAAGAAGAGGTAAGGTGACGACAATAAGTTTATTATAGTGTTTTCACCACGTGATTTCAACTTAATATCTTGTTCTTCATCTCAAAGTCATCGTTGTACATTTAGATGTAAAGGTTCTTTACGTTACTTGATTATTTAAAAACCTACTTACATTTTTTTATGTTTATAACTTCATGTCACAATTATATGCGGGTAAGATGGCGCAATTAGGCGGATACGTTGAAGAAAGCAAAAGAGAATTATTAGAAATGCCTAAATTATATTAATTTCTTTCGCAATGATCACAAACATTCTTTCAGCTTTACTTTGCTGTACATTCAGAATGGACCCATTTTCGACATAAGGAGCAGGCGTACAAAATTTCATCTTTACAAACTGAACATAGTCAGAATCGTCAAATATTTCGGAATTTAGTGGAACTATACATCAGTAGTTGCTTTCAGGTTGGGTAAAATTTGGTCCGTTTGTTGGGTTCGTCAACTTACTTTTAAAAAAATACATAACAGACAAAAACAGACATGCATTTCAGGAATTCTCTATAACCAATGAACGTACAATCAAGTAATCTTTAAGAAAATATATCCCTCAGAAAATCACGTGTTACAAATAAATCACAACTTTCTCTGTCCTTCCAAATCTTACAACCGAACATGGACAAAACATAAATGCTGACACATCTCAGTGTTCATACAGCGGAAAGTAAGAGGTAATATTAATACACGATATAACGGAAGTACGTGGCGCTACCTAGTACCAGTTTCTGAAAATAAGCAATTCGTCATCTTACCCTCCCTGCCCCTATTACTTTACGTGCCGCTACGATATGGCACTGGCATGTATAACCTCCATGTTAGATATCGCTCAAAGTTAATTAAACTTCAATTTTTTTTCTATTTTGACTGCCCGAGTCTAGTTGTCATATGTTGTAATTGTTAATCCCTTTATTTTAATGTCATCATTGTAAAATCTTACTTTGCAACAATGTTAATAAATCAATACATGCAATTGATCAATAAATTATGCATAATTTAGTTTAAAATTTACGAATTGGTAATGTGCGTACGAACGTTGCTCTTTCCACGCATTTCGTGCTGACGTTGGTATAGTTTTTTTAATTTCTTGTAATTTTCCTTTGATATTGTAAACTTGGCAGAACATTATTCCATTTTAAGTCTAAATATTCATGTTGAATAAGCTTGTTTCGAATATAATTTCTTCTTGACGTTAACTGTTATCTCGTTCGTCATACTGCAAAAACATAGAGCTTATTGTACTCAGTTAGTATCTTTTAGTTTTGAGCTTCCACAACCAGTAATCCGATTTACCAGAACAATTTATAGCTGCACTAGATCTTTAAAATTATATTACATTAAATTTCTAAGGAAAAATACGTATTTTTTAAATTAAATTCGTTGGTCCAACTACGGATGGTTAATTTTAGTTTATAGTTAGGTCTGCATTTTCTAATTTAATTAATTTTATTTCTTGAACCGATACGCTCACAATATCAGAGATGTAGCTGTTTTTTTATCTCAAACTTAAAAAAACGAATTACGTCTTTTCCGCTCTGCGTATTACTTATTCTAATATAAAAATTAATTGATTATTGGCATATTGTTAGATTTGATTAAAAAGAAATAGCATATTTGTAGTCAAGTGTTTCATTGTATTTGTAATACAAACTAAAAAAACCCAGCTTAATAAGCGATTTTTAAAAACGTGGGAAATTTAGCGTAATGCGGTTGAATGTCCTCAGTCAAGTTTTTAAGATTTCATAGCTTATTCATAAAATAGAGATTTAAAATTTCCGAACAAATTTGATGCAACAGTGTAAATGACACTTTTAATTTTTTATCACGCGCACATGCCGTGACTACTAGACGCGATGTCTGCTGCAACTGTTGTAAAATCAAAGCATCATAAACACACAGCAGTGTATCTCTCGAGCATATAAAGTTACTAATATGACCTTCCGGCCATTTTATTCGTTTTAAAACTTAAAGTGGGACTAGTCGTAGCGTGAGAACTATTAGGTACTATTTTCTTTTGTGCACACAAATCTTGTATTCAAACATCATCAACCAACGGTTTTAAACAAGCTTAACTTCGCCTTAATGGTTACGCTTTGTTAAAATAGTTAGGTATATTTATCGTATCGCCTACTCTCTTAGAGGTTTATTTTTTTGTCGTTTTATGTCTCTGCACGTTTTCTATTAGCTTTTACACATTTGTTAGTGTCAGGACGATGGGAGTTCTATGCGAAACGGTTGTTTTTTATATATGCCAAAAATTACTAAGTGTGACTAAGAAGCGAAGTAGGCGATATGTTGTAGCTAAAAAATGCATCTAAATATCGAAGTTCGCGATGTGTCCATGTTGTGCATTGCCTCCAAATATTTAAGTTGAATGTTGAGTTCTACATGGCAGCCAAAAATTGGGCGACACGTCCCCACATCTAAAGGGCAGTTTGATTGATACCAAGAATTTATGATATTGTTGATCATTATTTCAAACGTTACTTGTTCACCATGCCCTTGTCCTAAATCTAGACCAAGTGAGGTTGGAAAAGTTATGTAAGTTAATGTAGTTTGTGTAAGCCTTAATCAAACTTTAATAATATAGTATATGGTTACTGCCAGGAACTTCCTATATGCGAAAAGATAACTGTTCAAGGAGAGAGCAAAACCCCCTCTGAATGAGCCAAACTTCAATAATTGGAATCATTTACTGTCTTTTCTGACTGTCGCATACACACTTAGTCATTGTAACAGAAATCACAGTAACTTTGAACTTCAATTATCAACGACAGTCATGAAGCAACTAAACAAGTCAGGTTAAATTTACTGAAATAAAAGTTAGTTCAAAAGAAAACTATTGAGTGACTAATTTTTTGGATTTAATGATAAACAGGGATAGTGATACAATGATTTTGACAACGGTACAGTTGACTTCTGTGCTGTGTAGAGAACCGGCTATTATAACCTCAGTTTGTGCATTGGCCTAAAAAACATTTGAGTTCCTTAATATATCAACTTAAAAAATATATAGACTTCCAGTTTACACAATTATTTTCAACCTTTTTAATACTCCATATCATCCCATTTAAGTTTTCTGGAAAAAACACAAAATTTTTATTTTTTAAAAAAACGTCATCTAGTGGTCGCAGTAAGAACCACAGATACTTCGGTTTTAACAGATATGATAGAGTAATTAAACACTTTTAGGCAAAATACATATTTTCAAAATCAATGTTTGTTTTACCCCCACCACTTTATTTGAAGAGTGGGAAGAAAAAGTGCTAACTAAAGATGGCCCTTATATACATAAGATTCATTTGCATGCATTTTCAGTATAACTTAAAAGAGCAAATTTTTGTAATTCAAATCAGCGTTACGCCCCCTAGCAGACATTTTACAAATTTGATAATTTCCACCAATTTTTTTTGGTTACTTTCATGAGAATATTTTTTACCACAAGCTCGTAAGTTAAGCGGTTTCCGATATACAACCGCTTACCTCGCTTAGTTGGCCACCCTGTACGTGTACAAAAATAATACACTTTAGAACGAATCAAAACATTACAAACAATGAACAGTATCTAATAACACTAGAGGAATTGATAACAGAAATAATAAACAACACTAAGAAAGTATACCAAAATAAAATGAAATAATGCCCAAGGTGACGTCATGCGCAGAACCGAACAATAACGTGAATTGTATGAATCTAGTGATCGTAGAAAAAGTATATTTTACAACACGTGGATAAATCCCAATTTCTTACACTTTGATGGCGGCACTCGACAACGTCTCGTGCTACAATTCTTACACTTGTGAAGAATTGGTCTTTTCTCTCACTAGTTGCATAAAATACCGTTTTGGATTTTTCGTGCTACTGAGATATAACAATCACGTGACAATAATATAATGTAACAATAACTTCACCAATATCAATTTTACAAAAAAGTTGAAGGAGAAAAGTTGCTGGAAATCCTATTGTCTATAGTTTGTTTGAACCATTTTTTCTAAAACGCAATTTTACTTTCGCTCATCGGGGCGATGTAAAGTTCTGCGGTAAACGCTTGTTTTTTATTATTTTGAGTTTGTAGAAATTTCTGTCGCCAGTTGCAACAGTGATACGGACTTGAGTATCTAAAATATGGTTTAATACCTCAACGGGACTTTTGAGGTTCTCTTGGCCTTTTTCCGCTTTTGGGGTTTTTATAAGTTTGTATTAATAATACTGTTTAATGTCATGTGTATAAGACCCATCAGCCAAAGCCAAAAATATCTTTGTATTCATATAACATTACACCAAACATTTTAGTGAAACTTTTGAATCTCTCATAAATAGAACCTACGCATTGATCGAAGACTAAAAACAAAATTCGTTTTAAATTTTATTTTTTGGTGTACAGTAGTAACTGATCCGTTGACTCATAGGCAAACCGGTCTTGGCCTCAGTTTATTTTTGCTGGAAATCAATATCAATATCAAACGATTTAGATACTTCTTTATAGTTAACAAGAATCTCTAATAATATAAGAATTGAGGCTTTCACGGCCGGAGTCATTATTGGAACAAAAACGCCTTCCGGGCTAGAGCCGTGTCGAAAAGGTAACGTAATTGCCAACGTTTTGCCATCTATCGTAAGGGGCTTCATTAGGGCGAGAAATTTGAAACAGACAAAAGAAACTTCAAGGTAGACAACTGATAGTCAGGTAATCAACTTGTGACCAAGCCCGATTCTAGACTAAAAAAAGTCTGAGCTTTACTTTACACTGAAGTATCGTCAGGTTTACCACAGAATTAAAGTAAACTTTCCATTCAACGCATCACTTTGATCAGATGAATTCAACTGGAATAGCTCGCAGTAACTTCAGACACCAAAGCGAATGGAACTTTAAATGTCAAACCCGAACATAACCTAACCTGTCAAAGCGCTGTGTCAGTTGTGTGCTGTCAAGTCAACTATTATCTTCACTGGCCAGAGACAACTATGACAATGAAAAAACATCAGTTACTTTCCTAGGTATAATGTTTACGCCCACGTCAACCATTTTAGCGTTGAATTGATTTAGTGATTAATGCAGCAGAACTTTACAAAACAAAAGTAGTGCATTACAGTTGAGTATTGACAGTTGACGCCTGACGCTGTCGGTAGTGTGGTAGGGGGTGACAGCTTGCTTCTTGACTTGAATGACATGGTACTTAAGGGGGCGGAGGAGTGGAGCAACGGTTCAGTTAGGGGTTACTCGGAGTAAGGCGCTTGGCAAAGGGCAGCCGAGTCTGACCGAAACGTCGGCATCAAAAGGTTTTTAATTTTTTTTCTTTGATAATATCTTAATTATTCTTTAATTTTTTATTAAATAAAATATTATCTTCATTGTGAAAAGTCTAATTAAGTTCGGCTCCTAAAAATGTTAATAACATTTAAGCTGTTTGAAAGAAACGTTATAGGTTAAACAAGCGTTTTGTGCATAACTCTAAATCGTGTAAAAGGATATCCAAAGTATGCAGCTAAAAAAATATTTTTGTTTTAAAAGTAAAATAAAAGTCCGTATAGAAAGTGCGTCCAAAATTGTTATAGAAAAAGTGAAAACACATCTATTTGATAACAATAACTGTTTTAACAACGGATAACCCTAGTTGTTCAAGATCGTCGCATGCCCTCTGCTTTAAACGTTTTAAGACTAAAACTGAAACTTAAAATTATGATCGAAATGGAAGTAAAAGTAAATTGAGTATTAGAAAAAAATTGTTTAAATAAAACTTACAAACAATAAAATTTCAAACAATTTTTTTGTTAAAACTTGTATAATTGATATTCTTGGAGATGTTGTTAAAACAATTAGTGTACACGTCATTGTCATATTTCAGTAAGTATTTACTTCGCTGATGTAGTTGTGAACAATTAAATTGCAAACAACTTTGTACGGACATGATTATTTATAGTTTTTTTTTATAAACCGGTAATTCCAGGAATAATGTAATTGTTTTAAGTACTTACTTATCAGTATAAGCATTTTATAATCAATGTATAAGTAGGAACTAGTGATTATCTGTACCATACAATATAATTTATTTGTGACTATTGATAGGCAACACACATTACCTACAGAAATAATGTGTGGAAGTTGCATTTCCATGTATTTTTATAAGTAAACATCGTAAAATCGAAAGAATGATCTGATCGTTGGGAAATATTTTAGAGATCGGTATTATTTGGAATTATGTAGTTCTGTCAAGGTCTGTCTGTAAGGATTTACGAGAAACCGTAAATACTTACGAGAATCTGTAGCCATGTTGCTTACAGCAACACATAAAATTGCATTTTGTACGTTACGATCTTACGATCGCTACGATTTGTACACAGAATAGCACATTTCACTGTAACTATAAAAGAGAAAAGTTCTACACTAGGTCTGTTTCAATCAACAAATTGCCAACAGAAATATTGAGAAAGAATAATATGTCCCTAAAAATTACTGCAGCGCTTTTTACTAATCAGCGGTGACAGTTCTAGTGATTTTTCGGTAGATCTACCAATTTTGACAAAATTTAGCAATTTACCTAAAACTTCGACTGGGCTATACCTTATTAAGAAATTCTTTAAATATGTCGTTAGAAACGGTAAACCCGGAACCGTTAGTTATAACCAATAAAAACGTTGCAGTAATTTTTTATGAACATATATTTTTTTCAATATTTGTGTTGGCAATTTGTAAATTGAAACAGGACTAGTGTAGAACTTTTCTCTCTTTTTAAAGTTATAGTGAAATGCGCTATTGCAAGCTAAATTGCATAAATTTTCAATTCAAAATTAAATTAAATTCATAAATCATCAACGTTTTTAAGCAACAAAAACGATTGTTAAAATAAGAAGTCAAATTATACATAATCACTTAAACTATAGACGACACACTTTACCAATGCAAATAAATTAAATTTTGAAATAATATTTGATAAATCTTAACATATACAGTGATGGGCAAAAGTATGGAAACAGCTGAATACTTTATAGACCGTCATTAATATATTTATAAAATTTGGTAGGTACTTATATGTATACTAAACCAGGATATTAAACAAAAAGGCCCCCCTGGTGGACCCCCCAATCTCCCACTATGCTCTATTCTAAGTCCACCTATATACTTGGCTTTGGCCTAGCACCTATATTGGCCGAGTCTGTAGAGGGACCAAGAAACAAAGAAACAAGGAAACAGACAAATTTTGAATCTTGGTATATTATTTCATATTCTGTCAATATTATAATACCGATTTCCGGTTTAAACAAAAGTGGCATTAACTTTGAAATTTTAAATAGAAGTATTTAGCTGTTTCCATACTTTTGACCATCACTGTAATAGTGTCACCAGTAAAGTCCGATTTATAAGTGATTTTACAAATTTACATGTCGGGGCAATTTTTTGGTACATTTTATTCATGTGTGTTGTGACTTTTCCAAAATTTTTAAATCAACGATTGTAGTTAGAAAATTATTAAAGAATTTAGTATATACAGGGTGGCGCAAACTTCTAACATAGGAGGATAACTTAGTTAATAAAAAAGATATAAGTTTCAAAATTTGTCACATTTAGTACAGTTACTGAGTGCACAATTTAAAAATATTTTCGATTATACAGGGTGTTCCAAAGAGCGGTGGCAGCATAAACTTGCATTTTTTAAAATAGAACATGCCATATTTTTTGAAAAGGTCTCACCAAGAGCTAGCATACTAATATATTGTACAGGGTAATTTAGAAGATGTAGCTAATTATCAGTAAAAATGACATATTTTGTATTTTTTTTTAACACGTTATTTCCAAACTGTGTTATTTATTAATTATTTTTATTTTTGGAAACTTTACGAATACAGAGTGAAGCAAAATGAAAACCAAGCAATATCTCAAGATTTTTAAATGGATCACTCTATATGTCTTTTTAGGGATTGTTAGTACAATTAATTAGTTTTTAAACGATATAGTATATGTAGGGTATAAGTTAAGAGAAACTGAAAAATAGTGTATTTTACTTGCAAAAATTAAGGTGTCTTAAGTTTTTCCATAAAATGTCTCGTACATTTTGGGTTAAAATTAATGGTGGGGGGGCAAACTTTTGGTTCTCACTATGTAATAGTACTCTGAAGGCACTTTTATATACAGAGTGGCCCAAACTTCTGACATTGCGGGATAACATCTTTGGGAAAAGAGATATATCACTTTTAAAATAAATTTGTTAAACTATTTCAAGTAACTTTATAACAGAGCGTTAAAGTATATGTCATTTTTACTGATAATTAGCTATATCTTCTAGAATATCCTGCACAATGTTTTGATATGCTATATATTTTAAAGCTCTTGATGAGATCTTGTCGATCTTTAAAGATGTAAGTGTTAATAATGATAGATGCACTATAATAGTTGTTAGTACCTCTTTTTTTACTAAAATATAACACTCAATTTTCATCTAGGCTGGTGATTTTTTCACTCTATATCTACTCGGTCTGCTTTATCATTCGTTTTATTTATGGTGCAGATCTTAAACCTATTGGGAATAATCAGAGAAGTGGCTTACCTCTGGTGGCGATTGCTGTAATTGAATATCTCGTGTAATTCTAACCTTAAAAAAGTGAGGAAGATTTTAATTTGCGGTTTGTTTTACCAACTGTCAAAAGTGACGTATGCTCCCGAGAAAAATGTCATTTTGGAAAGACGTCTATATTGGGCGATATTATTCCCAATAGTAGATAGACGGATAATAAGCTAATAAGTGGCAATTGAAACTAAAATTAAAGTGGGACAAAAAGCACTTTTGTCATTATACTTAACCAGATGCGCATGCGTCACGAATAATAAAGAATCAGGTTCAAATTGTCCACTTATTGCAAATTGTTTCAAATTTGATGTCTTTTTGTTCTCAATGTAAAACTGTAAATTTATAATCGTATTAGTTAACAAGAACAGAAATCATATATTTTAATTTCAGTGATTCATGTAATGGTCGGTAAAATTACTTCAATTTTGCTTTTTCCTTATTATGTTAACATGGCATATAACGTTGAGTCATAATGCGAGTTACAGTCACAACTAATTCAATAAATTACACTAATTGAGGAAAACTTTACTCAAATTCGAGTCATAAGGACGGTTTCACATAGCATTACCATTCCATCTACTTTATGATTAAGAATTTAAAAAAATTATTAGTTTCATGTAATAAAGCGTTTGATCCTTGTTAAGTATTCTTATTTATAATTATAATTAGCTTAACAATATTGCCCCAGCGCAATGGTTGCTAATAAAAGAAAATAAATATTTACTGTAAGGATTATTGTGCAGGTATTAAATGTTATTTATTTTTGTGGTAAAAAAAAAAATTAAAAAAAATTTTAATATTTAAAAAAAAAAAAAAAATAATTTTTTTAAACTAAAAACCATTTTTTTCTTTTTTCATTTAATTTTTGTTTTTTTTTTTTTTTTTTTTTTAAAAGGGGAAAAAAGGGTTTTTTTTTAAAAATTTTTTTTTAAAATTTTTTTTTATATTTAAATCCATTCTTTTGAGGACAAAAAAAAAAAAAAAAATTAAAACCCACAATGTAACCGGTTCACAACGTAAAATTTAAAATTTTGCTCAAAACGTCAAAAAAATCATTGACCACATTGTCTAACCTGGCACAATGTCAAACTTCTAATTTTGACCACAACGTCAAGTGAGACCATAACGTAAAATTTTGATTTTGGCCATAACACTGCCATAGGATATGTTCCACTTAACGTCCACAACAATCATAACGCCCGTCACATCGTTCCACATAAAGACCGGTAGTCATACGATTACCTGAGTACGTCATTGATTACGTAACCAATCGCGACCGCTCGAAGCTCACAACGCCTCAGATTTACTGGTGGTCGAAGTGGTTGTAACCGTATCGTAAATCCGTTCCACTTGAGATTGGTAACTCATTTTGAAGTTTAAGTAGAACGGTTTGTTTAGCGATCGCCGACGTGAGCGTTTTGATCGTTAAGTGGAACATACCCATAGTCGTTTGCGTAGACTAACAGCAATCTGATCGAAACCCCCTTAATTACAAACATCGCCATGAAGGTTTGTGCGATCAAGAAATGCAAAAAAGAAATGACGCTTCGTTAGGAAGCATTTTTCGATATTCACAGTGGTTGGTGCTTTTGAAAACGGGTCATAGGGATTTAGCATTGTGAACTGGTTTTTTCGAATTCCTGCTCGCCCTTTCAAGTGTTAAAAATGGTTTTGGTATCAAAGGTCAGTTTAAACATGTATAGTGTGGTAACGAAACCGTGTGCAATTGTGGATTCGTTCGTCCACCTTAGTATTTATATGTAATAATATTGATTAAGAGTGGTAACATTATAGAAGGTAAATAAGAACATTAAATATAACAGCACAGCCATTGCATGACAACATATAATGGACTGGTCCAAGCGCCAATCACGAGAATGATGTATTTAAAAACACTTTTTTTTCACGTGAATTTGTTTTAATCAATGTAAGTTGTTTTCCTGTGATCGGAGGTAAACGGTGTTGGTTGGTAGGGGTTACAGTTATTACAATTTTTTCTTTAAAAATTTGCTTTTCGACGTTGTGTACACATTTCGACGATTTGTCCAATTACTGATTTCAGCGTTGTCTATTTTCGGCAATGGGTCCAGTAGGTGATTTCGGCGTTATGTCCAAGTTTCGGCGAAGAGTCCACGACTCGACCAAGAATACAAAATATTGCTTAACTTTAGATGCCCTTCAGATTAGTAACCCATAATACAGCTTCGTCCGTTAAATTATGAATGTTTACAAACCCTCCTTTAAACTTTGTTAATTGACAATTCTCCACAATATGTGCAACGGTCTCTGGTTCGTTTGCACAGTCACAATTTGGATTAGAAATCGCGCAACATTTAAACAACATAGGGGTGTTCTATTTAAGTCAACCGTGTTTCTGCACTAGAACACAGTGTATATAAAGCTTTCAGTACAAAATTGCTGCAGTTATGATAATAATCGACGTGCCCGAAGGATTGTCCCAAAATTCATCACCTGAATTTTAATCACATGTGTTTGTTTCATCATAAACAAACTACGAGCCCTATCTGTCCACAAAATTCTGCGTGATATAGTGATTTTAGCGGAGGTACATAATTATCCCGCCTCCTCGATTCTAGAAGAAACCTTTTTAGATATCGTCGTACACCCTTGCAAATCTTCCCTTGAAATCTGAAGATATCCTTTGAGATACTTGGATATCCCCTGAGATCCTTGGATATCCATTCAATTTGTAGAAATACTTCCTAGGTGGTTTACCCTCGTAAAGGTTTGATTGGGCCATTTTTTTTACACAACTCCTTCCCATTTTCACATAGTGGATGGTCATGAAAACTTATAATGGAAATGAATAATATACTAAACATAAAGCACACTGTCGATTAGTTTGTGTGATGTTTGTTGACAGAATTTGGTAAGGTATTGGCGAGGGTATTGGGTAAAATTGCCCAAAAAAAACAAAGTTAGATATAGCTAGTCAAAGTAACAAGAACAAAAGAAAAACAAACATTTTCTAAAGCGGTTCCAGAAGAAATCGTTGTGAATGCAATATGAACCGAATTAAGGTGAACTGAAAGGAAGTGATGTGAATTGAGGGTATCTACGAGAATTAACATAAGTAACGGAAATTGAAGTCCAATTTAGGCCAAAAAGAAATTGAAGTGTGATCAAAATGACCAGTGATAAACCCCTCGTTAATTGGCTGGCAACCCTATAAACAGTTCATTTTTTTTACAAATACAGGGTGTTCCTAAATATCATATACAATCGAAAGGAGGTGATTCCTTGGCTTATTTTATGACTAAAATATCATATAAACATAGATCCGCAAAAGGCTTCCTTAGCGGACTACAGGGTGTTAAAATTTCTTTTTTTTTCCCAGTTTTTTGTTTATGGCTCCTGCAGTTCTTGAGATATTGAGTTCAAATTTGGTATGTAGATTAGACTTCAGGGGTTACATCTTCTGACAAGAGAACCTTGAGAATTACACCGGGTGTTTTTTCAGCGGCTATTAGTAGTATTTACACCTTACGGCCTAGTAGTATTTACACCTTATACAGTTTACTACAATTAAACTTTTAATGAAGTAACAACTATCATTATTTGATATTATTAAAAATAAAAAATTGCTTATGAAACACGTAAGGAATACCGTGACAGAATTGCTACTGGTGAAGCTATCAGCGAAGTTGCGCAAGGATCTAATTTAGGTCCTTTACTATTTATTATTTTCTATAATGATGTTACGAAAGATATGCCTTGCAAAGTTTCCATCTATGCGGATGACTTAAAACTAGCAAAGATCAACGCAGCTAAAATTATTACGTATAGCGCTCGCTATCAGAAATCAGCTGAATTACACGGTCTTTTTAAAAATTCATCAATAAAAATTAGTAATTTTTGATGTTTATTTATTGTAACTTTTCTGTATAACTTAGTTCTAATATCATTCGAAGCTGTACCTTGGTAACAGAGCTTTTTATTTGCTTATTAATGAATTTCCTTTCAGCTCTATTGTCAAAACGTAGGAATGTTGATTGTTTAGGCAACCTAATACTATTTTTCTTTCATTATCAAAACTTACTTTTATTTTTATTAACAAATTTTTGAAAACAACGTGAAATTCATCTGACTCCTAATAGCAATACGTGTACGGACTAATTTTAGCTTCATTTTGATACCAAAACCATTAACCTATGACCAGTTTTCAAAAGCATCACCCTGTATGTTTATCAAATAAGTTATTGTTGTTTTCTATGTATCTAGATACATTGCTTCGTTTCAATTTGGTCACCTAATTTCAGGACATCCTGAATATGTATGGATAAGTGCGGACGTGTTAAGATAGCACGAGAGGTCACTAGATATCGCAACACTTATTGGTATTCATTATGTTAAATTACACTTACTGATAATTATATGTATTAAGCGCGTTTCACATCTATCATTGTTCATATTAAACGTCAAATTCTTGCTTCAGTCAAATAAATTTGACGATGACGGTGTTTCACAATTGTAAAATTAATTTGATGAGTGTCGTTTTTTTTAATTCCTCATTGCTTTTCAATGATCAAATGTTTGTCAAAAACAAATTATGGTGTTTCACACTATCAAATTTATTTGACGGAAACTCAAACCCAAAATTTGAAGAATGTTTGACAGATGTGAAACTGTCTTCACAAACACGTAACTACTTTTTTCAATTTTTGTATACTAAAAATATACTATGAACACGCCGAAATTTATGAACAAAAAATTTCTTCCAATTTAGGGTGGTCTGTAATATGTACCTACCTGAACAAAGTCCTTCTGTTTTTTCAATGGAGCAGTATTTTGTTTTTGAGGTTTTCATTCAAGTTCTATTATTCTGCTATATTTCTCATTTACCTTCTATAATGTTTACACACTTAATTAATATTATTACATGTGAATACTAGGGTGAGTAAGGGTTGGCATGTTTAGGTTTTAGTGGTTTTCCTAAACCTTGAAGTAAATGCTTTGCCAAGACGAACCTATCCACTATTGCACACGGTTTCGTCACCACACTATACAGGTTTATACTGATCTTCGGGGACACCATACATAACACTTACATCACAATACAATATTTGTATAATGTACCATACAAATAAATAAATAAAAGAAGGTTCAACAACTTGTAGTGTCCAGTAGAATTAATAAAAATATTTTTCTTCCGTTATGAAGTTTTTTGATTTTCGCCAAATTTAAGGAAAAATTGAAATTTCGATTCAACAACATAAAATCATTATTATTTCAATATTTTTAAATGGAACACTATGTATACAATTGAATTGCCATGTAGTGATGTAGAAAGCACTTTTCTTCTTAGTAAACATTTCCAATTCCCGCACTAATTAACCACCCTGTATACTCCTCATTTGTGATTGGGCGAATTTCAGGTTGTCAAACTCACACTGTTTTACAAAACCTTCTGTGTTTTGTTCTCATGTTAACGGCGATAAGTGTACCACCGAGTACCTACTACCATTGCAAAAGTAAATTGTGGAAAAATGTTAGTAATTTTTTTTTGTTTGATAAAGTTTAATCATTTTTGTTGAAAAGTTTGTGGGCTCACATAGTTGTTTGTGAACCAAGGTTGTAAAGTTGGTTTCTCCGAACGTTCTGATTGTTAACGATAGGCGTCAGTCGAGGCAATATATCAAAAAATGCCGAAAAAACTTTACAGCCATGGTGCACACGATATTTTTTAGGACTTTATAAAAATAATCTATTGAATTATTAAAATAATGATATTAATTAAAACAAATTATGTTGTTAACACTTTATCACTTATAATTGCACAAGAGGTTTGTATTTTGCTGAGTAAATTTGGTTGTTTAATGAAAATCTGCTGTCAAGCAATTTGATGAGAAAAACTGTCAATTATTAAAAACGCGATTTTTAGGTTGAGAGTAGTTCTTTGAATCAAATTGCTAAAAAAACAGATTTGAATTAAAAATTAGAACACGTTAAACTATTTATTTTGGATACATATAAATTTTAATTTGAATAAACTGTTAGATTAGCAACTTTAAATATCAATGGAGACCGCCATAATTGAATAAAAATTCTAAGTGAAAAACCGCTACCTAGTGTTTTGTCGCTGGAGAAGTTGTAGGTAACTTTGCCGATGTCAAAGTGACAATTACACTGCGGCATATACGATTTTTATACATGAATTAAATTGTCACTAAAAATGTCAATGTCAATCTGACACTTTTCGAAAATCGGGCGAATCGCTATGGTGGTTTTACAAATTTTTGCTTGTTTACGGTCGCAATTAAATACTAAATTGTTTCTTTATAAGATGAGACTTTATTATTTGAAAATATCACTATTGTGATTTTAAGTATCTTTGAAGAATGGGTCCATAACCACAAAACCTATAACATTTCTTCCTTTAACAATATCAATACAAAAAAATTGATTGTGGTTGTACTAGGGAAAATCTTTTGACGTTATATTCTTGTTAAACTTCGTACTTATGTTTATGTAAAAGATTAGATCAATGCTAAACGGAACTCATAATCACTATTATCAACTCACAGATCTTATTTTTAAGGTATTACCAATTGCTTAGATAAACAAAGTGCGGCATGACATGTTGGAATTTTCTTTGTTTAGGATGATCCTAAAATAAATACTCTAAATGGATTACTCATTTTTATTTCGTATCTAAGGCATGTAACTTTTAATACAATTTTCGTAAACTTTGCAATGAATCATTTTCGTAGTCGTTTTGTATTTCTATTGTATAAACTAGTATTAAATTCAAATATACAATAATATCTATAATATGATAAGGAAATATAATCATACAAATGATACGAATACATATACTCTGAATTCTTCTAAGCAAGCGCCTTAATATATGCAACCAGGCATGATTGTTAGAATGTTTGAAATTAAATAAACGTTTAAATTATTCCTGAAATATTTCCTACGTTCGCATTTTTGTACGACGTTATAAAAATCGTAAAAAATACAATCCAGCGCACACGTACATGAAATGAGACTGGTTTTTTTAGTCTTGCACAATTAATTTCCGTTGCAACAATCATCAATCAAGAAACAAAGAAACAAAAGTGGCATTAACTTTGTAATTTTAAATAGAAGTATTTAGCTGTTTCCATACTTTTGACCATCACTGTAATAGTGTCACCAGTAAAGTCCGATTTATAAGTGATTTTACAAATTTACATGTCGGGGCAATTTTTTGGTACATTTTATTCATGTGTGTTGTGACTTTTCCAAAATTTTTAAATCAACGATTGTAGTTAGAAAATTATTAAAGAATTTAGTATAAGGGTGGCGCAAACTTCTAACATAGGAGGATAACTTAGTTAATAAAAAAGATATAAGTTTCAAAATTTGTCACATTTAGTACAGTTACTGAGTGCACAATTTAAAAATATTTTCGATTATACAGGGTGTTCCAAAGAGCGGTGGCAGCATAAACTTGCATTTTTTAAAATAGAACATGCCATATTTTTCTAAGGTTCGAAAGGTCTCACCAAGAGCTAGCATACTAATATATTGTACAGGGTACTTTAGAAGATGTATTATTATAATTATCAGTAAAAATGACATAATTTGTATTTTTTTTAACATGTTATTTCCAAACGGTGTTTAGTATTAATTATTTTTATTTTTGGAAACTTTACGAATACAGAGTGAAGCAAAATGAAAACCAAGCAATATCTCAAGATTTTTAAATGGATCACTCTATATGTCTTTTTAGGGATTGTTAGTACAATTAATTAGTTTTTAAACGATATAGTATATGTAGGGTATAAGTTAAGAGAAAGGTGTCTTAAGTTTTTCCATAAAATGTCTCGTACATTTTGGGTTAAAATTAATGGAGGGGGGGGGCAAACTTTTGGTTCTCACTATGTAATAGTACTCTGAAGGCACTTTTATATACAGAGTGGCCCAAACTTCTGACATTGGAGGATAACATCTTTGGGAAAAGAGATATATCACTTTTAAAATAAATTTGTTAAACTATTTCAAGTAACTTTATAACAGAGCGTTAAAGTATATGTCATTTTTACTGATAATTAGCTAAATCTTCTAGAATATCCTGCACAATGTTTTGATATGCTATATATTTTTAAAGCTCTTGATGAGATCTTGTCGATCTTTAAAGATGTAAGTGTTAATAATGATAGATGCACTATAATAGTTGTTAGTACCTCTTTTTTTTACTAAAATATAACATTCAATTTTTCATCTAGGCTGGTGATTTTTTCACTCTATATCTACTGGGTCTGCTTTATCATTCGTTTTATTTATGGTGCAGATCATAAACCTATTGGAAATAATCAGAGAAGTGGCTTACCTCTGGTGGCGATTGCTGTAATTGAATATCTTGTGTAATTCTAACCTTAAAAAAGTGAGGAAGATTTTAATTTGAGGTTTGTTTTACCAACTGTCAAAAGTGACGTATGCTCCCGAGAAAAATGTCATTTTGGAAAGACGTCTATATTGGACGATATTATTCCCAATAGTAGATAGACGGATAATAAGCTAATAAGTGGCAATTGAAACTAAAATTAAAGTGGGACAAAAAGCACTTTTGTCATTATACTTAACCAGATGCGCATGCGTCACGAATAATAAAGAATCATGTTCAAATTGTCCACTTATTGCAAATTGTTTCAAATTTGATGTCTTTTTGTTCTCAATCTAAAACTGTAAATTTATAATCGTATTAGTTAACAAGAACAGAAATCATATATTTTAATTTCAGTGATTCATGTAATGGTCGGTAAAATTACTTCAATTTTGCTTTTTCTTTATTATGTTAACATATGGCATATAACGTTGAGTCATAATGCGAGTTACAGTCACAACTAATTCAATAAATTACACTAATTGAGGAAAACTTTACTCAAATTCGAGTCATAAGGACGGTTTCACATAGCATTACCATTCCATCTACTTTATGATTAAGAATTTAAAAAAATTATTAGTTTCATGTAATAAAGCGTTTGATCCTTGTTAAGCATTCTTATTTATAATTGTAATTAGCTTAAAAATATTGCCCCAGCGCAATGGTCGCTAATAAAAGAAAATAAATATTTACTGTAAGGATTATTGTGCAGGTACTAAATGTTATTTATTTTTGTGGTAAATACCATCAGAAGTTTGTATAAATAATGATTTTGTATAGTTCGCATGCTTTGGAATCAGAACCCAAACAGAATCGTACATATGGTGCTTGTTGTAATTATCAACTTGAAACTATTTCCTTCTCTCTTCAACGCATGTGTGGGTCTTCAGTAAATTTACTTTGCAGAATTGGAAGATGTGGGTTTTCTTCAAAATTTTTTTTATAATTTAATGTGGATATGTAGTCTCGTTCTTAGTGGAGGTGAAGTAAACAAACACAAAGAGTCTAAGCCACAATGTAACCGGTTCACAACGTCAAATTCAAAATTTGCTCATAACGTCAAACGCATCCTTGACCACATTGTCTAACCTGGCAACAATGTCAAACTTCTAATTTTGACCACAACGTCAAGTGTGACCATAACGTCAAATTTTGATTTTGGTCATAACAATGCCATAGGATATGTTCCACTTAACGTCCACAACAATCATAACGCCCGTCACATCGTTCCACATGAAGACCGCTAGTCATACGATTACCTGATTACGTCATTGATTACGTCACCAATCGCGACCGCTCGAAGCTCACAACGCTTCAGATTTACTGGTGGGTCAAAGTGGTCGTAACCGTATCGTAAATCCGTTCCACTTGAGATTGGTAACTCATTTTGAAGTTTAAGTAGAACGGTTTGTTTAGCGATCGCCGACGTGAGCGTTTTGATCGTTAGTGTAACATACCCATAGTCGTTTGCGTAGATCTACAGCATTGACCATGACGTCACACTAAAACGTCAAACGTGACCATAACGTCAAATTCCGAATCTGATCGAAACCCCCTTAATTACAAACATCGCCATGAAGGTTTGTGCGATCAAGAAATGCAAAATAAGAAATGACGCTTCGTTAGGAAGCATTTTTCGATATACACAGTGGTTGGTGCTTTTGAAAACGGGTCATAGGGATTTAGCATTGTGAACTGGTTTTTTTCGAATTCCTGCTCGCCCTTTCAAGTGTTAAAAATGGTTTTGGTATCAAAACGCAGCTAAAATTATTACGCATAGCGCTCGCTATCAGAAATCAGCTGAATTACACGGTCTTTTTAAAAATTCATCAATAAAAATTAGTAATTTTTGATGTTTATTTATTGTAACTTTCCTATTTAACTTAGTTCTAATATCATTCGAAGCTGTACCTTGGGAATAGAGCTTTTTATTTGCTTATTAATGAATTTCCTTTCAGCTTTATTGTCAAAACGTAGGAATGTTGATTGTTTAGGCAACTTAATACTATTTTTCTTTCATTATCAAAACTTACTTTTATTTTTATTAACAAATTTTTGAAAACAACGTGAAATTCATCTGACTCAAACCAAAACCATTAACCTATGACCAGTTTTCAAAAGCTCACCCTGTATGTTTATCAAATAAGTTATTGTTGTTTTCTATGTATCTAGATACATTGCTTCGTTTCAATTTGGTCACCTAATTTCAGGACACCCTGAATATGTATGGATAAGTGCGGACGTGTTCCGATAGCACGAGAGGTCACTAGATATCGCAACACTTATTGGTATTCATTATGTTCAATTACACTTACTGGTAATTATATGTATTAAGCGCGTTTCACATCTATCATTGTTCATATTAAACGTCAAATTCTTGCTTCAGTCAAATAAATTTGACGATGGCGGTGTTTTCACAATTGTCAAATTAATTTGATGAGTGTCGTTTTTTTTAATTCCTCATTGCTTTTCAATGATCAAATGTTTGTCAAAAACAAATGATGGTGTTTCACACTATCAAATTTATTTGACGGAAACTCAAACCCAAAATTTGAAGAATGTTTGACAGATGTGAAACTGTCTTCACAAACACGTAACTACTTTTTTCAATTTTTTTATACTAAAAATATGCTATGAACACGCCGAAATTTATGAACAAAAAGTTCTTCCAATTTAGGGTGGTCTGTAATATGTACCTACCTGAACAAAGTCCTTCTGTTTTTCAATGGAGCAGTATTTTGTTTTTGAGGTTTTCATTCAAGTTCTATTATTCTGCTATATTTCTTATTTACCTTCTATAATGTTTACACACTTAATTAATATTATTACATGTTAATACTAGAGTGGGTAAGGGTTGACATGTTTAGGTTTTAGTGGTTTTCCTAAACCTTGAAGTAAATGCTTTGCCAAGACGAACCAATCCACTATTGCACACGGTTTCGTCACCACACTATACAGGTTTATACTGATCTTCTGGGACACCATACATAACACTTACATCACAATACAATATTTGTATAATTAATGTACCATACAAATAAATAAATAACAGCAGGTTCAAGAACTTGTAGTGTCCAGTAGAATTAATAAAAATATTTTTTCTTCCGTTATGAAGTTTTTGATTTTCGCCAAATTTAAGGAAAAATTGAAATTTCGATTCAACAACATAAAATCATTATTATTTCAAAAATTTTAAATGGAACACTATGTATACAATTGAATTGCCATGTAGTGATGTAGAAAGCACTTTTCTTCTTAGTAAACATTTCCAACTCCCGCACTAATTAACCACCCTGTATACTCCTCATTTGTGATTGGGCGAATTTCCAGGTTATCAAACTCACACTGTTTTACAAAACCTTCTGTGTTTTGTTCTCATGTTAACGGCGATAAGTGTACCACCGAGTACCTACTGCCATTGCAAAAAGTAAATTGTGGAAAATGTTAGTAATTTTTTTTGTTTGATAAAGTTTAATCATTTTTGTTGAAAATTTTGTGGGCTGATAGTTGTTTGTGAACCAAGGTTGTAAAGTTGGTTTCTCCGAACGTTCTGATTGTTAACGATAGGCGTCAGTCGAGGCAATATATCAAAAAATGCCGAAAAAACTTTACAGCCATGGTGCACACGATATTTTTAGGACTTTGTAAAAATAATCTATTGAATTATTAAAATAATGATATTAATTTAAACAAATTATGTTGTTAACACTTTATTACTTATAATTGCACAAGAGGTTTGTATTTTGCTGAGTAAATTTGATTGTTTAATGAAAATCTGCTGTCAAGCAATTTGATGAGAAAAACTGTCAATTATTAAAAACGCGATTTTTAGGTTGAGAGTAGTTCTTTGAATCAAATTGCTAAAGAAAACAGATTTGAATTAAAAATTAGAACACGTCAAACTATTGATTTTGGACACATATAAATTTTAATTTGAATAAACTGTTAGATTAGCAACTTTAAATATCAATGGAGACCGCCATAATTGAATAAAAATTCTAAGTGAAAAAACCGCTACCTAGTGTTTTGTCGCTGGAGAAGTTGTAGGTAACTTTTGCCGATGTCAAAGTGACAATTACACTGCGGCATATACGATTTTTTATACATGAATTAAATTGTCACTAAAAATGTCAATGTCAATCTGACACTTTTCGAAAATCGGGCGAATCGCTATGGTGGTTTTACAAATTTTTGCTTGTTTACGGTCGCAATTAAATACTAAATTGTTTCTTTATAAGATGAGACTTTATTATTTGAAAATATCACTATTGTGATTTTAAGTATCTTTGAAGAATGGGTCCATAACCACAAAACCTATAACATTTCTTCCTTTAACAATATCAATACAAAAAAAATTGATTGTGGTTGTACTAGGGAAAAATCTTTTGACGTTATATTCTTGTTAAACTTCGTACTTATGTTTATGTAAAAGATTAGATCAATGCTAAACGGAACTCATAATCACTATTATCAACTCACAGATCTTATTTTTTAAGGTATTACCAATTGCTTAGATAAACAAAGTGCGGCATGACATGTTGGAATTTTCTTTGTTTGGGATGATCCTAAATGGATTACTCATTTTATTTCGTATCTAAGGTATGTAACTTTAATACAATTTTCGTAAACTTTGCAATGAATCATTTTCGTAGTCGTTTTGTATTTCTATTGTATAAACTAGTATTAAATTCAAATATACAATAATATCTATAATATGATAAGGAAATATAATTATACAAATGATACAAATACATATACTCTGAATTCTTCTAAGCAAGCGCCTTAATATATGCAACCAGGCATGATTGTTAGAATGTTTGAAATTAAATAAACGTTTAAATTATTCCTGAAATATTTCCTACGTTCGCATTTTTGTACGACGTTATAAAAAATCGTAAAAAAATACAATCCAGCGCACACGTACATGAAATGAGACTGGTTTTTTTAGTCTTGCACAATTAATTTCCGTTGCAACAATCAGCGTTTTGGCGTAAAACAAACATCCATTGTAATGCTGACATAAATAAAGTTTCGCATTAATATGCAAAATATGATCTTTATGTCATGTTTGAATAGCCAAAAAGGCACTTAATCTACAATATGTAGAATTTTTCAAAAATATTACTTACCTCTACATATAATTTTATTTCAAATCAAAGATATTGCTTTATATAATTGCACACAACTTTTATCCGATGCTTAATTACAGCCTAATTACCGAATTGTGCTGATCTCACGTGGCCTTTATTTAACTATATTTTAAGAATAATATTTTAAGAATAACAATTACATTTAAAAATAGTTATTTAGTGTAACTAGTGCAAAAAGTGCATATTTGTTGCACGATGCAAGAAGTTGCTGAGTGCACAAATATGTATGCTTTTTGCACATGTTGCACACAAAATTTTTTCTACGATCGAAAAATTTAAAAAATTGCTTTTTGGACTACTGCAAAAAAGGTATTTTTCTTAGTTTTGGAGCAAAATTTTCCAGTCTTACAACCTTTTTAAGGAACCGAGCACTGAAAACGTGTAAGTATATTTGTACCATCGATTTACGCACTCTTTCTATAAGCTCTAAAACGTTTTTTATCTTTCGATCAAACTATTTTATGTAGTTTCACACTTTCTATACGCTTTTACACGATTAGAGATCTGCACGAAACGCTTGTTTCTATTTTTTATACTGCAATGACTACTTTATAATGCGGTAATGGTAATGGATCCCATTAAGGTTTATGATAAATCGCCGAATTTGTGGACAAATCGCCGAAAAACTTCTGTGGATAAATCGCCGAAAAATAACAAAACGCCGAAAGTGCTTTCGTGGACAAATCACCGTAAATGTTTCTGTGGACAAATTGCCGAAAATGTTACTGTGGACAAAACGGGATCCGGACACTTCGTCGAATCGACATAACGTCCAATGAACACAACGCCGAAACTTGGACACAACGTCGAAATGAATTATTGGGCATATCGCCGAAACTGAACATAACGCCGAAATCACACGAAAATGGACACAACGTCGAAATCAGTAACTGGAGATATCGTGGAATCTGGACACAACGTCGAAAAACAAAAACGGTTTTGGTTGGACGGTTACAGTTATTACAATTTTTTCTTTAAACATTTGTTTTAATCAATATCCGATCTACGTCGTATCAGCTTTTGCTTTTCGACGTTGTGTCCACATTTCAACGATATGTCCAATTACTGATTTCGGCGTTGTATTCATTTTCGGCAATGTGTCCAGCAGGTAATTTCGTCGTTGTGTCCATTCGACGTTATGTCCATTCGGCGAAGTGTCCACGACTCGACAAAACGCCGAAAGCTGTCAAATATCTAGTAGTATTCAACAAGTATGCTCTATACTTCTACCGGGTGGTGAATGGTCGGACGCACCATAGGAAAACCAATGGAAAATCATAAAATCTGAAATTCCTGCTTCCCAAATCATTTTAGATATAAACTCCATATGAGCTTTTCTTTGAAGAATTAAATTCTGCATGATATGAGACTATTAAAAATATGTTCCAGCTTTTGGTAGTTAACAAAATTGACCTACTTATTCACTATTCTTGCACAGCATCAATACAGCAATTTCAGCATTTACTGTAATTTACCGTTTGTATTTAACAATAAATAAACCTATTTTCTCTTATTTTAACTATTTAAATTTTTTGACTTCTAAATATTCTTTGTCATTTTACATTTCATTGCAAGAATGATAAATAAGTTCGGCGTTTTGTCCACAGTAACATTCTGTGATGTATCCAAAGAAACTTGTCCATTCAGCGATTTGTCCGGGCCCCTGCCATTAAAGTACTAGAATTTTGTTTGTTCAATAAAATCAGGACGTTTTCTGTTTGGGAGAAATATGATCAAAGCGGCTGACGTTATACCTAACCTAAATACTGAACTACAATAATTTCAAATTTTATGCTTATTTATTAACTAAGCGAAAATGGAAAAAATAGTATGAAAAACAAACTCCTTTCAATCGGTCTTTTTTTAGAATGACATATTCATTCAGTTAAAGTTTTAATGATGTTGTTACGTTTAAGTATTGTTTTGGCTCCAATCCCTTTGTAGCTTTGATTGAGGTGAGCCGAGTCTGACCGAAACGTTGGCATGTGAAAATTACCAATTCTTCTTATAAGCAACCTCGAAGTTCAATTTTGGAAAATTAATATGAAAGTAAACAGGAGAATAAATTCAAGTATACAGGGTGTTTAAAAAATACGTTCCGATATTTGGCCCTCTTATAGATCTCATCAGTACAAACATAAAAGTCAAAATAAACAGTCAAGTCCAAGTCCAAAAATCAACCGTTTTCGAGATGCAGGTAGTTTTTGAAATTAAAATTACTAAACCCAGTTGGAGTGATTTGTCGTATTTATCACGTCAGCTATGAAAATAACAAAACAAAATTTATTCGTTTCTGTCAGTCTAGTTGCCGCATTTGTTGTAGTCATTGTGTGGCTGTCATTGTTGCTATTGAAGTCGTTGTTGCTGTTGCTCATTGTTGAAATTTTCAAATATGCCGGAATTTACCAACGCAGAAATGGCAGACATGCATTTCATGTATGGCAAGGCCGATGGAAATGCTTATGATGCACGTCGCCTTTATGCTGAAGCATTCGCAAACCGGGTGCTTCCATGTGCCAAACTTTTTACAAATTTACATCAACGTTTATCCGAAGTTGGATCGTTTAAATCAAGGAACGGTGATGGTGGTCGGCCTAGATCAGTTTCTACTCCCGAGGCAGAACTTAACATTTTAAGAAGAATTTAAGAAAATCCCGGTACTAGTACTAGAAGACTCTCTATTGAAACAAATATTAATTCTTCCTCAATTTGGAGAATGTTACGCGAGAGCAATTGCATCCAAACCATATTCAAAGGGTACAGGTTTTTACTGTGTCTGATTGTGCCGCACGACTGATGTTTTGTCGAAGGATGCCAACAAAACTTGCAAAGAACCAAAATTTTGTTCCGGAAATTTCATTTACTGACGAAGCTGGTTTTACGAGAAATAGCATTTTTAATTTCCATAATAGCAATGTTTGGGCTGACGAAAACCCCCACGCCATTGTTGAATTGAATCATCAACACCGATTTTCAATCAACGTTGGGCTTGGTGTGTTGGAAGACCATCTGATAGGACCTTGTTTCCTGCCTAACCGTTTGACTAGTCAATTGTACCTTGACTTTTTACGGAATACCTTGCCACTGCTGTTAGAAGATGTACCTCTCAACCACAGAATTAATATGTCGTTGATGCACGATGGAGCTCCTGCGCATTATGCAATCTTGGTCAGAAATTACCTAAACGAACATTACAATGGCAGGTGGATAGGGAGAGGAGGTCCAATGGCATGGCCACCTAGATCTCCCGACTTCACTCCGCTCGACTTTTGCGTTTGGGGGTATTTAAAGACATTAGTTTATTCAAGTCCTGTGAATAATTTAGATGAGTTGCGAGAACAATTGAACGTGCCTGCCAAACTGTTCGAACAAATCCGGGACTCTTTGAGAGAGTACGGCGTTCACTTTTACGGAGATGCGAAATGTGTATACAAATGGAAGGATAAAATGTTGAACATCTTCTTTAAGAATCATTTGTAATTAAATGTTGTATTTATACTGACATTTGTTCTATTGAAAACTCGTTGAAATAAGTATGACCTTTGGTTTATCCATTTCCTTAGCTGACTTGATAAATACGACGAATCACTTCTACTGATGAGCGTAAATTATTTTAATTTTAAAAACAGGTTGTATCTCGGAGACGGTTGATTTTTGGACTTATGTTTATTTTGATTTTTTTGTTTGTACTGATGAGATCTATAAGTGGGCCAAATATCGGAACGTATTTTTTAAACAACCTGTATTTCTTAAGTTTTGATTTTAATTTTTGATTAGCGTGTTCCTGATCAAGGTCGAGTGTTTTAGTGTAAGTTTAAGAATTGGTATGGAAGATATAAAATGTTAAGAATTTTGGCAATGGAGAAGAAAACTTACGGTTAAGGACGCGAGTCTTTTGCCGCAGAACGGTTTCACACCGAGGCAGTTTGACTCGGACAGTTTTAACCGCGTGGCCAGTCGAACATCTAAACATACTCCCGCTTCTCATTGTACCATATTATAATGAGAAATAAATCAATCAAAAGAAGATCTGCGGTTTTTCCACCAAGTCCATTTATGACAAGAGTATTATGGAAATTTATAAGTGAATTAAATAAAATTCAACGTGGCGGGGATTTAGTAATAGAACATCTGATAGCGGGGGCACAACCAGAAAAAAATTAAACAAACATATACGTGCCGATAATAATAGGACGATTATCAAAACTGAAATGTTATTGACTATCTCATTACCGTTGAAATATGTTTCTTTTTATATTTCTTCTGTCGAAAGAAAAAAAACTGTCTGTGTTAAAACAGGCCACGTTAAAAGTGTTTGCGGCAAACAATTCCTGCTTCAAACCGCTCGGCGTCAAAATATTACGATGAACGGCTTGCGTCCAAAGGCTCGCGTTCAAAAATCCGCACCAAGACGTCTTAGATCGGGGATAATTAGGAGAACCTACGGACATTAAAAAATACATAAACAAGCATTTACCGCAGAACTTCACATCGACCTGATAATCAAAAATAAAATTGCGTTTTAGAAAAAATGGCTCAAACAAAAGCTATAGACAATAGAATTTCCAACAATTTTTTTTTATAAAATTGATATTGGTGGAGATATTGTTCTAACAATTATTGTTACGTGATTGTCTTAGTAATTACTTATTGAATCAAAATAGTTTAAACAAAAGTTGTGCATAATTAAATTATAAACAACTTTTATTTTAAACAAAAATGCATAAAATAAATATTTTTCTAAATATTTTAAGAATTCAAAAATCTGTGTAGGTTAATGGCCCTTGTGGCTACATAGAAATTGCCCAAAATCTAATCAGTTCTGCGGAAATATAAATAATATAAATATGATCGGAGATAGCAAGTTTTAGACTTTGAGCTACAGGGTGGAATTGAAAATAGCCACTCTCGGAGGACCCACTGTGTCCAATTATACAAGTATTTACATGTAGATCTTATCTTACGTAGAATTCAGTAGTCTAAATAATTTTTTTTCAAAACAACCGTTTTTTGTTATTGACCAAAATTGTGTTTTTTTAATAGGACACTATATATTTTTTTTAAAATCGAATCCGCTTCTTGATAAGTAACTTCACAATTCTACAATTTCTAAAAATGTCATATTTCTTATATGTAGTAGGCTGGTAACCATAACGACATTTTGACATAATTTGTTTTTCTTTATACGCCAGATAAGTGTATCATTACATGGCCGTCAGGCCGTGTTGATAATGCTTAAGTGTCACTTCATTGCCATGACAGTGTCGGCGGCGCTTAAGTACGTAATCAATACAATCATTAATTTCATTTTGTCAAAAAGTATTATTTAGATATTTTAGTTACAATTTAATTACAAGTTGAATGTACAATTATCACAAAGCCTACGGGATTTGCTGTATAAAAATTCCTTACGGTTTATTTGCGTGTTTTGTTTCTTTTGCCTTGCGTTTGAAGAAAAAATAGTATATTTTAAGTGGAGATTAAAGTGGCTCTTTGTGCTTCGGCTGACATCCTCAGCACAAAAGCATCACTAAAGCTCCTTATAAAATAATATACTATATTAACTTCTATTCTTTTTTCACTTTGGTTGTGTATCTTCTTTTTCTTCTAGTAACTGTTTCTTATTTCTTCGTACCTACTGCTTCTGATTGGGTGCATTGCTTTACATAATAGACAGTTTTCTTCATTTTCGCAATCTTTCCTTTGATGACCTTCTTCTCCACACTTCATTCATTCATAAGTTTTTCCTGTATGGTTCTTTGCAATTCGATTTCCAACAGTATTTATTTCTAGTAAGTCTTACTTGATACTCTGTGGTGCACTACACTAGACCCTCTCTCATCAATCCAAACTCTCCTAAACACAATCCCCAATACATAACCTAACATAAATTATTTTAACCTATACTAACTAACTAAGGTTTCGGCAATTCCACAACTGGACGTATTCTGCTATGATTTGAATGTTAAACCATGATGGAAATATAAATGCATTGAAGAAACATGCCCAGAACATGAAATGAGTTATAAAAATACTTTAGGTTACGTTCATAAAATTCAAAAAGCCTTTGTTTTTTCTTTAAGTCTATAAGAAAAGTGCAGTAACCAAGAAGTTGGGAAAGGAACTATTGGTGGATGCCCATCGAAATGATGGAAAATTCGGAACTCTTTACTGGCCATTCTTTTAGACGCAACTTGGCTAATATTTGACCTTAATCATAGATATTGTGGATGGCGTTTTTTGACTGTAGCCGAAAGCTACGTTGATGATTCATTAGAAAATAATAATTTGTGCTGGATAAAGTTATCGAAAAAAAAATTAATTATATTTAGTTATATAATTACATTATATTTTTTATTTTTTATAGGCCACTAACTGCTGTTTCTTCGCATACCATGTTTTTCCTTAGATTAAAATAGATTTTGTTCAAATGTGTAATGAAGTCCCATGTTCGATGTTTTTTCAAGAACCTCAAAGACGTTTTTGCAAGCAACGTTTCGTGCAGCGAATGTGCACCTCCTCGGGCCTTTAAAACAAAGAAGTGGTCCGCATCTTAAAGTAACATAAAAAACGCAACGTAAAAACGAACAAACATGAACGAAAAACAACTTAGTGGTTTTTGGTGCCCCTCCTCAAAGAAGAACGAATTATTTAAATTCAATTGCTTCCTATACCATTTTGTGTCTCTTATTAGGCAATGTGAGAAATAATTAATTTGGTCAAATTCTTACTTCAGTAAAATTTATTTGATCAAATAAGTTTGACAATTAATATTAATTTGATGAATGTTGGTTCTGCTTGGTTCTTTTATTCTATCATTGCTTTTCAATGATAAAATGTTTGTCAGAAACAAATGATGGTGTTTCACAGTATCAAGTTTATTTGACGGAAACAAGTCAAACCCAAAATTTGAAGAATGTTAAATAGATGTGAAACGTTTTTGCACACATTGGAATTGGGTTTTTCATTTCATCACGTCTTCACTTTCACGAGCAAAACTTTCATTTTTTCTCGGTACAGTTCTGTTTTCTATTGAACCTTACAATACTCACAAGGTCTTTTAGTATAATAATTATCGGTGTATAGGGTTTGTCCACAATCTACCAGATTTTCCATATGTGAAAATACTACATTGGAAGCATTTCGTATACCACCTTTGTCATTTCCGAAATATACTTCGATGTTAGGTGTATCCATTTTAGAAGTAAAGTTTGTATAATTTTATATTAAATTTATGCATCTAATACTTCATATATTGGTTGAATTTCGGGTTGCCACAAAATGGCAACATTGTTTCGTCAATACAGACGTTTATGCCGAGGTAATGACTTCTTCAAAATTTTCAACAACGCTGTTCAATAATGGTGTAGACGGTCAATTTCACCGGCTTGGGGCTGATGATTATCATTGAAATGGACATGGATAGAGGAGCTGTTATCATTCTTGTTCATTTTACTGGGCCCTGCTCCTCTCAGATCCTTTTCACTATGAATGAAGTAGTATTGGTTTGATGAGTTTTTGGTTTTCTTATTTATGGACGTTCTGCACTGCTATCATTTGACTCACTTGGCACATAGTCGTCTCAAGAATTATCTTCAGCAAAGGACTCCTCATTGTCCTCATCGGACATGAGTTCATTCCACAATTTTGAGAGACGGATTTGCTCAGATTCATATGAATACATTTTGCACCCACTTTGCTGTCTCGAGCTGTTTTGCAAAGGAATGTGATTGATGATAATACTGCCAAACGCAGGAATCAACAGGTTCGCTTAGCTTTACACTGAGTTGCAACATTTATGTCACGTGATCCGAGCAACTAATATGCCGCTCTCCTGACCGCGAGACACAAATGTTATGTCTCATTTTTTTTTCGAATAAGGTTTTCATAAAGGAGAGTATTTGAGAAATTATGTTTTTGTAATAAAATTACTCGCCTGTCTGCGAATCATTTATTATTATTTTAATATCAGGGCTTAACGTGTTTTAAATTAGATAACGCTAGTGCGTTTATACCATAATATGAGGAGACTTTAATTCAAAAATTGTCAGAAAAGAAAACAAATCAGAGACTGCGATTGGTAAGCACGGTGTAAACAAAAGAAGAATAATAGAGGGGAAACACTACTAAACTTCGCCAGGGATTACACATAATGCATACACTCTTCTGTACAAAAGATGAAAGAAAATGGATTTGGAACAGTTCCAATGGTAAAAACAAAAATGAAATTGACTTTATAATAACGGACAAAAAGAACATCGTCAAAAATGTAACGGTATTGAATAGACTATGAATAGGGAGCAACCATTGAATGGTAAAAGCAAAAACTATCATAAACACTCATAAGGAAAGGCATAGGTCATCAAAACAGATAGAAAAATAGAAAATTGGGACTGTTCATAAAAAATATACGAAAAAGAATAAATAACACACTACATAACTATAACGCAAACTCAAAGACAGTTGAAGATATTAAGGAAAAAATAAAATCAGGAAGAAGCAAAATAGAAACAAGAAAAACAGGAGACGAAAAATAACAGAGAAAACCAAAAAACTGGTGGTACATAGAAGAATTTCTGCAATCGAGACAAAGCAAACTCTGAGGATTATAAGAAGTTAAATAAGACAATAACAAACCAAATAAGGAATGAACGCTGATCAGATTAAGAGAACAAAAGTATGAAGATCTTTAGGAAAAGTATAAGTAATGGTAAAGTAGAAATACTTAATTAAAAGACGAAGATGAAACAATAACCACCAACCGCAAAAAATATTACGAAAAACGATACAAGAACGAGGAAAGTGGTAAAAGTGTAAGACGTACAACAACACCAGCACAAATTATAAATCAGGGTCAGAAGAAATGCTCGATATAACACGAGACTTGAAGGAAATGAAGAACAATAAATCACCGGCAGAAGTTGGAATTATCAAAGAAGAACTAACAAATGGTGAAATAACTCTACTTACAGTAATTAAAACACTGTTTAATAAATGTCTTCATATGGATCCACAATGCCTAAAATATGGAAGAGTGCCAATGTAACCATGTTACTTAAAAAAATGTGACACTACGGAACTATCTAATTACAGGTTCATCAGTCTCCTATGTCATATGTATAAGATTTTTACGTGTATTATAAGGAAAAGACTCACGACGAGATTGGATTTCCAGCGACCTAAAGAGTAAATAGGATTCAGATCAAAGTATAGTACGTATGACCATCTCCTAGTAGTCAATGAGCTAATCGAATATAACAAACTCCTAATCCTAATTTTCATCGACTTCGTAAAAACAGTGGCTATGTGGGTAATTCTAGCAGCATTAGATATATTATCGTTCAGACTACTTTAATCAATTACATTTCTTAGCTCTTCTTAGCAGTCCTACAAAGTGTACTTCAAACATTATAACGTAATGGCGAAAAACCACATTCTGGATACAGCTAAAGCAATTAAAAGACGCTTCTACAAAAGTTGATCTCAGGATAAATATGCGGAAAACAATAACGTATGGCCAACCTTGTTCTAAACGATAACATCAAAATAGATAATATACCAGCAGAGCAAGTGGACACATATAAATACTTGGGACACGAAATAAAGATAGGAAGGACAACCAAACATGGGAGAATCGGCGCAGAATAGGTGCCATTCTAACGCTAACAAAACAATTGGCCAAACACCTACGGGTTGCGCAGCGTGCAATGAGAGATCGATGCAAGGAGTAAAACTAAAAGACCGTATTAAAAACGAAGAACTAAAGTGGAACTGGGCCTGCCATATAACTAAACTTAGTGATAATAGATGGGCGAAGAAGATTTTGGAGTGGCGACCTAGAAAACATAAAAGGAGACGTGAGATGACTCAATCCCGGTGGTCAGACAAAGAATTGCCGTTAGCCCGAAATAGGATAAATAATAAAGAGACTTATGTTCAGCAGTGGACATCGATAGCTGGTTGATGAGTGCAATATCTATCTTTAGTTAATTCATTCTCATATATTAAACCATGAAAACACATAGAAATATCAAGCAAAATTGAGTACGTTAGTCTAAGTATAATATCGTAGATATAATTACCAAAACTTTGGGAGCTGAAAAATTTAAAACCTTTAGAAGTACTAGGAAAAACTTGTATGATTTTGACACTTCGTATATTTCACTATTTTGCACTTTATATTAGTTTTTTTATAACTGCTTGGGCCCATAACCTGTTGGGAGCCAATGATACACTGTTAACGCGAACATAAAAGCAACTGAACTATGATCGTTATCCCGGAAATAAATCGCGTTGTAAAACTATAGTCTAATTGATTTTGTCATATACGTTTATCGGATTTTTTAATTTATAGATTAAACTGCAATAGCGTGTTAATAACATAAAATTCTATTGTAATTGTAGGTCGAATCGTTATCTTTATACGTGTTACATTTTAACAACCTACTAAGTGCTAAAGTGAAAAACTATAATTGTCACATAAATAATGATTTTTACGAGCACATCGTATAAATACCTACCTAATTCAGTCTTATGTTTGTTTATGTATTAACAAATCAATGCCTTTATTTGTGTAGTAAAACCACAGTAAAACTACATCCACAATAAACTGACTGACTGTCATTTATGGATGTTATTCAGAGTAAAAGCATAGAATATACTATATATTTTAATTTCTTGCAACTATGTTGTTTCTTTTTGTTTTCTGAAAGATATGGTTTTTATATTTGCTCTTTTTATTGATATCATAAATTCTTTGCAGTGACGTTGACCAATTCGATTATCTTAAGAGGTGCTTAAGTCATAACGATTTTCCAATTAGGTGTGTTCGTTTCACAATCAAATTTTTTAGTAGGTGTGAATATTATTAATAGATTAGGACAACTATTACTCGTCCACTGACTGTGAGTGCGTCAATTGAAGGTGACATCATCACTCACACACGGCGCGTTTTTCCAAAATTAAATCTTTGGGGGGGAAAAAATTGCAATCAGGCGTTTGAAATACTTGGTGCATTGGCGCATGCGCTTTTAACTTAGGTGTACACATACCTATATCACTACGTATATGCAAAACTATGTTATCAGACAGAAACTCGAGAATAATGAGCGTATGGAAAGAGACGCCTTATCAGTAACGTGAAATGACACTAGTTAGATAATGTGATTCGTACACGGTAGGTACGATAGATTCTGCATCATCCTCCGACGTAACCACGTGTTTATAAACGCTTCACCGGCAATAAATATTTTAGTCTGTGCGCCGTTCCGTGAGTATCACGTGTTTGCGGTAAATAAAAATGCATTTGTGCATATAAAAAAATGTCCGTAGTGTAAAAAAAAATCTTAAAATGTGCGCAGCTCAAAACACCGAAAATAGAAACCATAACGGATACATTACAGTTTTTAATCCAACGACGGAAACATATCAATTCAATTTGCAAAAACCTAAAGGTAATATGAATTATGTAATTTATTTTAATTTTGCCGCCACAATGGTCACAACTCGGTGAAAAAATCGCTTTTACTTTCAAGTGACCTCAGTCGTCTTTCATCCGGACATCCGTTACTTCCGCTGATGATCCAAAACCAATTGAAATGGAAAAACAACAAGTAATAATAACGGTACACCATTAGTATCATCATCCTTGTAATTAATTGCTCATTGTTTATTACATATTTAACTAGATTCAGATTATTCATTCATGACTACGGCTTTTGTTTACGATTGCTTTTTTTATGATGATTTTGGATTACGAATTTTTTTGGGACGATCCAAGTTACTTGCGGTCCGGAAATTTTCGCTTATTCTTAGTAGGCTCTGTCTACCTGGATTTTGCGACAGGTGAGGCGTGACGGTAATTATATTGTGTTTGAAACACGTTGCCAGCACGTGGCGGGAATTCCGACCTTTTCTTTCTTGGCAAGAAAATGTAACTGTTTGTTTTCATTATACAATGAGTGTAGCTTTTCGTCTACCGTCGTTTACGCTCATTCCCGGTCAAGGTCTTCGGAGTTTGCACTTCCCACCTTTTATTAGTAAACCAGTCTCCACCTTTTTTATTGGCATTTTTTAACCCGCAATTAATGCAATAATTACCGAAAATTCTGTTTCGTCTAAATTTTTTTTTATATTTTTTTTTTTTTTTTCTTTTTTTAACTTTTTTAATTTTTTTCTCTTAAAATTTTAACACTTTATACTTCTTTTATTTAATATTTGGTACGTATGAAATGCCATAAGAAACGCAAAAACCCGCTTTTTAGCAGACATCCCATTTTGAAAACCCAATTTTTTATTGTTTTGATTTGTTCTATTGTGTTTTTAGAAAGATTCAGAAAATAATGAGTGTTCAAATAAAAAACTGGGCTGGGAAGGCCGTGGAATTGAACTGATTTAATTAATTTTTAGGGTGTAAACAAAAGCACAACAAAATAACGCGTGATGGCGTAGATATAAAATAACCTAAAAAATTGACATAACTGAATTCTAACCAAAACACTGTTAAAAAAATGTCAGAAAAAACTCCAAGACTGACTCAGCCCAGTGTTTTATTTGATTACTCGTCACATCGAAAAGTGCTGAAATCATTTATTTTATCTCTAATATTATGAAGGATCATTTGAAATATGCTACAATGTTGCAAGAACAAACATATTTATTGAATCTATTCGTTTGTGGTATAATGATTTTTTCAAAATGATTTAAAAATGCATTTTATTATCGTGGTAGGCGTAATATTATACTACAAATGGATTATCTTAAAATTAGCGAAAGATGACATCATGCAATTACGTTACATTTTATACTAGTATTTACGTTATAAGATAAATCCATTCATAAAATTTTCTTAATCATCTTATAAATGGGAAGTTAACCCATATTTTTGACGCAATAGAGTAATCTAGAACACGTGACCTAAGGTGGAATCGATGGGGCATACAAACATCTAAATTCAAATTTACTAACATTTAAACTTCAATTTTTAATTTATTTACATTGAAATAGTTTTTTCTTATATTTTGTACTACGTTTACTGGTACTGAGTTTTAGAAGATAAATTAATTGGATATTTGAGGAAGACATAATGGCGTTTATTATTTAAAGTAATTGTGCATCTAAAACTTTTGTACTTACTGTATATATATATATATATATATATATATATATATATATACATAGCTTTTATTTATAACTGCTTAGGAACACATAGGAACCATAAAGTTTTCTAACTGAAAATTAATTGTAGGTATTAAGAGGCTTAAATGTAAATAATTCACGTCCGTGAAGTTAGCACCCCATTTCTCAAAATTTTAAATTTTAAAAGTTGTTACAGATTGCTCTCATTTTGTCCTATATTGTTCCAAAGTAACAATGTTTCAACTCGAATAGTTTTTGAATAAAACAAAAAGAACTACTTTTGAATTAGCACCCCTTTTTTCAAAAATATAAAATATTGGGACAGTTTTACGTTGTTTTAGTTGTTCTGAACATTGTTCCAAAAGAACAAATCCATAACTCAAATTATAGGCTCCCAAATTAAAAAAACAATTTTTTTAAGTTGGCACCCCTTTTTGTAAATATTAAAAATTCCTTACTGTTCTACATTGTTCTAGTTGTTCTTAGCATTGTTACAAAAGAACAAATCCATAACTCAATATATAAGCTCAAAAATCAAAAGAAAAGATTTTGGAGCTGGCACCCCTTTATTCAAAAATTTAAAATTTTGATACAGTTTTAGGTTGTTCTAGTTATTCTGAAAAATGTTCCAAAGAACAAATCTATAACTCAAATTATAGGTTTCCAATTTAAAAAAAACAATTTTTTAAGTTGGCACCCCTTTTTTGGTAAATATCGAAAAATTCAATACTGTTCTACGTTGTTCTAGTTGTTCTTAGCATTGTCGCGAAAGAACAAATCCATAACTCAATATATAAGCTCAAAAATTAAAAAAAAAAGATTTTGAAGCTGGCATCCCTTTCATCAAAAATTTAAAATTTTGATACAGTTCTAGGTTGTTCTGAACATTGTTCCAAAAGAACAAATCCATAACTCAAATTATAGGCTCCCAATTTAAAAAAACCATTTTCGAGTTGCACCCTTTTTAAATATTAAAAAAAAATCCATACTGTTCTACATTGTACTAGTTGTTCTTAGCATTGTCACGAAAGAACAAATCCATAACTCAATATATAAGCTCAAAAATTAAAAGAAAAGATTTTGGAGCTGGCACCCCTTTTCTTCAATAAATTTTTAACTGAAAGTGTCAATATATCTACAAAAACTACATCTTCAATCGATCTCTTTTTGATGTCCTTAAAAAAAGACATTGAAAAATTACCTGCCGCTGCCCAGCGCGAATTCAAGTTAGAGGTTCTCAATGTTTTACATATAAAATTTATGGAGCATATGACCTATAATTGTATGTCTTTAATTTTTAATTGTATTTTTGTGTAAGTTGGTAGATCAATAGTAATTTATTTTTATTTCAAACAGTAAAGAAAACACCGGTCAATATAATGCTTAAGCAAATTCACTTATGTCAGCGCTCATCTTAAGCACCTTTACCAGCTCCAAAATTTTGTTTTTAATTTTTGAGCTTATATATTGAGTTATGGATTTGTTCTTTCGCGACAATGCTAGGAACAACTAGAACAATGTAGAACAGTATTGAATTTTTTCAAAAGGGTGCCAACTTAAAAATTGGTTTTTAACTGGGAACCTATAATTTGAGTTATGGATTTGCTCTTTGAACAATGTTCAAAACAACTAGAACTTTATCAAAATTTTAAGTTTTAAAAAGGCCAACTCCAAATTTTTTTTTTAATTTTGAGTATATGGATTTGTTCTTTTGGAACAATGTTCAGAACAACTAGAACAACTTAAAACTGTTCCAATATTTTAGATTTTTGAAAAAAGGTGTGCCAACTCAAAAAGTAGTTTTTTGTTTTATTCGAAAACTATTTGAGTTGAAACATTGTTAGTTTGGAACAATACAGAACAAAGTGAGAACAATCAGTAACAACTTTTAAAATTAAAAATTTTGAAAATGGGGTGCTAACTTCACGGACGTAAATAATTCCCTGATCTTATTTTCGTTACGCAATAAAGATTTCGTAGAAAATGTAGTTGTGAGTAAATTTTAGAATCTGTTATTAATTTAGAAAAAAAGTGGTCACTTAAGATTACCGGTGTTTTAGTATTTGAAGGTAATAATTATACAAAACGCATAGTACGTATTTGCAGTAGTTGAAGTACGCAGCAGAGGCACAAAAACGGAGTAAAAGATTAATTTTTTAAATTAATTTAAAGGTATGTACAATGTATCCACATACTTGTGTAATAAATGTTATTAATCAATCACATTAAAGCAACTTTGTCGACAGATGTATAAAAGCAGTTACATAAGTCGATCCTTCGATAATTATAGCCAACTAAAGTTGCACGAGTCGACACTTAAATGTCGCAACACTCTTCTAATTTTAGGAGAAATGTTGATCCTTATCAGTTAAACGGAAATAGCATAAAATTTTATAGCGAAGTATTTTCCCCTGTTACTGCAATGGATATTATAGTTACTTAGTATTAACGCATAGTTTATACATCCAACAACAAACGAACCATACAAAAAAGTTTACTTGGTAGGTCCAGCATTCTCAAAGAATGTTTCTTGTAATTGCCTTTATCCACATTTGCCGTCGCACCTTAAATAATTCATTCAACTGTTCTTTATGTTTGTAATTTAATTGTACACAACTTTTGTTTAAACTATTTATTGATCGAATAGATATCTCCAAGAATATTAATTCCACAGTCGAGACGTACTGTCTATACGATCTTCGCTTCGGCACATCTAGGGGAGAGTGGGTAAAAATGAGACGTTTTTTTGTTTTCATATAATTTAAATTTCTATTTGCAAAACGAAGGGTTTCGCGATATCAATGTGTTGCTATGGGTGTTAAGTGTCAGATAGCCATTTCAGTGGCAGTACTTTTTACTTCGGAGAAAATCACCCTGAAATTTAGGAAAGCATTTCTCATTGTTACCCAAAGGTGGGTAACAATAAGATGGAAGGTGGGTAACAAGAAACATTAATAATATTTAGAATTGGCAAACTTTATTTGCTACAAAAAACATGTTCTTAGCATCTTATTTAGTATCAATTAAGAGTAAAATTAACGAATGTCAATTAAGGCAAAATTAATTTCAAAAGAAAAATAAGAATTTTGACTCTTCGTCTGACCATAGTTTCTTGGTGAAGGCAAAATCATCCCTATGTCATTTTTAGAAATGTGAGATGTATCAGGAATTGCTGGAAAATAAAATTTATTTTGAACTTTTTAACTTCTTAAAAAGGAAATAAAAAATTCATCTGTTTTCTCTGTAGTGGACAACAGTTTTCCTACATAGTAAATAATTTTAGATTTATGATGTTCTGTTTTAAATTCTATGAGAACATAATCTCCTACATCGGGATTATTTTCTAACTCCTTAAAATTCATTGGGTCTGCTTCCATCTCAATTACGTACTCCGACGAAGCATCTGATTGCCATTCTTCGTCTTCATCGTCGCTGTCATAAATTTTTGGTTTTACCATGTTCTTTTTTTGTTGATGTGGTTTGTTACTATTACTATGTCTTTCTCTCAACTCGGCTTTATCGGGTGAGTCCGTCGGTATCATGTTCCTTCCCTTTTTTTTCTCCTTGCCGATTTTCTTTTCTTGCTCCAGCCTTAGGAAAACCACGGAAGTTGTGAGGCGAGATAAATTGACTAGATCGGGTTGCATTTTCTCAGCTTCCTTGTTCACGTGGTGCATTTGAGTACTTTTACATCAAGAATAGGTCTATCAGTTACAGAACTTGATAAACAATCTACTTCCGTAAATATGAACCTATCAAAGGAAAAATTCCACATTTTCTGAATGCTGTGGTAATATAGACTTTTTAAATGCATATCCCACATAAGCAGCCACTTCATATATTGAAGCATTATAAGCTAAACTTACGGCGTTTTCTTTTGCGAGATTTAGCACATGCATTGATAAGTGACTCTCATGATTATCATAGAGAAATAATGTAGGATTGTCCTTGGAGCTGCAAGTATGAAGGATAAAATACTCCATTACTTTAACAAATAAAGTTGAATTTATCCATCCAGATGCTGCTGCGAGACCTAGAGTTCCAGTTGGTGCTCCAGAAATCATGTGCTCTTTAAAGTATACGCGTGGAAACACGATAGCAGGTGGTAGAATTTACTGAAGCATTCATAATAACACAAGTTGTTAGCAAGACCCCTTTTTCACCATTGGTGACCTTATTGACTTGTTTTGTTACTTTTTCTGCCAAAACTTTTGCTGATTTCTGAACAGTCACAATCGCAGTCTCCAAATTATATTTTCTAGTTCCATCGGCAAATTTTTCCTGGCGACTTATTACTTTATGTAAATTATCAAAAAATTTGGTATATTCCTCAAGATTATAATTTTGTATACAGTTTGTTACCAAGGGATGATGACATCATTGTTAGCGACGTTTGCCTTGCGTAGCTTTATCAGGCTCAAACAGATAAAAGTTGGTAGTTAATCCGTGTGGACGTTCCATCAATTGATGATAGACCCCACTATCTGCTATGCATGATATTCTGATACTATTCTCACTTTTGTTTGTTCCTCCACCTAGAAGGGCTCGACAAACTGTATACATCAAAAAATTTGTTGACATTGTGTTGATTGAAGGACGTAGCCCTTGCCAAACTACACCCTTCTACACTTCTTAATGAAATAGTAGCAGGAATTTTTTATTGATTTATTGTTACCATCTCGTATGCCAGTTTTCGGAAGTCAGTTAGAGGCAGACCATAAAACATTCGAGAACATTTGATCAAATAATTTGCAAAACTTGTCTCTTGCTCTTCAGAAAAAATTTTATTATCGGCATAATTAGGCGTATATCTGATTAAATTATTGCAATTTTTTTTGGTTTTCTTTATATACCTGAAAGAAAAAAGAATACCAGGTTATAAAACTTTTTTGATGACAATATTGGTAGCAACATCCTACCTTGCCAAACTTAAAAAAACTCAATCCTTCTTCTTTTGCTGCAGATCTTATACTGCGACCATTTTACATCTCTCCTCATTACATCCTCCGAAATGGTTCCTCTATTGGTTTTCCTTGGAGGGTTTCTAGGTATTTTTGGGCCTTCTGTAAAATATAATAAATAATTAAAAGTAAATATTGCATAAGGAAGTGTCTCATTGTTACCCATTTGAGGTCAAGAGAAAAATATTATAAAATAAACAAACTTCAATTTTTTCAAAGTCTTCAAATTTCATCAAACACTTCTTGAAACTCTCTACGACACTCCTATGTCACCTAGTAAACTGTAAATATTACGCAAAATGCGATCACTTCTTTGCTACTGGCAAATTAAATGCTAAACTAAACTAAAATTGAAGTTTAAATTCTGGCAAGGAGTACTGTTATAATGATTATCAATATGTACGTGTGGTGCCAACTGTTAAATATAAAAATCAACTATAATATGGGGTATGTCTCATTGTTACTCATGTCTCATTGTAACCCACTCTCCTCTACACACAATAGTAATGTTTACCAAAAATAAAAAACCGTTGAAATTTTGTGATGCATAAATTTTAAAGAACATGCAATTATTTGTTACGAAACACTCTCATTGGCTTAACGTCACAACCTTTATCCTGAATATAGCGTGAGGTTCTGTATTGCAATTTTATTTTATAACGAGAGTTCAAATAAAAAACTGGGCTAGGTAGGTCTGGGAATTTTCTTTGACATTTGGTAACAGAGTAGGTAGTAAACTGATACAAAATTTGGATTAAAATTTGATGTATCTAAGAAAGTAGGTATTCATTGCTCAATTTTTAGGTTGTCACGTTGTAAAACATGTTCTAATACATCCACCCGTTATTTTGCTGTACACTGTATTCTATGTGTGATGCAAAATTCTAAGACCAAAAAACAATACAAAATTAAATCACTTCAATTCCACGGTCTGCCCCGCCCAGTTTTTTATATGATTATATGTTTAAACTTGTTTTCTTCAAACGTATATCGGTTGCGATGTTTGAATTCTGTTGGGGGGGACAAATTTTTGACTTGTTCGAGGTTATTTTGTATGTGTTCCAAAGGTGTAAGACCAAAAAACAATACAAAATAGCTATTTACGTAATCAGTGACGAAACGCAGGTTTTTTTGTAGGTAATTAATGTGCGATAGTTGCGGGACATGAATAGCGAGATCCCGCAATATCACATGAGTTACAAAAAAGCTTATATCGTTAGTTGTTATATCTGACAAGGTGAAATAAAACTGTCAAAATAACGAATGACAGTCTAAAAATATTGAGAAATCTTCCATTTTTTTTGGGGCGAAACCTCGAGGCAGTTTTATTTTACATCCACTCCAAGAAGATCTCTACAAAAGGAAAAACTTACAAACCCATTTTTAACGATCTGACAAGTAAAATCTATTTATCTCTGAAATGGGAGTAAGTAGGTATAGGGATATGTTAAAGAGCATACATTATTTTTTATCCTACAATTCAAAAATAGAAAAAAATCAGGGCAATCCACAAAAAATAACACAACTTTGATATGGTAGGTACGTGTTTCTGGAGCATACTGCACAATTCACAATATTCTTAAAATGCGGTCCCTAATAATCCCGATATATGTATGCCTTAATATTTGTCGTTTTAATGCTACAAAATAATTCGTTGGTAGTGTCTCACCCTGTATATATTCACAGTCCCACATGAAAATACCTATTATAGAACGTCAATTAAGTTCTAAAAGTTCAAATTTAGTGCTACAACCTTTTGGTACAAATGCAGTAAGACTTTTCCAAAAAAAATACTTATTAAAAAATATTAATTTAAAATTTTCTTTTTTTTTTTTTATTATTTTCGCGTTTTCCTGGTTTTTTAAATTTTTTTTTTTTTTTTTTTTTTTTTTTTTTTTTTTTTTTTTTTTTTTTTTTTTTTTTTTTTTTTTTTTTTAATTTTTTTTTTTTTTTTTTTTTTTTTTTTTTCTGATTATAAAAATTTAGTGCTAATTAGAGCGTCCAAGATTTTAACTCGTGACGTCATGCGCTATATTTTTGGTTTGAACGTTAAACGTCCGATTTGACAAGTGACAACTGACAACGAATAAAGCAGGAACTGGAATATAACCTCAAACTACTGTCAAATTTGACATTACACGTAAGAAATGTCGTTATCCCTGCAGTGTCACTGCGCATAACTTCTATCTATTTTTATTGAAAAGGTCAATAACAAAAATATTAAAAGTAATTAGTTAAATTCATATTATGTCCATGTATTTAAAAAAAAAAATAACAACGTATTTGCTTCGGGCAGATTTTAATATGACGGCATTTTTTTGCTCAATTGTATTTGCATTTAATTAGCATCTAATTAGCCCTTAATTCTTGCGTATACAATTTTTTAAAGATCCCTTACTTGATCACAAGTCAGAATCGCCACATGTTTCTCTAAAAAAATGTTTGACTATAGGATACTTAATTAGCATCCAATTAACCGCATCAAGCGCAATTAGTTTTCTAAAATGACGTTTCCTTCTTAGTTTCTAGGCGTAGCGGTTGCGGCTTGATCTCAAACTGAAAGCAATTTTTCAGACTTATTTTGCTGAGATTTACTCTAAATTAGTTTAAGAAATAAGCACAATAAAATTAGGTTAGGTGCATTCAGCCGCTTTGATTAGGAAAACAAAAGAAGAATAGCATGCTACAAAGTACTAATGGGTTAATGGGGTTCATAACCGCACGCTATTTCGCGTCAGTATCATAAAGTAATAGTTAGTCACGTAGTAGTTATTGTAGCATCGAAATAGAAAAAAATTAAATGTTTGTAGAAGAGTAGTTCAGTATTTTGTCATGTGGGCGAACTGAAAATCTAAACGCGTACATAAATATCTATAAATTCATCTCAAATATGGCCACTAAGACGTCGAAAACAAACGCAAAGTTGAGAAAAAATGTAAGATTACAAATGTTATCCCAATAAGTATACATTCGCGACACTTAGTGTCGCTCGTGCTAACGTAACACGCCCGAAAAGTAATCTGCACTAAAGTCGATAGCTGTTCATATTGTACAATAGTGAACTTACACCTACTTATACTCGGATTTTCTCAATCCTGAAAAGTCCCAAAAAGGGGAAACATCTGTGCTATTGTACAATATGTTGCGAACTCAAGATTGTTTTATCCATTCTTAGTTGACGATAGATAAATCGACTTATGCCACCTTCTGGAATGATGATTTTGCTTTTCATGGAAACTTCAAAAGCAACAAATTTTATCTTGCACCAAAGCTTATACTGGCGCAAAAAATTGAGTTACAGATTTATTTTTACTTTTGTCACTAGCCAATCAAAACTATTAAAAAGAAATATGACGTAAGTCGTACGAAGATTTAGATTTAGAAAAAAATTAAAATCTGACAGATAATGCGTATCGTATGAATTACTATTTTTTTGGTTAGTTTTATGCTTAATAGAATCACAAATTAATACCAAACTCAAAAAATCCCATATGATTCCGAATTTACTAGTCACCTCCTTTGCGAAAAAATTCGAAGTTACAAATTGGATCTTTGTTTTTTTTAACCACTACAAAATATAACCTGTCCACTTTTTATTATTCACTGTAAAAGTTTCTGAAGTCAATTATTTTTAATGTTTATTCATAATGTGCGACTTTGATATTTTAAATCAAAATCGTAGATGGCCACGAAATAATTAAATAGAAATTTCATCTGCTTTCCAAAAATACTGTATAGTTCCTAATCTTTTGAACACCTGTTACTTTTCTTATAAATATTATTATATCTAGAGTTTTGGTCAGATACGCGATGAATGTGAATAATATCTACTAAACAATTGCCCCGACATATGGATGGCTCTATCGTCCGTTTAACCCAAGTTATTTAGTGGCCTAGTGACTGTTGTTGATATTGCGTAGTAATTGACTAGGAATTTGTGTTTCGAGCTTACTGTGATTTCTGTGACTATACATGTCAGTTACACAAATAATAAAACGAACGGGTTAAATCGACGGTAGAGCCATCTACATGTCGAGGAAATGTTTTAGTACATTTTATTGATATGCGTTGAGCATTTTCTAAAATTTTTTCAATCAACATTGGTTAGAAATATTATAAGGTTTTGAGTAGAAATGTTAATCGCTTATTAAAATGACCCAATCAGAAGTTTCGGTGTTTTAAAAAAGCTGACCTCATGTTTATAAAATTTCCAAAATACAAAAGTTCACTTTTGAAGTCTGGAAACATCTGAGGTTTTTGTGTAAATAAAGTTAGTCTCTAATTTTTAAATTTAAATAATTAGTTAGATGTTCCAGGTTGTTCTATATTTTTCCAAAGTTATCAAATCCAAACAAAAAGCACAGTTTAGGCGTCCCCTATTTAAAAAAAACATTTTTTATTGTTCTGGATTGTTCTAGGTGTTCTAAGCATCGTTGGAAATTATCAATTCTTTAAAGTAGGTGAATACATCAATAAGTACTGAAATCAGTGGACTTAATGGCACGAGGATCATTCAAAAAGTAAAAAAAAACAATCATTTTTTGTGTGAAAGTACAATTATCATCTTTAGTAGGAAAGGTTAGTTTCTCTTTTAAATGTTTGCACCATAATTGATGAAAATCTGTATTGTCGACGTATGTCATTTAAATTATTTTATTAATCCTAATTTTTATTTCATTCTTATGTCGTAGAAACATAGTATCTAGTAATAGTATTCTTCGAGAGATTAATCACTCGCTATCGCTCTTAGCAAATTTAACCCTCAAGAAAAAAAGTTTTAGAAAAGTATACTATTTTGTACTTATACATATGAACGGAAGTTTTTTATAGTGGTTGTTATAGTGTGAGTCAAGAGATTGATCACTCGCTATCTTCCGTGAGTAAATTTCTTCTTCGCCAAAAAAAACGGAGCTTTCATCTCTTACCGTAAAATATATTATTTTCTACTTAGACCTATAAACGTAGGTTTTTTGTAATAATTGTTATAGCATGAAAGTTCCATTTTCATTTCTAGTAATGAAAGTAACTTTGAAATTGTTGCAAACTATTATTTGAACTATTTTTTTCTAAAACACAATATCTTTTTCTAGCAAAATTTAAATTTTGATTTCCCAATTTAAAACTTTTAAAGAGAGAGCGAGCGCGCGGCGAACTTGAACAAGGTATCTGGAATCTGGAGCCGTCTTAAAGGTTAAGTTATTCGTTGTTAAAACAGTCATATTCATCATGTGATTTTTTATACTTCTTTAATTGTTTATTAATTAAAACGATGCATTCTTTAGAGACAAAATTGTTCGTTGACGTTTCAGTAACGTAAATTTATTGACATATTGTGACGTTTAAATGTAGATTTCATACGAAAGCATTTTTTTTATTGTATGATTTTGCAGCTGTCAAAAGTAATTCTACGTTTAGTAATTCAATTATTGTCGAGCATTTTCGTTCATTCTTTGACGTCGCAATTTCATCCTTACCGATTTGTTATTTTGTTTTCAAATTTAATTTTTTTATGAATACAATCGTAAATCTTACCACTAGTGTATTAAGTTCATATTTTTAATTATTGCTATCGTGATTTGTTCACTTTCGACATTCTTTATGGTGTCACAGGCTTTATTATCTTTAAAACTTTGTTTATTCAGCTGGTTCGCAAGAATCTTCGTACGACTTACGTCATATTTCTTTTTAATAGTTTTGATTGGCTAGTGACAAAAGTAAAAATAAATCTATAACTCAATTTTGCGCCAGTATAAGCTTTGGTGCAAGATAAAAGGTGGCATAAGTCGATTTATCTATCGTCAACTAAGAATGGATAAAACAATCTTGAGTTCGCAACATATTGTACAATAGCACAGATGTTTCGCCTTTTTGGGACTTTTCAGGATTGAGAAAATCCGAGTATAAGTAGGTGTAAGTTCACTATTGTACAATATGAACAGCTATCGACTTTAGTGCAGATTACTTTTCGGGCGTGTTACGTTAGCACGAGCGACACTAAGTGTCGCGAATGTATACTTATTGGGATAACATTTGTAATCTTACTATTTTTCTCAACTTTGCGTTTGTTTTCGGCGTCTTAGTGGCCATATTTGAGATGAATTTATAGATATTTATGTACGCGTTTAGATTTTCAGTTCGTCCACATGACAAAATACTGAACTACTCTTCTACAAACATTTAATTTTTTTTCTATTTCGATGCTACAATAACTACTACGTGACTAACTATTACTTTATGATACTGACGCGAAATAGCGTGCGGTTATGAACCCCATTAACCCATTAGTACTTTGTAGCATGCTATTCTTCTTTTGTTTTCCAATCAAAGCGGCTGAATGCACCTAACCTAATTTTATTGTGCTTATTTCTTAAACTAATTTAGAGTAAATCTCAGCAAAATAAGTCTGAAAAATTGCTTTCAGTTTGAGATCAAGCCGCAACCGCTACGCCTAGAAACTAAGAAGGAAACGTCATTTTAGAAAACCAATTGCGCTTGATGCGGTTAATTGGATGCTAATTAAGTATCCTATAGTCAAACATTTTTTAGAGAAACATGGCGATTCTGACTTGTTATCAAGTAAGGGATCTTTAAAAATTGTATACGCAAGAATTAAGGGCTAATTAGATGCTAATTAAATGCAAATACAATTGAGCAAAAAAAATGCCGTCATATTAAAATCTGCCCGAAGCAAATACGTTAAGTTATTTTTTTTTAAATACATGGACATAATATGAATTTAACTAATTACTTTTAATATTTTTGTTATTGACCTTTTCAATAAAAATAGATACAAGTAATGCGCAGTGACACTGCAGGGATAACGACATTTCTTACGTGTAATGTCAAATTTGACAGTAGTTTGAGGTTATATTCCAGTTCCTGCTTTATTCGTTGTCAGTTGTCACTTGTCAAATCGGACGTTTAACGTTCAAACCAAAAATATAGCGCATGACGTCACGAGTTAAAATCTTGGACGCTCTAATTAGCACTAAATTTTTATAATCAGTTTTTAAATTAATATTTTTTTTTTTTTTTTTTTTATAAGTTTTTTGGAAAAGTCTTACTGCATTTGTACCAAAAGGTTGTAGCACTAAATTTGAACTTTTAGAACTTAATTGACGTTCTATAATAGGTATTTTCATGTGGACTGTGAATATATACAGGGTGAGACACTACCAACGAATTATTTTGTAGCATTAAATCGACAAATATTAAGGCATACATATATCGGGATTATTAGGGACCGCATTTTAAGAATATTGTGAATTGTGCGGTATGCTCCAGAAACACGTACCTACCATATCAAAGTTGGGTTATTTTTAATGGATTGCCCTGATTTTTTTCTATTTTTGAATTGTAGGATAAAAAATAATGTACGCTCTTTAACATATCCCTATACCTACTTACTCCCGTTTCAGAGATAAATAGATTTTACTTGTCAGATCGTTAAAAATTGGTTTTGTAAGTTTTTCCTTTTGTAGAAATCTTCTTGGAGTGGATGTAAAATAAAACTGCCTCGAGGTTTCGCCCCAAAAAAAATGGAAGATTTCTCAATATTTTTCTCAAAAAGTGGACAGGTTATATTTTGCAGTGGTTAAAAAAATCAAAGATCCAATTTGTAACTTCCAATTTTTTCGCAAAGGAGGTGACTAGGTAAATTCCGAATCATATGGGATTTTTTGAGTTTGGTATTAATTTGTGATTCTATTAAGCATAAAACTAACCAAAAAAATAGTAATTCATACGATACGCATTATCTGTCAGATTTTAATTTTTTTCTAAAAAATTGTGTTATTTCTAAAAATAGCCAACAATGTTTTTCTAAATGCAAATGCTTTGAGCTCATTTGCAAAATTTCTGCTGCATGAGGTAAAGTTTTTGCATATTTTTGAAAATTGCAACACTGTTGCAAAATAAAATTTCATTAAAACTTGTATATTTTATTCCTGTCACATTTCTTTTTAATTATATTCATTTTCAATGAGCTTTTTTTTACAAAATTCAAAACGATGCTAAAAAATATTTGATCACAAGTATTTGATTTGTAGTTTTTGCATCACATGCACATTATTTCAAAGAAAATGTGTCTGGAATCTCAGGTTCAATTAATTTTATTTTGCAACAGTGTTGCAATTTACAAAAAAAAGGTGAAAAAATCTAAATTATCCTACGAAACTGAAATTTTTCGTCTGGTTTAAAATTGCACGCAGAAAAACTTTTCCGAATAACTTTTTTCGGTATTTTAAGAAATAATCCAAGTTTTGTCAAGATCAGTTTTTCGTTTTCGGACCACATCAAAGCTTTGTTTGTCTAATTTTTGTTTTTATCATTAAGTTTCTAGTATAGTGCTTTGGAATTCTTATCACCGAGCGATTAGTCAGTTATTTACTTCTTGATTAAGCCCAACTGCGAAATTGCTTACATTTTAAGCATATTATAAGCATTTTAACACTGTTATTGACTTTTAATTTATTGTGTAAACAATATAAATCTTCATCATTTTATGTACCATATGCCTCAGATTTTGAGGAACTAGTTGTTGAGTTGTTATTTCACATATTTTATATAAAAAAAATCAGTTTTTAATTGGAAGAGAATAAGTACAGTAATTATTAAATATTTGAGTTTTCTTCTAAAAATTTATTAGATTTATCAGATTTATTTATTTAACTGGATTACCTCGGCATTTTGCGTCGGTAGAAAAGTGACTCATATCATCTTTATTTGTGGCTCGATAATTTTATGATAGCGCATACCGCTAGGTCAGGCATTGTGTACGATAAATGTAAATAGAATACGAAATATACAATAGATAAGATAAAAATGTTGGGTTTGTTTTATCAACATGTATGTACACCATAATTTTGAGTTCTTGTAATTAACTGACAAGACCTTTTTTTTTGTTCTAGGATGGATTGGCGCCAGGCATATAGTTACCTTCATGCTTTTTTTGGGAATGGCTAATGCGTACGTTATGCGAACAAACATGTCCGTGGCTATAGTGGCTATGGTGAATCACTCAGCGATTAAGCCAGAACACGTCGAGTACGATGACGAATGTCCCGCATCAGGGAACGAGGTAAGTCCGGGTCTTTGTGAAGCTTCTAGGTGGAGGTAGGGTTGAAAATAACGGCCGACGTTTCGCCCACAACTGCGAGGGCTTTTACGAGGCCTCGATAAAGCCCTCGCAGTTGTGGGCGAAACGTCGGCCTTTTATGTAACCTAAGACCGTTATTTTCAACCATACCTCCACCTAGAAGGTTAAGAACTTTAACTTTAAAATTAGAAACTTAATTGGTGGAAAAAAATACACTCAACTGATAATGATTATTTATTATATTTTACCCTTTAGACGGAATCGAAAACTGAAGACGGCGAATTCGCTTGGGAGATGGATACTCAAAGTATTATCTTAAGTTCATTCTTCTACGGCTACGTAATTACTCAAATCCCGTTTGGAATTCTTTCGAAACGCTACGGCTCTACTTGGTTTTTGGGAGTAGGGATGCTGATTAACTCAGTATTCGCATTCTTGGTGCCCGTTTCGGCATCGTGGGGATCCGGATGGCTGATGGCTTGCCGTTTCATCCAAGGTCTCGGAGAGGTAAGTACTGTTGCAAAACGTACAAAATTGAAAAGTGCATTTTTTTAATGTTCTAAAAAATGTGTACTTTTCACTTTCGTACCTTTCTTATGATTCAAACAAGAATTTCTGGCCAGGGCCCTATTGTACCATGCACGCATGCGTTGCTGGCTAAATGGATTCCTCCTAACGAAAGAAGTCGCATGGGCGCATTCGTATACGCAGGTATAAGAACTTTTTTATTTTCCTCTCTGTTTAGAGTCCCGTTTTCTTGTTTCACCAGACTTAGATTGTTGTGGTTATCTGTATTGATTCCGAGCAAAGGCCGTCGATTTACCCGCTACGTTTTCATTTGTGGCAAATAGATTTAACTAACGACAGCCTTTGTATATTCTCTTCTGATCCTTCTCTAAGTTTTTGAGTTTCGATAATCGCCGGCCTTCGTTCACAAAAAACAACCGCATGGAAAATTGCATTAACCGGGAATTTCGTTCCAGGGGCTCAATTTGGAACCGTAATATCGTTGCCTTTGAGCGGTTTGTTGGCAGATTCGCCGATTCGATGGCCATCTGTATTTTACGTTTTTGGAGCTATAGGAACGGCATGGTCGATAGCGTTTCTGATCTTCGTTTTTGAAGATCCAGAAAAGCACCCTAGAATTAAGGAAGAAGAAAAGCATTACATAAAAAAATCATTGTGGGGAAGTGCGAATGCAACGGTACTATAACGCATATCTTTATCATAGACATGACTCTAATCACGTGTGCTTGCAGTCTCCGCCGATACCGTGGCTAAAAATTGTAACTTCTTTACCGTTTTGGGCTATATTAATTGCGCACATGGGTCACAACTACGGATACGAAACTCTGATGACGGAATTACCTTCGTATATGAAACAAGTGCTTCGGTACGAATTAAAGACCGTAAGTCGACTTATGTATTGGGAGCTTATATAATAAAAATCTCTTACAGAACGCATATTTATCTGCTTTGCCATATCTTGCCATGTGGTTATTTTCAATGGCTATAAGTCACGTTGCAGATTGGATGTTAACTAGTGGCCGGTTGACGCACACTACAGTACGAAAACTAATCAACGGTATTGGACAATACGGTCCTGGAATAGCGTTGATAGCGGCTGCATTTACGGGTTGCCACCGGGAGTTAACAGTGGCATTGTTAACAATCGGTGTGGGTCTCAACGGTGGTATTTATTCAGGTTTTAAAGTAAATCACTTGGATATTTCGCCACGATTTGCCGGTATTCTCATGTCGTTTACCAATTGTTTAGCGAACTTGGCAGGTCTATTGGCACCTTTGTATGCAGGATTCATGACTAAAGGACAGGTAAAAAATCATCGCTAGTGTAATACTTATTATTTTGACCAAAAATTTTTATTAGCCTACTCTAAAACAATGGGGCAAGGTCTTTATTACCGCTGGAGGTGTATACGTAGGCGTCGCCACCATATTCGTCATTTTTGCATCCGGACAAAGGCAGCCTTGGGATAATCCTGAGAATGACGAAGTTCCCAAGCGTTCCACCGAAAACAGTATTAATCAGACGTCCGTCGAAGTAACGCAGACGTAGTAATAGTATTTGTTTTTTTTAGTTTTTAGTTTAAACCTTAAGTACAACGTTATATTTATTTTTTAAAGTAATGAAAAATAATTAAAATTCCGATATTATATTTATAGTTACGATTGAAATTTATTTTAACAAATTGTTTATAATGGAATGTGTGCTTTTGAAACATACAAATAGAGTAATACCAGATAGGACAATGAAGATACGCAAAGCATATGAATAAAATGTACCAAAAATTTGTACCCATATGTAAATGGTTTATCGTCGATTTAACCCTGTTTTTTAAATTATTTGTGCAACTGACGCACTTATTCAGAAATCACAGTAACTTTGAAACACAAACTCAGATTCAATTACAACACAAATTTTCGATCTTTCATGAATGACATCCATAAAATAGTGAGATTTAAGATTTCCGCACAAATTTGACACGGCAACGTAACTAAGAGACTTAATTCTTTTATGACGTAACTACTCTACGAGATTGCTGCTTCAACTAGGGGAAGATTACAGCATTATAAACATGCAGCGGTGTCTCAAGAGCGACAAAAATATGATCTTACAGCCGTTTAACTCGGTTTAAAACATAAAGTCGGACTAGTCGTAGCGTAAGAATTATTAGGTACAATTTTCTTTTTCTTCTTTTTTTGACACAAATTTCAGTATTAAAACGTGATCGAGCGAAGGTTTTGGACAAATCGGCACGACTGCTTAACTTTGTCTTAATGATTACGCGTTGTTAAAATAGTTAGGCATATTTATCGAATTATTTTTTTGTTCACTCTTTTATCAAAAATTTTTAAATTGCGCCGCACATTCTCTACTCCCTTAAATGTTTATTTTTTATATCTTAACGCACACTTTTTATAAGTTTTTACACATTTGTTAGTGTCAGGACCATGGGAGTCCTGCGCGAAACGAAATTAAATAAATTATAAAATAGCGCAATGTGTCCAAAAAGCGAATTAGATGCGATATGTTCAAATTGACGTTATTACAGTTTGTTATTGTCGAAAATTTATTAATTTGTAGTGTTTCGAAGCACTACCCGAATGCTACTGTCGGTGAGGGGTTGTGAGCGATGTAATAATATAAAACGAATGGGCGCCACCTCATGGGTTAGTTTTACCTTCAGTTATTGAATGGTTGGTTCCTCCGGTAGAAATTCTAAAAGGGATATCATAATGGCGCTTGTATAGATAAGGAAAATTCGTTTCACTTACACCATTCGACAGTGTGCATAATACAGATGTACTTATTACAGCTTTTAAATAATAAATGGAACTCGTCACCCTACAAATAATTAAGTAATTCAAAAATTTTACTTAACAAACAAAAGTATTTCACCTGTAGCAATAACGAGAAAGCACTCGGCATGTACGCCAAAGCCAACGATTGAGAAATAAAGAAACAGACGTTCTAAAGAACGGATTCTATGCAAGAAGGAAGTCGATTTCCTTGCTATCTATCGAAATAAAAGAAGCGGATGTTTTAAAGAACAAATTCTACGCAATCTATCTATCGAATTTCACCAACATTTGGTTGTCTAATCACCAGGTATCAAATAACACGTTAGTCAATTCATCGATAGAAAAACCCGTTATAGATACTAATAATAATTGTTAAACATCATTTGAAAAGTCCTTTGTTGACTATGTCTTAAATCTAGACTAAAACTACTGAATCAAGTAAGGTTGAAAAAAAATTATGTATAAATGTAGTTCGTGTAAATCGTAAACCTTCTAACCGACTAAACATAATATAGAATATTGTTGCTGTCCGGAAAAACCGCCTAAATGCGGAAAGTTAAACTTTCCAAAAGGGAATAAAACCGCTGAATGAGCCACATTTCAATGGGAGTCATTTTCATCAAACGTTAATATTTTTCTGACTATAATAGTACTTTATATCGGATAGCAAAAAAATGAAATAGAAGGTTTTATCTTGTATCACATGTTGTGCACACATGCAAGGTGTAAACTATGAAAACGTTACTATCTAATAATCTAATTATTGATCAAATAATACATAACGACAACACATTCCTCATAGATGTTTAAAGGATTTGAATAAAATGCACCAAAACCATTTGTGCGTAGCTAGTTACAAGAGTACTTTACTGTTGTCCAAAAAACGTTTTTTCAAGAGACGACCAAACATACAGGGGACACACTGTATATAACCGTTTTAATGAACTATATTACGCATTGAGAGGGTTTTTCGATTATTAATACACAACTAGGATTACATCACATACAGGTAATCGTTAAGGAAATAAAAATAGTAAACCTGTTGGAGACTATATGCATTAAAATTATTTAAAAACGAAAATACTATATGTTTCACCTTCCGATTTGGAAATAAAATGTATCAAAATTGACAATTTACATGTGAACGTAGAAAAGTATAGTATATAATTCGAGCTGCTAACATTTTTATGTTCATTAATATAAAATAGTTTTTCAAAATTTGTCATCATGCCTATATGTAAAGTGTACTTTTACTATAGGCACCTACCCCGGCAAGTAATATTTCAACACCTGTGATAGGTGCCAAATGATCTAACTGGTTTAATAGAATAATATTTATTTTAAATTTGGTTTCACTTTGATAGGTACATTTAAAAGTGTTGATTTTATTACATTAATTTCACATGATTACATATAATTTTTATGTTAAGTGTGAAGAAATTGAATTGAAAGCAATAATTGTGTTAAAGGTAAAGTGCTGCGTTTACAAATACCTTGACTGGTTATGTAGTAGTGCCCCGTGCGATATACAATTAAGCTACAAGTGTTTGAAATAAATAACCCTATTAATAATAATTGAATCCGCTTAATATGAATAAAGAAAAAGTTTGAATTGGTACAATTTAAAGAAAACAAATCTTGTTCAAGGATCCCTGAGTTCACAAACGCCAAACACAATGCTTATAACTTGTCTACTAAAAAAGTAATTAGAAATTGTAATAACTTCCCACACATGCACAAAAGACTCTTTGTGATTTAAAGACGGTCTCACCGTACAATCAAATAATAAAATGTTTAAATTAAAACTAAGTATGCTGAGCGATAAGAGGTATTGACGGCCTCCTTAAAACTGCGACCCAAGTGAGCGTTGATAAAGGGCGCACCAGGTTAAAGGTCCAAGTGATATACACCGCAACCAAAATTTTAGTTTGAAGTCGAAGCAGTCAGATGTTGACGTAAAATTATCCTATCTTTAATATCGTTTGTCACCTCAGGAGGACATACCTACGATTAATTAATTAAAACATTTTAGAGGTTTGTTTAGAAGAACAAATGTAATTACCTGTGGACACCAAACACGTGTGATGAGTACGTTGGCTCATTGCGGCCTATATTCTTCGCTAATATTTACGATCATGAAGTCTAACACTCAAAATCAGACTACTTTAACCAAGTTTAGAGTTCCCACGAACTACTTTAACAAGGTATAGAGTCTCCAACATAACAGACTACTTTAACCATGCGTAGAGTTCCGAAGAACCACTTTAACAAGATTTAGAGTTCTAACATAACAGACTACTTTAACTATGTGTAGAGTTCCAAAGAACTACTTTAACAAGGTGTAGAGTCTCTAGCTTTTAAAATTAAAAATAAAATAAAGGCATACCTTAGAATCAGATTCCGAGGTCAAAATCAGACTGCTTTAACCGAGTTTAGAGTTCCCACGAACTACTTTAACGAGGTATAGAGTCTCCAACATAACAGACTACTTTAACCATGTGTAGAGTTCCGAAGAACCACTTTAACAAGATGTAGAGTTCTAACATAACAGACTTCTTTAACTATGTGTAGAGTTCCAAAGAACTACTTTAACAAGGTGTAGAGTCTCCAGCTTTTAAAATTAAAAATAAAATAAAGGCATACCTTAGAATCAGATTCCGCGGTCATAAAACTATCTAAAACTTTCTACGATTTTACAAGGACGAACCCAGCCAGACTCTACTTTCTTTGGTGGTATAGTTCCATTATCTGCAATATGCGGGGTGGTATCCCAACCAAATAAATCATGTCTGAAACCCAATATCCAATATCTTCTGTTTTTTTTTCGACGTTAAAGAGTAAGCGTCAACGGCTACAACAATGTAGTAGACCCTTCTTCAGTACTGGGAAGAGATTCCAGACAATCAATATGAATTGTATGAAATAGAAGTGGCAATTTGGAATTGAGGGAGTACTATATGGTCATCATCTTGAGTATGTTTGCTGGTGAGGCAGGTCACGCAGGATTCAAATATATATATATATATATATATTTACATATTGGCGCATACGGGGAAATCAAAATGTGCGCTTAAGCTAAAGGTGGTCTTATCCATATATTCTTTTAAGAGGGCGTAGTGTGCACGTTTTGGTACAAAGCATTGTATTACTTTTTCAGAATTAACTATGCTAATTGGATGTTGTCAAGCTCGTTTTTTTGTAATTTAGTTTTGATTTCATTTGTTTCATCATCGTTAGCCTATTGAATAATTAACCACCTTTCTGGTATTCGGCTAGCATCTTCGTCTGAGTTATCTTGCAGAGAAGTGATATGAGCGGACATGGAATAAGTACGATCAGGCGGGTTGCGACTTAAGTAGTGTACATAGACAAGAGATTTTCCCGCGCGGTGTTCAAAATCTTGCAAATATACCCACCAATGACTAATACGTGGGATCAAGTCCTGTTTGAACTGAGAGCTTTTTAGAGAATTACAATCTGTTACTAACTTAAATTTTACTCTTACAAGGTAATGGCGAAAGTGCTTTAACGACGGCTAAAGTTTCAAGTTCGTATGAATGATATTTTGTTTCGGCAGGTAACGTAGCTTTACTAAAAAATCCGACAACTCGCTTTAAGCCATCATGAATTTAAATTAGGATAGCGCCAAGACTTTTAATACTAGTGTTTGTATGCAATTCGATTGGTAGGGTTTGGTTGAACCGTTGATTGAAATATTGGTAAAGATAGTCAACCTTACGGGATTATGCGACCCCGAAATTTGTTCTAAACATCAGAGGTCGGTAGTATCGCTTTGTGCTAAGAAAATACGTCAATTGTATTACAGAACAGTATTGCGGATAAATGTGAAATAGAAAACTGTAATTTTGCTGATAGTTTATGCTAAGGCACGACATTGTTGCCAATGCATCATGCCGTTGATTGAAATATTGGTGCATTGAGTCAATGTTGACAAACAAACAAAAACATGCGTTCTACAATATACAAGAATTTATTGATTTTTGTCGACGTACTAATTAAATGTGTGTCCTTTGTTATATATTTTTTTTCTATTGTCTGTTAATTGTTCAATGTAATAATATTTATTTGTATCTTTCTTACGTAAGGTTATAACAATGGTTATACCATCATGACAAACACATATATGTACAAAGATTGTATACATACACATGTGAATAAAGTTTATTATTATGAAAAAAACCTGCAGATTTAAAAGTATTAATTTCGTAAAGAAATCGTTGAAAAACGTTCTCCCAAAAAAACAATTTCTTTAAATACTTTTGAAAATTCCATACTCATATATTTATTACATTAACATCGTTTATCCGTTGAAAATGTTTTAAAATCTATTAGGCTTACGCAAGTAAATTTCTAAATTTTGGTCATTGAAATTAAAATTTTTTAACATAGAAACGCTATCCCTTTTATGTTGGAACGAATGTTGAATTTTCTTATATTACAATCTAACGTACTCAACTGTTTGCATCTAAACAATATTATAACAAGCCTACTCATTTACTAAAGGTGTTGCTAAAAGTGTGCAATTGTAGAATTTCTGACTAAGCCGATAAGGAATGTGACTCATAAACGATAATCCGGAAGACTCCTCGTAATACATTTGTGTTTTTTATTGAAACTTTTACTGAAGAATTTCATCTTTTTAAAACAGATTATGGTTTATTGGAAAAAATTAAACTCCGTATAAAAAATGTCTCAACAGCAGTGTGAATTCATGGTTCAGAGAATGCGACACTCATAAACTGTTAATTATCGATCAGTTGGTTAAAATAAAACTATATCGAACCTTAAAGTGGGAGGCTAATAAACATATTTCTAATAGCTATAATTACAGTGATGTCACAAAACCACACCGTAAAATAAGAATATTATCTGCATAAATAAGTGTAAATGTTTGGATATGTTTTATGTATAGCATTGTATTAGGTACGTTATTATTTATGTGTAAATTGTTTGTAAATTATTACTATTATTTTAGATCAGTTGAAATTGTAATTTTGAAACAATGTTTATAATTAATGAGCTATTTTTACTTTAATTAAACTATTTTAATTCGAAACCATGATATTTTGATACAGTTTCAAAGATAAAATCTTAACTTTTATCTCTACTAACAGATAACAAAGTGTCACTTTTCGTAAATTATTTTTTTCTCCGGGAAAAAAGTGAGTACTATTTTTAACACCAAATTTCCCTCAATAATTTTCTAATTCTATTGTAATATGATTTTTCAATATTAAATCGTCATTTATTTCGTCACAGAAAAGAATAGTGTATTATACACGTATTATCCGCACCGCGTCGGGAGACAACACACCTCAAGCTAAAATCTAGTACTTTTATTTTTAGAAGTAATAGGAATAGGTTTTATTACCAAGTGAATTTAAATTTGAAGGTCTAGTGGAACCTACTTTCCCTAAAAACACGGTAACTTGTTGCCTTTTGAATTGAAAAATTTGAAAACCAATTTTTATTTAAAATCCTTTTCAACTAAACACGTAAAAACAAGTAGATACAAAAACCAATAATTTTGCGTTTCTGAACTCTAGTGGTATTTCTCCCAGTATGTTCTACTTTATTCCTAACGAAGTTATTAAATGACAAACAAATGTCAACATTATTATTTGCAAGTTAAAAAATAAAGTGCAAGCATAATTTGTAAAATAATTGTTTCTTATTTATCTAACACCGACCAAACCAAACTGTTTTAACAAATAACGCTTCGCATGTATTTTAGTAAATTATTAAAAAAAACATTGTCATTAAAATCCAAGATATGTATCATCAATGGTATTATTCAAAAATGAAAAATTCGTCACTTTTAATTACTAGTTAATACGTTTACCAAATATTTGAAAACGTTGCAACATTGTATTGACAAAAGTAAATTTTACGGATTGTATGTTGCGCCATTTTTACAACGGTGGAATAAATTGAACTATTCTATTTCAAGAATCGTACACATTATAACTTAGCGCTTCAGTACAGGTGAAAAAAGTAAACAAAAACGCAACCCAACATGCATATGTGAATTGCATCCGTGATACAAGCAAATACAAGCGGTTGACTATCTTTACCAATATTTCAATCAACGGTTGAACATTGTAAGAACGGGTTCACTAGCAAGAACATCAATCACGTAATTAAATGCATCAATGTGTTTTTGCGACCAATCCCAATCCATATCATGTTTTAAAAGTGCTAATAAATTGCGAGTCTTTGTAGAGAACTGGGGGATATATTTACGAAAATATCCCGCAAGCCCTAAAAATTGTCGAACGTTCGCAGGTGGTTGCATTGCTTTTAAAACATTGGCTTTGGATGGACTTGGTTTGACCTCGCCGTTGGATATTAGACGGCCAAGGTTTTCTATCTGTTTTTGAAGAAAACTACATTTCATAAGATTTATTGAGAAACCGTTCGCTTGAAGAGTTTCTAAAACTAACTGTAAATTTGTTAAACCTTCTGCAGTTGTGGTCGATGGAATTAAAACATCGTCCATGTAAACAAGTGCAATTCCTTGCTGTATTTCCGAATGCAACGATAAATTTTTCTCTCGCTGGTAAATCGAGGGGGCATTCGCTAGGCCAAACGGCATTCGTAAATACACATATTGGCCATCAGGTGTTACAAACGCTAGTTTTTCAATTGAATCAGGACGTACAGCTATTTGATGAAAACCAGCGGCCATGTCGAGGATTGTGAAGTAAGCACTACCATGGTACCGATTTTTCACGGTAATTTTATTTAGACCCTGAAAGTCTACGACAAGTCGAGGTTCGCCGTTTTTTTTTTCTTAACTAAGTAGACATGAACTCGCATAAGGAGATTGCGACGGTCTTATAATAGAGTTGTCGAGTAAATCTTGTATTTTAATATTTACGATTTTACGCTCATTATGTGATAGGCGATAGGGTCGATTTATTATTGTTTATTTATTCGCCTCTGGTTATGGGAGTAGGAATTGTATTTCATGCTGTCATCATGTTACGAAATTTGCACAGAACTAATTTTATTTTCTTTCTTTTTTTTGTCGCATATTCGTTACCGGACGTTGCACACCCCTCGCATGTATATGTGTTTTGCGTGACAGTAGACACATATACATGGGACCTACAGTTAACGCCGATTCCGAACGGCTTAGTTGAGAAGTTTACTAGGCAAGTATACTCTCGCTGGTTTGCCATTGCCTTGCGAGAGAGTACGGCCGAAAAATTCGATGTTTGCATCGGGAATTGAACCCGAGGTGCCTGCTTAACAGCTAACGCACTTAACTGCAGAGCTACTAATTTTATGCTATCATTTAATTTAGAATCGACATGGAAATTATCGCTATATAACACATTAACGCACGGCGCGGTATAGTTCAAGACGATTTTAGATTCGTCGAAAGTAAGGGACATTCCAGGTAAATTTAAAAAATCAAGTCCCAGTGCGCGTTACAATTTATTTTATCATTAGAGACTATATGAAATTTATGCATAATCGTGTGTTTATTTATCTCGAGTTTCACGGTAACTGCAGATAATGACTTGGTTAAATCGCCGATTCCTGAAATCATATAATAATTTCAGAAAAAGTTATTTTGTAAATGTGACGCCAAAGACGCTCGCAACAAAGAAATTTGTGCACCCGTATCCAATAGGACGTGTTCATTTCAACATCGTTGATTTTAATGAAATAATAATTAAGAGACGGTCATAAGGGCTTAGGTTTCGGGGTTAAGCATAAAGTGACATTTCTCGACCCCTTCGCGAAACGGTCACGGTCGGATCGAGCAACAATTACCGACTTCATGTCCAGCGCGTTCACAAAAGGTACAAAATAATTTGGGAGATTTATTATAAGTAGGCTCAGAAGATCGATGACATAATTTATTGCAATCACCACTTGCAGTCGAAAATGAATTGTTAACCTAACGACGGATATTAGAAGTCAAGCTCGAGGTTTATCACTTGTACGTAATAATTGTGTAAGCAATGATGTCACTGTAGTGTGGTTTGATTGAATAGCTTGAATTTGTATCGTTTGAGCTTTTATACCAAAACAAATACTGCTTATTAATTGTTCTTGTGTAAAATGAACGTGCGTTTGAAATTTCATGCGTCGGTAATGTACATAACTACGGCAGCCATCTGAAGTGTAATTAACTGCTTCATACAAAAGCTGACCAAAATTTACAACGCCCACAAAATTAACGCACAAATCTGTTTTTAAATTCGCCCAATTACGGCCAGTAAGAACAGACCAACGTGCAAATCACCAACCTGCTCCTCATCCCATGAAAGTAATAAACGCTGAATTAATGCTTTTAAAGATACAGTTGACGTTTTAGCTGGAATATCAGGACGATCAGAGGTATCATCTATGGTGATGGCACAATTTATTTAATTTTCACGCACTTGTAATTAAATCGTATCAAGTTAAGAGTTCTTTATCCCACTTCTGATGTTATCAATGGAAGTTAAATTTGATTATTAATTCACTTTTAATATAAAGTTTATATACACTTAATAACGAAAGCAACTAACAATAATTTGAATAATATTCAGCCAGGCCAGAGTGGGTCTGTGTTCTATGCTTTTTGATAGTAAACTACAGACTGGCTCCTTGGACATGCTACGAGTTCTCACACATATTGAATTATTTGTTATGGCCATACTTAATTTATGTGTCTGCATTCCAGTGTTACCCTATCCGAAGGGTAGCGTTCTAAAAATAATTACAGTGTAAATGTACGGAATTACTATGATGACCGATCTGCTAATAATGGTTATGATTTAAAACTTGCTATATGCATTACGAATAAGTTTGTGTTTACTTATGTGAGTATTGAAATTACATGAGGAACCAAAGAAATAAAATTCATCAAACTATATAACATCGAAAGTGAGTGAGTGAGGTTTTAAAGATGAAACTTGACAACAAAAATTTATTGCAAATATAGAATACATTACATCAAAGACTAATGGTTATAAATCTTTGATTATGAAATAATAACAAAGCACACACCATAAAAATATAGATTTGTACTAAAAATATACATATTTTAAAGGCACTTTGCTTGTATAAGATAAATATCAATTGTGTAAACGTATAGATTATTTACGATTTGTCATGCTATTCTTACATAATATATAAAAGCATAAATAGCAGTTTAAAACTTGTCATAGTGTAGTTAATCTCATCACTTTAATTGAGCGTTTGTCACTTAGGAATATTTATACATACAGCCGATGCGGTTAGTAAATGTAAATCACAACCATTTAATTTGACGTAAGTTAGTAGAAAAAAGGCGTAAGTCACAACCTTTGAAACAGCCTGTTTCTGTAAGGAAAAAGTCACTCGCACAACCAGTCACAAGGTAATTTTGGCATGCGACTAGCCGGCCAAGGCAAATATCCTGCGGTTTTAAAAACCCAGTAGTCATAAGATACTTTGGCTATTAAAAAAACAAGAAGCAAAACTTCTGCAGTTATTATGAAATATATATAGTCGGTCCAATCGTGCGGTCCTTTACACAATTTTGTCGCGTCCAAGTCGATTACTCTTCCATCCATGTTATCACAGTACAGTTCATCAAAATCAGGAATTTGCTTCTGCTTCAAAGCTAACCATTCCTACAAAGGTTCATTGCTAATTCGACCGTATACAGGTTAATTGTAAATTCAGGGCCACTTAATTTACTCTTTTATTATTCACGATGATAGACAAAAAATTTATTAAGAAAAGTTTTACAAGTATACAAGATGAGTATTTTCCAAACTGTGCACAAAATGACTGACTTCCGGTTTAAGCGGAAATGACATCAACTTTATTTTTATAAATGAATCATGTAGTATTTTTTGGCTAACGTGATTCTTTGTGAAATTCTCTTTAATAAACTATAACACAAGTATAGCGCTAAAGTTATTAATAAATTCTTATTTATTATTTAAGGTCTAAAGAGATGCTTTCGATTGGTCCAATTAATGTTAGTAGGCTTTGAAAACTAATGTGCACAACGGTCAGAATACGAAGAAATAACACCCGAAATGCTGCAAGATGTACAAAGAAGTATTGTGAATAGAAACCGCTTATGTATAAAACAAAATGGGGGCACTTTGAACATTTGTTAATCTAGTTATTTTTTCTTTTGTTGTTTGGTTACAGATATTTATAAGCTGTTATTTATAGCATATTTATATAGTTGCAAAATATTAATTTGATGATGGACTGCTGTTAAATTTCGTGATTTGTGACTTTAAACGCTATACCTGTTTTCTAGTTTTGTTAAAAACTACTAACAATCGTATTCTGACCGTTGTGCACATTAGTTTTCACAGCCTCCTAAGATTTATTGTACCAATCGAAAGCATCTCTTTTAGATTTTGAATAATAAATAACTAATTTATTAGTAACTTTAGCACTATACTTGTGTTGTAGTTTTTTAAAGAGAATTTATCAAAGAATCACTTTAGCTTAAAAATACTACATTATTCATTTAAAAAATAAAGTTGATGTCATTTCCGCTTAAACCGGAAGTCAGCCATTTTGTGCAAAGTTTGGAAAATACTCATCTTGTATACTTGTAAAACTTTTCTTAATAAACTTTTTGTCTATCATAGATAATAAAAGAGTAAATCAACCTGTATACTCCTAAACAAATGCAGATGGTGCCCACTATCCAAAAAGTATAGAATTTATTACATGGCACCATCTACACATGAAATTTTTAACTGATACTAATTTCTTACTTTTAAGATCCTCGCTGTGGTACAATCGCACTGAAGACGGTTCAATCCTAAATTAACGTAACGAAATTTGTAGGTTCTATCAAACATATTGTAAAGCATGTATGGAGGTAGCTGTAATCAAAGTCAATTAAACTGTAACCCATTAATTCAAAACAGTTAAGTCATTTTTACAATTCACGTCTGGTAACCAGATACGTATAATAGCAAAAATTTTAGTCTTGTTTACCGTTTTCAGATTATTGTTCCTCAAACTTAGCGTGTTGAAGTTTGAGATAAATTGGGATCCTTCCAGTGGTAAAATGGACGTAATTTGATTGTTGTCTGCGTCCAATTGACGCAAATTCTGATATGAATCTTCGGTTTTGATTAACTCCAAAGATGAAATCTGTAAAATCCAACAGTACTTACTGTTTCCTTTTTAGTTCCAAGACCGAGCTTACATTGTTGTTCGATATATTTAAAAATATGGTGTTTGGTGGCAGTATTGGCGGCAGCGATGTTAATTGTAACCCGGAACAGTTTACAAATAATGCGAATGTTGGTAGTTTACCAGGTACGATGTTTAGGCGTGACGGTTCTCAAGTGCAGTTGATAATACAATCCTTTCTTAACTAAACATAAATAAAAGTATGGGGTTATAAAATATAAAACGAATTCCTAAGTTATAAATATGACCCACCTCATTCACACTCACAAGTTGCGTCAAAGGCACTAGTTCGGTGGAGTTAAACCAATGAAACTTTTTCGATGACAAACAAAAAGTTTCGTTCTCACTGTGAAAATGCAGCTCGGTACGTTTTAATGCGTCCACCAAGTGTGAACACAAGAATTGCTTATTAGCTACAACGACCATTTAAGCGAACTAATGTTATAGAGCTCGGTCACTAACCTGACATATCCAATGTCACAATTCCTTCTTTTTTAAATCTTGGAATGTCCATCAAATTATTATGAGATAAATCCAATATGCTAAGATTATAGAGATTCACTAAAGAACGATCTTCAAACTTGTTAATAAAATTTGAAGAAAAGTTTAAGCAAGATATTGTAGTATGTTTTCCAAATTCCCCGACAATTCGATTTATAGATCCGTCCGTAATTGCTAATGAAAGTAATTGACGCCATGCAGAATGAGTTACGTTGAGTACGTCTAAAGTAGCATTTCTTATGTGCAGCTCAATTACCTTGCCGTTCCTTATGTCTGCAACGTAATGCTTACAGTAACGAGTATTACAAAAGAATGTGGTACCTGCACATTCTAAGCCTTTGGTTATTAAGGACTTATCTACATTACAGCATACTGCGGCAGTGTTGGACACTCTTTTACAGTGGCATGGGTTAGAAGGTGGTGGGCAAGCGCTCGGAGGTTGGTAGAAACATTGATATCCATTGGTTTCAGTAATTGATGGTACAGTCACTTCCTCATTTAGGCGACCCCAACATGTTGATATTACGAATACATACAGTAACAAAGAGAGAACCAACATTTGGATGATTGAACTATAAATAACAACACCGATAGAAGCCGATTTTTATTATCAAGAAAATTCTTACATAAAAAAACGAACGAGTACGTTTTAAATGGCTAACTGCATGATTGCTTCGCATTAACCTTATCATTAACATAAATGTAAACTAAAGTTTAACATAAATTGGGTAGGGATAGATATTTTCAGAACAAAAGTTTCTTATCGGATGTAAAATATTTGCTTTGTAATTATTAGCAAAAAAAACATGTGTGTGCATATTATTCTTGGATTAATAATAACTTTTAAATTATATCAATTTCTTATTTCTTTATTAATTTTGTAGTATTTGTTGAAACACTCCGTATATGTAGGTTCATATCGAAGAATCGGATTGGTAACTAAGTGATTGTTAGACTAATAGAGAATAGATGGTACTCTTCTTTACTACTTTATAGAGTTTTTATACAGGATGTCCCCGATATACCGTGTGTACAGGGTGTCCAGAACTCTGACAAACGAAGACCGGAGATTCCTCAGATAATTTTAAGACAATTCACCTTGTCCGAAAATGCTTCCTAAAGGGAGCTAGAGTTCTTTGAAGATGGAGCCTGGTAAAGTAAAAATTAAAAGATAAACTTCGCGAACTGACAACAATTTGACAATGAAAAACGTAGGTTTTACTTTTGTTGGCAGTTCAGAGCCAATAGTGCAAAAAATATAAATTTAACTTTAATGACAAAAAAACAAAAAATTTTCAAATCCATTTCTCTAGAAAACGGTGTATCCTAATGACTTAAAGTAAGAGTACCTTTTGGTACTAGAATACCTGAAAATTTGATAGTCTAATGTCACAAATGCTTAAAAGTTAAAGACAAAAAAGTTATGCGTTAAAATAACCGTTGACCTACCCAAAACGGACGCCTATGACCGGTACTAGAAATTCGCAATTGATGGTATCGATTCATCTCTGAAGGCTAAATAAGCATACCAGTGTTTGTTTGTCTAAGTAGAAGCGTTCTAGGGGTATTTAAAAAAAATATTTACAAGGTGCCATCTTCAAAGAGCTCTAGCTCCCTTAGGAAGCATTTTCGGACTAGGTGAATTGGGTTGTCAGGAGAGTATCTGGACACCCTGTATAGAGATACTGTAGATTTCTGGTACTAAAGATGATAGTTTCCGAAATACAGAACGTTAAGGATTTTCTTGGACAATTTTCTTAATAGCTGTACTATTTGCACGAAATTAGGTACTCGGTGGTTTTTTGGCATGAGAATTTGAAATCCGTATTCACTTTTGTGATAAATTGCAGAAGGCGCCGCACTTACAGAACTTTTTTACATTTGAAATGTTATAATTTTTTTGCGCCTTTCTGTATGAAATTTTTATTTGAATATTTTTATACTCTGCCCCAAATGTCGCTCCGAGCAACAGTTTCTGAGATAAGTAGATTTTTCGCCTGATGTAAATTCGCTATTTGCTATTGAACAACTTCTTGCAAATTTACAGCAGGAGATTTGCGATTTTTATGTTTGATAACACTTAGTTCGCTATAATTATGTAACTGCTTTTACTTATCTGTGGAATACCAATGTATTTACGTAGGTGATGGTTAACACGAGTCTACACTAGGTGTCGCAAAACTTATTACTTCTTGAATATGACGTGCCCTCCAAGGGAATATAGTTAACAGCACGCATTTGTACCAATAGATAAATAATATATATTGGATATAGATGGCCCACTGTATCCTTATTTTAGAAAAAAATAAAATAGTTATTACTCCAGCCGCAACTGTCGCTGTATGCACGAAATGGTACATTCATGAAATTTAAAACTTGGACACTACAATTTCTGTAAACAAAAGTTTGCACATTGTGAAGCGGGCTTAAGAGTATCATTTACAATTCTAACAGCAGGTAGTCTCAGCAGGGGTTATCTTATAGAAGGACTGTAGAATGAATCATTACACTAAGCACGTTTTAGAATATAGGTAATTTACGTTGCTTACTTAATTTTTTTCTTTAAAGAATATATTTGAAGGTATCGCTAATTAAACACCATAGCTCGATTAATTATCGAATCAAAATTTTGTTGTTCATCTTTGTGCTATTTACCGATTGAAATAATAGATGTCGCCCACTTAGAAATTTCTTCCTATATTTTTTTTAGAATTTTCTAATTTACTAATGAATCAGCCAGTATATATGTGTAATTTGTATTAGTCCTCTACTTCTAACGGTAGAATAAGAATGGATTATTAAAAAAAATATATACGGGCATAAAGTTAACACATATAGAACTTCACAAAGTTTAAAAGCGAAGTTTATATTGAAAGTTCTGATACGGTGTAATAATTATTACTTACTCTGTATGCAAAAAATTGGCGCATGCGAAATATAAATTATTGCACGTGCTTATGAGTATAACCTCAAATATGAACTTTTAGTACCTACCATTAACATAATAATAAACTTACATCAAGTTTAACATAAAAAATGTAAAAATGGCTACAGTGACTCAAAGAAACAATTTATTAATCTATAAAGGTAGCAATTATCTCAGGCAACGTTTAGTTTTATCGGTTCTCAGCGGAAAATCTTTACGAATCGAAGACATTCGCAGTTTCGATGATAATCCCGGAGTGCACGAATTCGAAGTGAATCTAATAAGACTTTTAGACAAAATAACGAATGGAACTATTATCGAATTAAACGAGACCGGTACATCTATGTTTTTTCAACCCGGGTTACTGCATGGAGGGAGGATACAGCATGATTGCTCGTTAAGTCGTGGAATAGGTAAAGGCGTCGTTTTGTTAGCGTTTCTGTCTGTTTCAAAATACTGGTTGGTAGGTTACTATTTAGAAGTCTTACTTATGCTTGGCTTATTTTGTAAAACGCCATTAGACGTCATTCTACGTGGTGTAACTAACAATTATATTGATCCGTCAGTCGATCACATTATAAATGCTTTTCTGCCAACTTTGAAGAGGTTTACGATACATCAAGAAAATTTGGAGTTGAAAATATTGAAGAGAGGTGAATTGGTATTTTGCTGTAGCAAAGATGTTACGGAATTGTTTGTAGGTATGGCTCCTAATGGTGGAGGCGAGGTACGGTTTTCATGTCCCATTAGCAAGCAGGTGAATCCCGTGCAGTTATTAGATGCTGGAATGGTTAAAAGAATCAGAGGTATGGCCTACACATTGAGGGTCTCGCCTTCGATCGCTAATAGAATGGTAGATGCGGCTAAAGGTGTATTATTAAACTTCATTCCTGACGTTTTCATTACTACCGATCAACGTAAAGGTTTGCAGTCAGGTAAGAGTCCTGGATATGGCATTCACTTAGTTGGAGAAACTAATCAAGGAGTATTTTATGCGGCAGAGCAAGTATGTTTTAGCTTTATTGATTTTTTTTTTTTGATTTTACTATTTACTAGATGTCTCAGCCAGCTTCTGAAAGTGGCGATGTATTCGTACCTGAAGAGGTGGGTGTTAAAGCCGCGCAATGTTTGTTGCAACAAATTTATTTAGGTGGTTGTGTTGATTCTTGTGCCCAATCACTTGCTATTTTGTTGATGGGGTTGTCTAGAAATGACGTTTCTAAAATAATGGTCGGCCCACTTAGTGATTACACTATAGGATTTTTGAGACATATGCGTGAATTTTTCGGTTTGACTTTTCATCTGGATCATTATTTTACTGGTCACGAGAACGAAGGCAGGGGTTCTGATAAGATAAGCATGACTTGTGTCGGGATTGGGTATTCGAATTTGAATAAGCGTACTATATAATAACTTATGAACTCAACTGTTTTGTACCTAAATATATGTATTTTTTGAATTAAATGTTTTGATAGTTTAAATAAATATGTAGGTACTGTTAACGTGATACGGCAGCTGTACGGAGCGATCAAAAAGTTGTTGGTACCACCACTAAAAAATTAATTGTTGGTAATAGTTGGTGACCAGGGTTGCTTCGCTTCGACTCACTGTCTACCTTTTCTTACTCAATAAAATAGTTTCAATAGCTCGCAATTTGTGGGGATGAAACTCAAGCGGCTCGAACACTATTTTCTCTTACTCAAAAAAAGAGTTTCAATGCAACTTTGATAAAGACACAGCTCGCCAAATTGTGAAGATTCGCTCGCCAAATTGTGAAGATTAAAGTAGTGTTGTTTTGCGTGACCCTAACCCAGCGCCGCCTCGCGGCGAATTCGAACCGCGCTTGTAAGCTGGTTTTTCTTACTCAAAAAAAAAAAGTTTTAATACAAATTTAATAAAGACATTGCTCGCTTCGCTCGCCAAATTGTAAAGGTCAATCTCGAACCGCTTTGCTCGTACCCTAGCTTTTGTTGCTCAAAAAAATAGTTACAATGCAACTTTAGTAAAAGCATGGCTCGCTTAACTTTGTGTAAATATAAAAAAGAAAAGATAGTAAATAAATGAAGAAAACATTTGTACATATTATTGATAAAACATAATTTAAGAACACAAAAAATTAAGAAGAAAATTAAAAAATGAAAAACGGTAGTAAAAGAAACAAATTTAGTGTAAATACACTAATAGTAAACGGAACATTGTGTAGAATCAAAGAGTGAAAAATGAAAAACTCCTTTTCATATTAAAAACAAAAGCTCAGAAGGGAAACAAAAGCTCAAAAGAAAAAAAATTGCCAATTACACTTTTATTTTTTGCAATTTTAAGCAACAAAAAAATAAAAATGTATTTGGCACTTTTAATTTATTTTCATTCTTGAAAAGCAGAAAAACTACAAATTTTGCGACACTATGTGTTCACTTGTGTTAACGATCACGTAAATTAATTCATTAAGCAACTACCTCGACATATATTTTAATGCGAATGCATTTCCGCAAGTGATCGTTAACACGACTCGACACTAGGTGTCCTTCCAGTAGGGAATATAGTTGTACAATGGTGAACTTACACTCGAGTTGTCTCACTCCTCAAGAGTCTCAAAAGGACGAAATAGCTGTCGAGTGATTCTCGGTGTTTGTTTGCTATTGTACAACCTCTTGCGAACTTACAGCAGGCGATTCGAGATTTTTATTTTGCTAACCTTAGTTGGCTATAATTATCGAAGGAGCGACTTATGTAACTGATGAGAAATAATTTGTTGGCAGAATAGAAAAAGTAAACAATGAATTTAAGGAGATAATAACTGCTGATCATTGATACACAGGTCTACAGAAAAAAATCAATGAGGGGTTCTTTTTACCAAACGTGGTGTATAATATGTTTTTGGGGTCGCTGAACACGAGTCCGTTTTGCCCCATCACGTCATGTTTTTTTCTAACCTCAAAAACATGGTGGATTTTGAGTGGCAAACTCAACTTTTTAAACTTTTTATAAATATTGACGAATTTGCTTGAAACTTGTTACTCAGGGGTTTTTGGGGTCGCTGATTACGAATTTGACATTAGATTTTGAAAATTCAAAATGTTTTTTTTTGACTTTTCGGTTTATAGGTTATAAGGATTTTTATCGAGAAATTTCACTTTAGATTTGTAATCATCGACCCCGAAAACCCCCGAGTAACAAGTTTCAAGCGAATCCGATCAAATGTTATTTTTTTGTCCGCCATATTGGTCCGTCATTTTGAATTTTTAAAATCTAAAGTCAGATTCGTAATCAGCTACCCCAAAAACCCCCGAGTAACAAATTTCAAGCAAATACAATCCATTTTTAATTTTTCGTCCGCCATATTGGATCCGCTATTTTGAATTTTCAAAATCTAAAGTCAGATTCGTAATCAGCGACTCCAAAAAACCCCCGAGTAACAAGCTTCAAGCAAATACAATCAATTTTTAATTTTTCGTCCGCCATATTAGATCCGCCATTTTGAATTTTTAAAATCTAAGGCCAAAATCCACCATGTTTTTTGAGGTTAGAAAAAAATCATGACGTGATGGTGCAAAACGGGCTTTGGATTCGTGCTCAGCGACCCCAAAAACATATAATACACCAGGTTTGGTGAAAGGAACCCCTCAACGATTTTTTTGTGGACCTGTGTTATCTAAGTTAAAATTGAGAAAATAATTGAAAAATATTTGAGAAGATGCACAGGAGATGTTAATTAAGTGAGAAAATGCACGGAAAGACACTCGTATGTTGACAGGTCAACATCAAATAATTAACACTCTCAGTTTGGCAATTGTAGAATCAATATGAATTTAAATAATTTTAGACTCGTTTTTAAATTTGTCAACATCTAAAAGTAAACGAATTAATATTTAAATAAATAATAAACAATCGTTAGATGAAAATAAAGAAGTCAATCAATAAAAATCCACCGATCAGTTATATTAAATTTGGTGAAAAACGAAGACAGTTACTAACAATGGTGCGATAAATTAAAGTGACTGATATAAATTTGAGAACTGAAAAGTTTGGAGAACGAAGTAAATAAAGCATCCAACTTACGGAAGAATTCATCATGCGGGCGGAATAACACAAATTTGTTTAAAATGTACAATCAATGTAAATCGGTATGTTTTTGGTAATTAAATTTTTCATTATTTAATATTTGCATTTTATTGTGATAGCTTTAAATTTGTTGTTTTACTAAACTAAAATAATTTCATTTAAATGAATCTAAAGACCCTGAGGTTAAACTAGATAATTTTTTATTGAGTCTCAAAAACCAATTAATTTGTTTTAAAACTAAATAATTACGATCCATCGCAATATAAATAAATTGTTTAATATATTCATATTTTTACTTACCCAAACAAAATCAGGGCGAACGTCGATCAAAACTCTGCATACCGTTTGAATAATTCGAGAATCATTTTAGATTTATGCTGCAAATACAGTGTGTGGCGCGAAGAGTTTTGATTAAAAGTAATGGCGGATAGAGTTATGTTAAAAATCTGAAATTACGAAGCTATAGGTTTTCGATGACGCCGAGTTCAAATATAATATTGTCCTTAATGTGACACTTCCGGTTATACCGGAAGTAGACGTCAACTTTGTTATTTTAAATGGAACCTAGTATTTTTTATTTTATTTTCGGATTCTACATGAAATTTTAGATTAAATTTGTAAACAATGTCCTATACCAAAAATGAAGTATTTTCGAGATATTTCGATTTTTTAAAAATTTTGAAAAAATCCTAGTCTACATTGAATACCGATATCTCCATTAATTACGAAGCTAGTGACGTGAAATTGTAACTAATAAACAACAAGCGCTTGCCCGTTAACTCCATGTGTCCAACTCATTGATATTTCATACAGAGTGTTTAAAACTTAGCTGCCACCGTGGCCAATTTAAATCATTTATAAGTTGCTTACTTTAAATAGAACACCCTGTATTTTATTACATTTTCGCTGTATTTTTTAAGCCAATTCGTTTGGTATTAGTATTCCCTATACCTAAATCCAACCAGTTTTGAGATATTTCATTATCTTTGTTAAAACATAACAACACTTGATTATTTCAACATTAGTAAAGGGTAGGCCATGGCTGTCAAAGATTTGATAGTTAGAACGTTAATGTTTATGTTGTTTTGACAGTTTTCTTTACCAGTTTGTATTTCATAGTAAATAATGGCAAATGTAGGGTTTACTAATGATGATTTCCTAAATCTTATTATTATTTACGGCGAGTGTAATAGAATTGTTGAAAGGACTTGTCGTGTTTTTGCAGAAAGATATCCAAATCGACCAAATGCAACTGGTGATATTGTAAGAAGATTGCTTAAAACTGCCGTCAGTTTGGTCAATTTAAGACACAAATTAATAAAAATAAACCACTAGTGGACAATGACATAAACGAAATTAATGTTTTGGGTTATTTTACGGCCTCTCCAAATGCCTCTATTAGAGATTGTGAAAGAGATCTTACTTTGTCGACGAGAACAATTCATCGCATTTTAAAAAAACACAAATGGAAACCATTTTCGTATCATTTGGTGCAGCACTTAAAATTAGATGATCCTCCTCGAAGGGTGCAATTCTGTGAATGGTTTTAATGAAGACCCAAGAGGATGAAAACTTCATAAAAAAGTTATATGGTGTGATGAAGCAAAGTTTAGCAAAAATGGATTATTTAATCGACATAATTCCCATTTTTGGTCTAATGAAAATCCACATGTTATTAAAGAACGTTCTTTCCAAGATAGTTGGAGTTTTAATGTTTTTGTGCAATAAAAGACGATAAAATTTTATGATGAAAATTTAAACGGTGAAAGATATTGCGACATTTTAGAAGAAGTCATACGACCCGCGTTACATACTTTAAGAAATGGAGAGGCGACTTCAGCTTGGTATCAGCAAGATGGAGCACCTCCTCATAACTTTGGGCGTGTTGCTGACCATCTTTACGACATGTTTGATGATAGATGGATTGCCAATCAAGGTCCGTTTCGTTGGCCAGCTCGCTCTCCTGATTTGGCTCCTCTAGATTTTGGTATTTGGGGTTACATTAAAAATCAGGTATTTTCCAAACCTGTTACGACAAAGGAAGATATGATGCAAAGAGTCTTACTTGCTTTTAATTCTCTAACACCCGACCATATTTCCAGAATTACAAGACGTAGCTTAATGAAAAGGATTCATAAATGTTTAGAAGTAGATGGAGCTAATTTTGAACACTTATTATAAAACTTTATTTGTTTAATATTACATTTAGTTATTTTTGTTTGTAAGTTATCTAATTAAATTAATACAAAATACCTAGTCAACGTTTTTAATGATATCCATAATTAATAATCCTTTCAGGCTATTGGTTACTTTTCAGAATTAATAACTTATGAAAAAATATCAAAATATCACCTTAAATAATGGAAATCATGGCCTACCCTTTACTAATGTTGAAATAATTAAGTGTTGTTATGTTTTAACAAAGATAATGAAATATCTCAAAACTGGTTGGATTTAGGTATAGGGAATACTGATACCAAACGAATTGGCTTAAAAAATACAGCGAAAAATGTAATAAAATACAGGGTGTTCTATTTAAAGTAAGCAACTTATAAATGATTTAAATTGGCCACGGTGGCAGCTAAGTTTTAAACACTCTGTATGAAATATCAATGAGTTGGACACATGGAGTTAACGGGCAAGCGCTTGTTGTTTATTAGTTACAATTTCACGTCACTAGCTTCGTAATTAATGGAGATATCGGTATTCAATGTAGACTAGATTTTTTCAAAATTTTTAAAAAATCGAAATATCTCGAAAATACTTCATTTTTGGTATAGGACATTGTTCACAAATTTAATCTAAAATTTCATGTAGAATCCGAAAATAAAATAAAAAATACTAGGTTCCATTTAAAATAACAAAGTTGACGTCTACTTCCGGTATAACCGGAAGTGCCACATTAAGGACAATATTATATTTGAACTCGGCGTCATCGAAAACCTATAGCTTCGTAATTTCAGATTTTTAACATAACTCTATCCGCCATTACTTTTAATCAAAACTCTTTGCGCCACACCCTATATAGACGACGCAAAGCGCATGCGATGCGGGGAAACAAATTGCGCATGTGATATTATTAAACTTTGTGACGTATAGTTGCATATCTATAATCAAGTAACCTAGGAAACATGTATCATGCCTCATGTCGTATTTCTATGATTTTTATATACTTGCGTTGGAAATACCCTACATTAACGAATCTTAATAAGACGAAACGTGTCTGCTTGCAAGAATCTGACTACGTACCTACAGATTTCTACAAATCCTACTTTCAGTTTGTGAAATGGTATTTTTATACTGCAGTTATAAAATAAAATAAACTGGTTTGAAGGTGTAGTCGACAAGATTGATGATTACGATGATAGTGTGTACTGTCAACAACCAGTATTAATTTACTGTGATTTAAATTATATGCTAAATTTGAACATGTCACGTTTGAGAAAGAAATGAACCGGGAAACACAACAAAGCTGAAATGTTTGGCATGTCTTCATGTTATTGTGATACGTTTCTCTCGTGCATACAATTTCATAAAATTTGTAGACTTGCGTTCGAGCTACCCTACATTGATAAACTTCAAATAAGGTGAAACACGTGTATGTAGGTGCCGTTCGTAATTCCGCAATTTTCACTGACTACTGTTTTATTCGGTTGGCAAGAATTTGAAATATTTGCATAATCTTTTTGCAATGTTGTGAAATTCACATACTACAAATTTCTACAAATAATATTACATTTTCATGAATATAGTAATTCAAATTAAAAATAAAACGACACATCATTTATTGATTATTTTATACAAACTTAAATACAAGTAATTAAATGTAACAATTGGCATAAGAAAGAGTTTGTCATTTTTCGTCACAGCCGAGTTCGAAGGACCAATTGCACATACCACCAACAGGATCGAAAGTTAATTTTTTTGGACACTTATACTCCCAACCAACTATCTCTCCGTTATCGATTTTCGAGCAAGAAATAAACCGTTTGCACGAAGATGGATGCGGAAACGTGCCTTGATCTAAGCAACGAATGTTGCCGTAAGTGTCTATCAAAACATTACTGTACTGCGGCAGGTCGTCGTAATAATCGTAAATTTTGGTTGTTCTTGGTCGCGTTCTTTTGAAAGGTTGGGATGCTTGCGTAGTTACAACGTAAAAGTTTGTCGTATAAAATGGACGAATAGTGGTGGTAGTTGATGAGGTTTTACTGCTTGTAACTGAAAAATTACATTTTGAAAGAGACTGACAGGGGTGATTAAAATAAAAGCAGTTAAAAGCCATGTCCGGAAAAAGTTAATCACAGTTAAACAGCTGGAAAATAGAGTTAAGTTAAGTCGAAAACGTTGTAACCGAAGTACTTACCTCTCTCCTTAACCTTTCTAGTTACATTTCGAAAAGGTATCGAGGTTTGTTGGAGTTGATTTAAAGCGACAGCCAAATCTATCAGTTTGGTCGTATCATCTACAGAAGAATCCACCCTCGTTTTTTTTCGCCAATCGTTGAACGACTTTCTCGTTGAGAATCGGATAGATACTCTAGGTTTGTGAGTTGGTTTTGATGTTGTGGTTACTGTTTTGGGTCGTACCACGCGTCGTCTGGCATTAAAGTTTCTGGCTAAGCCCGCCTGGAAAATATTCGAATCAGTTTTGGGCAATGCGTGTCTGTAGTGTAAGCGTGACTACTATGTACAAAAACTTATTATTCAAGAGTGATAAGCGTAATGGAGTTAGATTTGGTGCTAATACTATCATAGTACCTACCACTTTCCATTCTAGATGCACTATAGGTACTCACCATTACATCCATCTGATTAGTGATAGCGGAAAACGGCAGCACTTTTTTTATTTTGATTAGTAGGGAAATAGTAGATTGCCTTTCAAGCAAAAAGAAAAGTGACGTTTTACTAGCGAGCCAATAAGGTTAATTAATCTTCCGGTAGTAAAACAGTTGGAATTTTTTTTTCTGTTTTCCATACTAAATACAAGAAAAGTAGCAAATATCACTTGTTGATGGAAAAGGTGCTTCGGTGTATAAGAAAAAAGACTAAGTAACATTGAACATTATATTTTACTACTAAATTTACAACAAAAACCACTGACCATACAGATAAACTTGTGCAAAAAGGTATTCACATAGATATGGCACAAACTGGAAGACCCAAAACACTTGGTGCATTATAATACACGTGCGAGAATTAAATAATATATACAAATGCACATTCAAACAGTTACATTCGCTACAATAACAAATAGAAACAAATACTGATAGTCATTTGGTAAGCTACAGACTAAGGTAACGTCAAATTGAAGTGCGACATATTCTTATTTAAGCTAATTGCGATCGGAGCTATTCGTATCAGACCAGTATTGTATAATGGCGTTATTTCGACGACTTCGGCTTTAGACGTTGTATAATCGTCTTCTTGAGACAAAATTCTTAAAGGTATAGTCTTACCGTCTTTATCGTATTTCATAGGCGTAGACGCATCGTCCTGATTCAAAATTTTCACGTTCACGTACCGTGCGTGCTCAGTTTCCAAGACTTCGTCTTCTTCGTTTCTAAAATGAAATAGACCTTCTAGTGCTATTGTCGAGGATTCCGATTCCGGCTTCGGCGTGAAATTGTATGTTTTATCTGAAGACAACTCGGTTTCGTTGGACGAGTCTACGATTTTTATGTTGGTAATTCGACTGATGGCACCGATCCGATCCAAAACTGGAATAAGCGTGATCTCGTTTTCGATCATGTTGTTACTTTTCATTTTTCCTTCTTTGAGCGACACCTCGACGATTCGGTTCACTTCGAGCAGCCTTTCGATTTTATCGTTTGGCGGAGGAGGAGGAGGAGGAAGAGAAGGTGTCGGCGAAGGTGTTGTTATTGTTGCACTATCTGTTTGTGCGAACACGTGCATAAGCGTTACTAACTCGACAGTCGTAGGTTCTGGTGTTGTGGTTTTGACAATGTGATTGGGGAATTTGTTTTTGAAACCTTTGGTTCTGTTAGTTTTAAATAACGCGTTTGCGGATTTCGGATCTTCTATCTTTGGCGGCGTCGGTTCTGGAGTATTTTGAGATTTGAATAATTTTTCTGTGTTTTGCGGAGTCTGCTCAGGACTATTCGCAGATTTTATCGGTTGATTTATTTTTCGAGCTCGGAATTCGGGATTGTTTGGGAATTTAGCGGCTTGTTCAATCTTTCGCAAGGTAAATTCGGGACTATTTGACGATTTTGGTGCCTGTTCGATTTTTCGCGCGATCAATTCGGGGTTGTTAGGGCGTGTTCTCTTTGGTTGGTAAGGCTTGCGGATAATATCTGATTTTTCGGTTTTAACCAGTAGTGGCGGTGAATATTCGGTTGTTGTTGCTTGAGACGATGATTTTTCGGTTATTAACAGTAACGGCGAAGATTCGGTTATTGTAGTCAGATACGATGGAGCTTCAGTCTCAGTGACATCTTCGTCACTAGTGGTACTCATCACCACGTACTCAGTTGGAACCGCGTCAGTTGTTACTGTAGTCGGCTCGGTTCGTTCACTATGAACCTCTTCGCTGACGGTCGTTTCCGAGGGAGTAGAGTAAACAACGCTATTTCTTGAGGATGATAATGATATGGTACTAGAAGCGGGGACTGTACGTACTACCTTCTCCGTTGTTGTAGTAGTAGAACTGGGTTTTTTTCGTTCAAATCGCCTGAAATTGTTCTTTGGAGACGAACCAGCAGGCGTTGTACTTATGCTCGGTTCAGAAACTGCCTTAGTCCTTTGCAAAACAAACGGCGGACGACTTAGCTTTGCTCTATAGTAAAACGGAGTTACTTTTTCAGTTGGTGTTGATTCAGTACTACTAACAGAAATTGTTGTGGGTTCTTCTACGTCATCAACGACACTGGTAGTAACTTCTTCTTCAAAAACAGGTACGGATGTTTCAGTTTCTCTTATTAATGCTTCAGTAGAAGGTGGCACTTCTGATATTTCTTTGATGATAGGAGTTGTTACGAGTTTGCGTATAATTTTTCGTGTTCGATTTTTGGTTGGTGTCATAGTAACTTCTGTTGTTGACGTTAGTTTACGAATTATTTTTCTTGTCCTGTAGAATGAATTCGGAGTTTCGGTTACCTTATCCAGGTGTGAGTTCTTGTTTATCTTATCAAAATTCTTTTGCTCTTCCAATCCATTCTTTAATGCGTTAAAATGAAATTCACTTTTTTCTCGTATGGTGCTTTCCGACAACCTTATATTTTCCTCTTCCTCGTCTGGAGTTGGATAAAGATCGTAGTCTGTTATCAAATTGTCTTTTTCCGTCACACTAAGTTCTGCGGTTTCTTTTGGTGCTGGGGTTGTGGTTGTTGTCGTAGTCGTTTCCGGAAATGGGGTTGTGGTTGTCGTAATTGTTTCCGTTGAAGTTGTTGTAGGTGTCGTTGTCGTCGTGGTAGTAGTTGTGGTACTAGTAGTGGTAGTGGTGCTTGAAGTGGGAGTGGATCTAAATCTTTTTATCACGCGCCTAGCTCTGGTAGTCGCTTCGGTACTTGGGGAGGGGGTGGTTGAGCTAGTACTAATTGTACTCGTAGAAGTGGGGATGGTAATACGATTAACCGTAACTTTGCTAAACGGTTTGCGACTAGTAATCAAGTTCCGTACAGTTGCTCTTGTGATGGACGTCGTTGTTTCAATAACAGGAGCTTCCGTAGTTTGTGGTCTAGGAACGATGCGTCTTCTCGAATTACCGTTAATAGGTTTTGCTATATCGACCGAAGTCAGCGAGGATAAATCAGAAATTTCGATAGCTATGTCTGGTCTAAATTTTCGGTCTTGATACTTTGTATCGGGCAAGCCTTGGTCGTAAGACTCTAACAATTCAAATCGCGTATAGCCACGTCTTCTACTCGGTTTGTTTCCTTTTACAGGTTCTTCAGTAGCTTTTGTCGATGGCGTTTCTGTTGTACGTGCGGGGGGAATTTTATACCGATTAGTGTATACTATATCGGATTGGGTGGGTCTTGGCCTCAAAATGTTTTTAGAAGTAATAGGGTCACTCACCTTCGCGGTGGTCTCGGTATACCTATGAGTAACGCTTTCAGTGGTTTCGAGATGTGTAACGTTGTTTAAACCATCATCGTTTGCGATAGTAGTTGGCTCTTGTACTTCTGCAACGTTTTCTTCTGCCCTATAAGTTCGTACTTTTAAAATCGATTATTGAAAATATAAAATTGCTTACTTCCGTGCTTCAGTTGTCGGACGACTGCGCCTTATAGTGACATACTCAGGAATCGACGTTTTTTGAGTTATTGTGTCATCCTTAGCAGCTAATGATCCCTGCCTAACTATAGATATATATTCGGGTATGTTCGGAGATTTATTTGAGTTTTTCTCTTGTTCATCTTCTGGTTGCGTTTCTTCCTCTTTTTCTGTTGTAGATCTAAGAATCTAACAATAAAAATATAAGAAGAAGATAATCATTACGAACCTCTGTCTATTTATGGCTGTGTATTGTAATCTACCGCGATTTCTTACGGATCCAGTTTCCGGTGCGCTTGTGTATTGTGGTCCCCGACTGTTCCTGCAAAATTTTGACTGACCAATTACTTTTAGAAAATCTCAACTTACGTTGCTCGGTTGATGCTCAAGATGCCATCGGTAGTTTTCGTATTTTTCAGCACTCGTTCGTACAGTGTTTTACTAAAGACTGAAGGTGTAGTTACTCCTGAGTTTGTGACCGAAGTGCTTCCATTTGCGTGCATCATCAATTGTTTTTCCAATTCTTCGATTCCTCCTAAGATCTCGCGTTAAAACTAGCATTGTTATCATTGCATCAGTACTTACCGGCCTTTTTGATGAGATGGATTAATTCTTTAATCACTTGCGGATCTTCTTCAGAATCTATGATGTCATCATCGTATTCGTATTCGTATTCCTAAAATAAAACGTTTCGTTTATACGTTGATGCTAAGGTTTTGATACTTACGTCTGGTTCTGGTGTTGTGACTAGGTATGTTGTGCGATAGGTGGCTGCGGTGATTTTTGGTGGCACGCGGCGCGTTGAAAAGAACGGCGCCGATGTTGTAGTGGTAGTTCTCGTGGTAGTGGTAGTTGAGGTGCTTGTACTACTTGTTGTGGTAGATTTTGGTTTCACGCAGCGTACATTTTGGGTGTAATCACAAGAGTCGGCGGCTTTATTGAAATACAATCCTGAAGGACAAGTAAATTGATGAGCCACAATACCCAATTCTGAAGGGCCACTGCTCAAGCACCAAAAATATTTTTTGCAGTCTCTTGGATGCGGGAAAAATCCTTCGTCCTCGCATTTAAAATCACTACCTGCGTCAGGTGTGGTTGGTGGTTCCGGAGTATAATACTTTGGCGTTGTTAGTGTTGTTATTGTTGCTGGGGTTGTAGTAGTGGTGGTCTTGACAACTTTTATCTTGCGTTTAGGCACCACTTCTTCTTCTCTTTGACCTTTTGGTCTTACACGCTTCCTGACTGGTCTAGATATTTCAGTTGTTTCTTCTTCTTTCCGATTCGTTCGACTTCGCGTTTTAGGTTTGTAAGTATCAACTTTGTTCATCGAAGCCAACAAAGCTTCTTTAGCAGCTTCAATCAGTGGATACGGTTTTTCATGACAGCTGCCTCTAAAATCGTCATTGTCGATAGACCAGAACATAATGCCGCCTAAGTTTCTTTCAACTACAAACTCTGATTTCTTTTTTACGATGTCCAGGTCGTCGTACCCTACCCATTGATTTTCTTTGTGGGCGTACGGACCCATTGCGTTTTTATTTGGATTCTCTACTGTCCAACCGCCTTCTTTTAATTTCTCACATATCTAAAAGGTTTGCGATTGTATACAATGTAATCGTTAACTCCTAAGTAATACGTACTTCGTAATAAGCTAAATAACCGTTTTCTCTGGTGGCGTCTCCCATTTCTCCGGGACCGTCCGCCGGATCTCCTATTTGAGCGGCGTCGGGATTAAACAAAGTATAAGAGCGGCCGTACGTAGGAATACCTAAGACTAACTTGTTTGGTTCGGCACCCGCTTCTAAGTAATGATCAATCGTGTGATTCTACATAAATGTATAGCTGTAATAGGAGGAATCGTAGAAACATTAAAAGACTTACTATGTTTAATTCTGCGTCGTAGTTGTATTCCGAAGCTTCTTCCAAGCCGTAGAGCGGAGAATGGTGGTTGACGGATGGTTCAAACGCTGAGTGATAGTCGTAGCTTAAAATATTCATCCAATCAAGGAATCTAAAGGAAATTACATGAGAAGAGTGAATTTATGAACCGGTACTTACTTCATTAAACGTGGTACGTCGTAACCTTTATTGATGTATTCGATACCAGCTGGTACCGCCATTGTTAACAGCAAGCGGGGTCTGCCAGTCTTCTCTGATTCACGATCGTATTCTTCTCGCAACTCTTCCACTAACGAAGCGTAATTATCTCTGTCGCGAGGTTTACCACCGTCACGGAAACTCGGATACTCCCAATCTAGATCTAAGCCGTCGAAATGATTTTGCCTGAGGAATTTAATTGAATTTTTGACAAACTCTTTGCGGCGTTCGGCATTTGCGACAAGAGGCGAGAATCTTGAAGATCCCTCGTTCCAACCTCCAATCGCGAGCATGGTTTTGAGATTTTTGTTATAAGTCTTAAGTCCGGTGAATTTGGCATAGCCGCCTTTTTCGATATCTTGGTACTTGTCGAAAGGCTTGAAATTATTCTCTTTGGTGAAGCCTCCGAATGCGTAAATCAGATGCGTGCACAAGTACGGATTGATGTTTTGCGGGTTAAATTTGGCCGTGCCCGGTCTATACACCGACCAGTTGGTGTAGTAACATACGACTCGAGGCTCCTCTTTACCTGCGAAAAGAATATTGCATCACATGTTTGGAATGTGACCATACTCATATTCTTGTTTTGTTATTATCGAGCTGAAAATGTGTTCAAGCCGAAGAATGTTGGTACTTACTTGATATAGTCTGCCAGGTAATCGCAGGTATTAATAACCACCACCATAAGGAAATCTAAAAAGACGGTACGAATTAATTCAAGATTAAAAAAAATTAAGTTGTATCAATTTCACAACGTTACAGTGAAAGTACGTTGGTCAATATACCAGTAGATCTAGTTCAGCTTCCCGTAAAGAGAATTGCACTTTATTTGGACTTTAGATAGTCGGGTGCATTCCATTCTTCTTGACACGATAATGTTGATTACGTGTTCGCCCGGGATAAACGTACAGGGAATTATTACAGCCACTGCATCGGAATTTTAGGTCAATACTGATGAAACTTTTCGAAAATTATTTTTTTAAAGAAACGGATAATTACACAACTTATTATTGTACTGGGAAAGATGTAGAACTTCCGGTATTATCACACACTTATCTAACAAATATTCATAAAAATAATTTGGAATCATCAAATTCCATAATAAAAAATAGGCGTGAGCTATACGTTTTTTTCAACATCTCGTTAAGTGAAAGTTTGTTATTTTCTCTATGTATATCGCACACTTTCGTTTAAATGATTAAGATTTTGTTTACATAATTCTTTTTTAATAATTATTGTTGATTGGGTTTTTGACTTGAACAAGGAAGTGATTTCGCAGACTATCATCTAAGATGATTGAGGCGCAAAACTAGATGTTGGCCGTGATCTTTACATAGACAAACTACTAGTTGAGAGGAACTATTTCTTTAATTTATGGTTTCTTTGTTCACCGACAAAACACAGAAACACTCATAGTGTAATTAAAATTTTTCAAATATTAGGTATAGGCAAAAGAATTTTAACAATTTAACGGTAAAAACTCATTAAAATGATAAAGAACAGACATTTCTTTATTTTCAGGAGCTGTTAAATTAAAAAATTCAAATAAAGATTGTAGAAAATGTTCGAAAATTTAAATTTCGATTTATCTTGTAACACCAAGTAATTGACGTAAACCATACTAAACTGCTGTACCTTATTACAATTTTATAGAATTTAAAGGTCATACCGTGGGTGGACTGCTAGATAGCAATAAATTCCCGTCATTTTTATCAAATTTCTTATGCATGTGTTAAGGAAAACAAACGACGATATTAGTATTATAATCAAGATGACTGACCTTGAAACCTAAACAATCTGAGTGCACACTGCACACACCCTTTACATAAAACAACTACAGTGTGACCATTAAAATTTGCATCATATGGGATTTATTTTTATTAATAACTTTATTCGAAATTTAACTTTGGCATCAATTCTGGCTTCGATGAAGATGTAAACTGAAAATAAAAGTAGTCACGTGATAAACATCATCTGTTAAATACTAGGCGGAGTTTACTCGTCATACTATTTGCAAAAAATTCCAAACCAAGAGGCAAATCGAACTTTTAAGCGAGAGAAAATGAGACAACTTAAATTTCTCTTTCATTTTTAGAGGGAGAGTTCAAATGTGATTTCTTCTCTTTTTTTTTGTTTTTACTGTAAAATCTTTGGAAGTAGTTAGGTTTTTATTTATAAAGGCCGACAATCTTATTTTAGTAGGCCATGGTATTGATTTTACAATAAAGCAAAAAAAAACAATGGCAACAAAGCTTATGATTTTTGTTTCTTTCTGTTCTGTTCTGATTATACTGCATTTTTGAGAAGCGAGATGAAATACTGTGTACATTTTAGGTAACGTTCATTCAAATTTTGTAATTTGAAAGAAATCAAAAGAGGAAGAAAGTGTTTTTTAGCTCATTCTGTAAAATAGAGTGATATGGAAATTCTCAGTTTTTACTTAATCAATTTTTCTTCAAAAACCTAGAAAGCGAGTCGTAATTACCTTACGAAATGGATCGATTTGGAACACTCTGTACTCTGATACATATTCAAGAAAAATACAGATGAATATCCTCCTAAAGTTTTTTTGTAGCGGAGGGATGAAATCAAAAACCACTGCTCCGGTTTCAATTAGCCGATGTTTCGCCCGTAACCTATGCGGGACAGGGTGAAACATGGGTAGTTAAAGCTTGCCTAAGTATTATGTTATGTTAAAAAAAAATACTAAGAACAGAGAGATATTAACAGTTTAAAACAATCTAAAAATGTTCATAGTTGTCTTCGTTAACAAAATCATATATAGTGTTACGCCACTAGAGTTACTATAATAAATGGTATCGCGTATTCTAAACGTTCAATTATCTTCTAGAATTTATTCTTCAAGTATAAAAGCAAGCCATACATTTATTCCAGGCGGTTACGAATTATTATTTAATGCGCGAGCAAATAAAAATATAACGAATAGTCTTGTGTGTATTATAAGAACTGTACGTATTAAATAAATAATCTATTTGATCCTGGCTGTTTATTAATCTCGCATTTGTGAATGCTGAACAAAAACAACGATAAGATTCGTACCTGAATGCCAAACCCCATGTTCTTACAATTTTGATGTCTTTAATTTTTAAATTTATATATATTGTTAATTGTTCCAGGTTCTATTTTTGTTCTATAAAACAACACAAGAAACCTAAGAAGGACGTTTTATAAAATTTGTTGCAAATTTCCAATTTTTGAATAATCAAAAATACATCAAATTAATGATTTTCAATGTACTTAGATCATTGAATATTAAACTGCTTAGATGTAATTTCTGCTTTGACGCTCTATTAGTAATTTCATCTAATTGACACTGTAAGTGTGGCTGCTTTTATGGAGTGGCTTTCTTTATTTTACTTGTCACTACATGAATATCATTAATTAACACCTTGTACATCAACAAGTGCTGAAATCAATTTACATAAAGTTACGAGGGTGGTAACATTTTTTGTAAGAATAAAAGTGTATAAGGTACTAAGGGAATATTATTTTTTTAGTAAGGCCAGTTGCACCAACACGATTTAAACTTAAGCAACGCTTAAAAACCTAGATACAATTGTTAAAAAAAGGAACGATTGCTTAAGTTTAAGTGGTGTTGGTGCAAACGGCCACAAGTCCACCTATTTTTATAACTAAAATCAAGTGACTAGTGGTTGTGACACCAAGGTGACATTGGCCGCGTTCACCAGATCTAAGAGCAACTTCTTTCGCTACATTTTATGCTACATCAAAACCTGACAAATAATTGTCAGCTGTCGAAACATTTACAATTAATAATTAACAATAGCTGCTTTCAAATTGCACTAATCCTCACCTCACCTCAGTTAATTAATTCGACCTCTCAAATTTTAAATGACCTGTTGTGGTTACTATGGTGGTGATAGTCGGTCGAGCATAAATGTAATAGTCGAAAACTATGCTAAAAAACATGGTCGACTGCTACGTCGAATGTCGGAGCTGCTCCTGAGCGCTCAGACCTGGTGAATACAACCATTATCAAGACAACACACAATTTTTTGTAGTTTATTCTTTATTTTTTAACATAATTTTCTCTTCAGTTCTGTATATTTATCTAAGCGTTTTCCTAATTATTTAAGCAAAACATATAGGATATCGGTAGGTCATCAAAAATCTACTGTTTTGACTGTTCTTTTGTCGGTGGAATGTAGTGATGTAAACATTTCAACAAGAGCGTCCGGAACGACGTTCATCTTTTGCGTTGAAATTTTGCATATGGGCAAAAAAATGTTTCTACTTTTTTCGGTACTTTGAGAAATAATCCAACTTTTGTTTTTTTTTTGGGAAAACTTTTAAATTTGACAGATAATGCATGCCATGTGATTAGTTTTTTCGTCAATTTTAATTTTGATAGAACCACACATTGATGTCAAAGTCAAATTCCGAGTAAAACTCGGTTACACTGTATACAATTTACGTAATTTTTGTCTTAACTTTTGTGTTCCTGATGTTATGAATTTGCTTTAATATCGGTCCTCAGGTTGCAAATACGTTGCGGTGAGACTTTTAGTAGCAGCTACGGAGCTGCGCCGGAGCGCTCAGACCTGGTGATCACAAATCAACGTTTATCTCACCAGGAATCAGCGCCGTTTCTAGTGCTGCCCGCGTCAATTCCTTAAATTATTGCCCTCAAAATTAAGAAAATGTTTAGTAATTTATAACATTTATATTGTATTCTAACTAACGCTCAGTATTTCAGTTATATGTTAACTTAATTTTTGGGTGTACTGTCTTCTTGGAAATTAACAAAAATACTGGCCGTTAATGTAGTAAGCACTAATGAAAACAACCGTTTGTTTATTATTATAGACAAATAAAAATTTTGAATAAATTCC